>OX457044.1:7230749-7318249 GCA_949752735.1 Lumbricus terrestris
ATGCGCATTTTTAATACTTTTACGCTGGGGAATAGAATGGTTTATCCCCCGGATACCAGTGGCGGCGCTAGAGGGGGGCTAGGGGGCTAAGCCCCCCTTAAAAAGGCCATCCATTTTTCCCCCATGTAAAAATAAAAAAATTGGACGATTTACCCCCTTTAGCCCCCAAAACTGAAATACTGGCGCCGCCACTGCCGGATACACCATCTCCAGTAAAACTCCACCGTATAGCTTTTGGGGTGGGGGGGAAGAGTATCCTGCGACACCGGCTCAGTATTATAGTCTGGAATTTAATCAGAAGTAACTATAGATTGTTGGCTATGCAACACTGACTAATTGCGACGTCGTACTTTCTGTGCAAGTCAAATAGTCAGCATTGGTGAAGAAATCTGTTCGGTATCGGCAAAAGATTTTAACATTGTCGGCGTCAGCTACGCGTCGAATTATAACGCTCATATCTCGGATTTTAAAGTGAATTTAGAGCTGAAAATAGTCGCGTTGACCTACAAATTTGGGTAAGAATCAATTGCAAATTTTTTTGTAAACCGACACTCTCATTTCCGAGCCTTTCTTGGGACAAAAGTCAAACTACATCCGAACATACAAACAAACAGAGGGACAAACTTTTAGAAATATATTACAGATTGCATGTCTGTAAATATCTTTAAAATGGAGGTTCAAAAAGTAAAAAAAGTAAGGTCTTACTGTTCCATATGATACTTTGACTGTCTGTGGAAAATTGTAAAATTTAATTCATTTTATTTAAAATTAATTTGTTGGATAATCTCGTAATCCAGATGAGTCAAGATAGATATTTGTTGGTCAGAATCTGCTGAAAAAGTTAATTTCAGCTGAAAAGTGTAAACAGCTTAATATTGTTGTAATTGTCAACGACGATCAGTTGTTTCTTTTCTGCGTCGTAACACAATCTGTTTGGCAAACGGATCCTTGTTTCTTCTGATTCTGCATTTCGTGAAAGAAGAATTCGATTCCACATAAGATCGGAATCCAAGAGAATCACTCTATCATTCCCATAATCAGCCACAAACACTCGATCGTCTGAATCGATTGAGAGATATTTAGTATCATCCAGTTGCTGTATTTTATTTGAAGGAATAAAACGACTGATGACCGTCTGTCCATCTCTGGTAACTTCGCATATGCCCCACCTCTTCTCTACCTTAATTGTCCCACTCTGTTCATCCTCTGCGAACTCTGTCCATTGGTGAAGGATGACAAAATTCCCGATGGACGTTTCCACAACTTGAAGGGGTTTCTTAATATCTCCTGGTAACTGAATGGACCGAATAAGTTGTCTGTTTGATCCGTAGATTCTCATAATAGACGGTGTATCACTGAAAACCAACAACAGCTGACCATCATTGGTCACCGTCACAGTACCTTCCAAAATAATTTCAGTGTCACTTAGTTTATAATAATCAGTTATTATCCATTTCACGATTTTGTGTTTGTAATCAGTTTCCACTGTTATCTTCCAGATGCAATTCCCATAATTGTCTCGGATGTAGAGGCAATTTTCCTTCTCACTGGAACCAATATCAACGGGACGTATCATCTCATTTATTTTGACTTTCTTTTGAAGGTTAAATGGTTCTCGATCCTTAAAGGCACAAATTGCAGTTGGAGGAGTATCATGTAAGCTTAATCGACAGAGGACGTAGATTTCATTTTGCAGTTTAGTGACTCCACACACCCTTCCTGTTTCTGGTATCTCGATTCTCTGGGTGAAGTTGATGTAAATTGAACACACCACTGTCACCATTAAAATAAAAACAAATTGAGCCTAATAATTTCTATACAAGAATACGTTACTAATGATGGCATATATTTTAAAATTAATTTATAATTATTTGTATCATAACCGACTGTGAATATTGAAACAGTCTTCAATTATTTACCTATTTGTGCATTATATTTATTTTAACATATACTTAGAACCAGGGCCACGCGGGTATAGGCTACAGCGCGTACGCTAGGCCTGCTCACCTATATGAGCACATACAGTGCTTAGTTCTGTAAACGAGGGTCACACGCCTACGCAGCGTGTACTGATCTCTAACGACTAAAAATGGTCATTCGAAATTCGTATGACTAAAAACGGGTCGTCGAAAAATCTCTGCAATATCTTAATTACATCTTATCTGACCATTTATAAAGCGCTTCTCGCAGCAAGAGTCTTTCAGAAGCGCTCCCAGTGCGTTCAACTCCGAGAAAAAAGGCAAGTTTTTAGACGAATAACGAGGATACACTACCAGAGAGGATGGCAAAGCGAACTGATGGGAAGCCCATTCCATAGGGAGGGACCAATGCAGGCAAATGATCTGGATAGAGCCATGGCAGTCCTGACTCGGGGGACAAAGAGGTCAAGCCGCTCAGAGGACATAAGAGGACACAGCGAAGTGGCAGAAAAGGGGCAAAGTATACGATCAAACAGAAACTTCGGAGAAAGACCCATTTGAGACTTAAGGACCAAAATCAGGACTTTAAATTGTATACTGTCGAGAGTGGAAGCCAGTGAAATTGTTCAGTCATGAATGTAGAAATGTGGGAGAATCAAGGAAGACGGGCAATGAGCCTAGCAGCAGCATTGAGTACAGATTGCAGAGGAGCTAGGCGAACCTTAGGCAGGCCAATAAGGACAGAATTGCAATAGTCAATCCGAGAACATACAAAAGCATGCATAATTGATGTGAAAATCGATGATGAGACAGATTTGCGAATAGCCCTGAGACGCCTTGGCTGGAAGTAGGAAGAGCGAGTAGAAGAGTACATGATCTTCGTTTTTCTTCCTATCATTCAGTATGTCACTTTTCATTTTGCCGTCTATCCGTCTCACTGCATGCCTCATGTTGTCTCTTACTTTTCACCTGTAGCACTTTTCTTCCAGTTCCACCGTAGGCGACACAAAACAATTTAAGTTGTTTTTAGGTTATATTATAGCTACTGCTGCAAATCTCTCTCGGTCGATAAACTTTCACTCTCTGTGAAACAAAATTTAAATTCCCCAGTCACTTCTTGGTCACTGTTTTCATTTCTGTTCACTTAGTTTGAAAGTCTGTGATCACAGACATAAACAGCTTTTCCTGATAGTTTCACCCTCCTGATTAACTGTCTTCGAAATTTGATTTTACCAACCAAGCTGTATAATTACATGTATGTCGGTTATGCTTAAAATTTATATAAAATACTATGTTGAGTTAGTCTGCGATAACATGCCAACGGTTTTCATGAATTGATTCCTATCGATGTTGATCATCTTTGACGTAGATTGTTGAATATTTTCAAAGAATACATCTCTCAGTTGATTCGAATCGTAGAGCTTCTCAATATTTTCAAGAGCTGTTTGTGAACGACACAAGATCCAAACGATCACAGTCCGTCTGTTCACTTGAGAGTTGACGATTTCCATGTCTTCATTTTTAAGTTGACTTATGAGTTTATCCGTTTGATGTGATCCTGGTTTTGTTCTATTTCGAAGGTCGTTCATTCGTTGGTTAAGCAGCTGTGTGTCCATGGATTCCGAAGTCATTTTCCCGGAAATTTTCACTCTCACTTTTATGACAACTATAATGAGGGAAAGACAATATTGATCACCACTTTTTGTGTAATATTCACTTAGCTGCTGTTTTTGACTGTTGATAGGGATAATTTGACAAGTCTAGTCTACAGTGTAACATTTTCTTCCGTCTCTCAACTTATTTTCCAGCTGAAAATGCACGATGCATATTTTATCAAACAATACAAAACAATAGAACTGCAAAATGATAACGCCCTTCTTACAAAGCTCAGCAATGAACACACACCTCGATGGCTTGGCTGCAAAATTATTATAATTTATTATTGCATAGAAATATTTGCAAGCGACTTCCTGCCTCAATCTCTCTGCCCCGGGGAGACAATAGTGCAAATACTGAGGCAGGATGTCACTTGCAAATTGAAGCCTTTGGTGCAGGATCCAGGTCTGTGCATTTTCATAGTTTTCGCCTAATCGAGTTTTAATGTTTTTCGCCTCTCAGAAGTCCAGGTAATAGATTATAATGAAAAAATCAAATCGAAGTATAAGTTGTATCTAATCGCAATTGAGCAGAAACTCAAATCCCAAGTCAAGTTTTTTTATAATATGCAAAGGAACAACAAGCCCGATTATTGCACCATAACTTCTGTGTAGGCCTGGTGCTGAAAACTTGCTATTCATGCAAAAACATTATCTGATATGTGAACAAACCTTGTTAAATCGTTATTGCATGAAAATTATGAGCAAACTCTGTGTAGTACTGCATGGGAACTTGATAAACATGCGAAAAAACCTTGTAATTGCATCCATAGAATAACCAGGTTTGACAAAGCAGGACGTTGTCGTTTTAGCGCCGGACGTTTTGGCGCCTAAATGGAAGCTGGATTGATAAAACTAATTATAAGCCCAAGTGGAAGTTGGATTTATAGAAATAGCTGTTCCTGTCAATGGAAGCTGGATGAAACTAAGTCTTTGCTTCAATACAAACTGGATGAATGGAATTCTTCTCTGCCTAAATAGAATTGGGTTTGACTTTGACGAGCCGCATTGACTCTACCGGTGTAAAGGTTTCAAATTACCCCCTCCTAAACATTACCCCCCGGTAACTTGAAACCGGTTTCAGATTACCCCCCGGAAACTAGATTTGCATCAATCATCGCATTTATTGCACTAAAAAAATCAGAAAAATCATCCCGCTTCTTGTTTTGGTCTGAAGAATATCATCCGTCATCCCACTTCGTGTTTTGTTATCAATGTTTTGATCCGAACAAAATAATAGCCTCGAAGCCATTTTCTCCATTGTAACTTCAGCGGCGATTAGTATTTTAGTTACAGATGAAAATATTGATCACAAACCACGAAGTGGGATGACTGATGAAAATCTTCAGACCAAAACAAGAAGCGGGATGATTTTCCCCGATTTTTTAGTGCAATAAATGCGGTGATTGATGCAATTTACAGTTTGCAGGGGGTAATGTTTAGGAGGGGGTAATCTGAAACCTTTACACCGGTATTGTGTTACATGTACTTTGAGATTAACGCAGAAGTGCTGATATTCTTGGGTAGGCCTATTGGTTTTTATCTGGTCTGATAAACATTAAACTTTGTACACTAAGTGGGTGGCCTTTAAAATAAATATTTACTACTAACCTCCCCCGTTTTTGAAGATCCGTGCCACTTGTCTTTGGTTGGTTTGTCGAAGACATCCGGCGAAACTTGTAAACTGTTTGTCGATGAAGGATCTAATAATCTTCAAAAGTTCTGAGTTCGTATCTCGCTTTGAATGTTGTCGTTTTATGAATTGACTCTGTTGCTCCGTTATGCAGTCGTTAGATAACAGTGAATCGATGAATTCGTCATTGGGTTGAATATTTTTCAAAAGAAAATCTTTGTTGTTTCTACAAATTGCTGAATGTTTCTTGTCTCTCTTATAACAATCTGCAAATGCAAATACCATCATTACACTTTAATAATGGCATAGATTTGTAACTTTACATCATGTCCTTAGCTCGAACCAATTTCCTCGAAGGATGTAAATAAATCATGGTCTGCGGACTTTGATTTGACAGAGGAGTAAAATGAAGGCACCAATAAGGCTTTATGTATGCATAGACCGAAGATACATTTAAGAGAAACTGAAATGAAACCGACATCCGCAAACGGAAAACACGTTTTGAGGCGCAAGGAAAGGCCGACCTGAAAAGCCTTGTCATACACGTCCAAGACTACACGAACAGACACGCCTGCGGCAAGAACAGTCTACCACCAGGGGCGGATCCAAGGGGGGCCAATCCGGCCATTGCTCCCCATTTAGAAATTTCTTTACTTTTGACCAGCTATTCTGGCCCGAAAAGTTGACGTGGGCCCCCACCGTGCGTAGCTCCGTATGTCCGTCTCCCGCCCGCTCTCGCGAGGAATGTCATCAGTTTAGTTTCCGGCAATTGGAGGCTTTTGATCAAAAAAAGGTCATCAGTTCTTTCGGCGGATAGAAAAGGTATCTTTTTGGGGGAATTCGAGACAGATGTCTAAAAAAAGGTCATCAGTTTTTTCGGCGACCCCGGCGAAAATTGTTCCCTCTTTCCTCCAAGACCCTAAATTCTGCCCCCCCTCGAAAATTTCTCTATCCGCCCTTGTCTTCCACATTGCAATGGCAGCATTTTAAGGTGTCGTCTTAACAAAATAGCTGTACTTTTTCAGTGATCCATTAGAAACTTTTTGAATTTCCACATTGCAATGGCAGCATTTTAAGGTTTTACTAGCAAACTACTTCTCATAGATGGGTCAAGGACAAGATTGACAGTGATTTATACATTTGGTTATCAACGAAGTCAACACTTTAGAGTTGAAGTCAACCTGTTCAGAGAAGTTCTGTCAATTGGAGTGTAGGCTACTTTCACTACCATCGATTGACTTAAGACTGCAAGTCTGTCTTCAACCATTGCTGTGTGTCACGCCGCATAACCGTTTTTTTATAGAATAATTCGTCAAAGTCAATTTTTGTCATAAATCTTATAAATTGTCCCATAGTTTACATTTTTCACCTGCGAGATAGGCCTATGTTGTGTACGAATCAGTAGTTGAAAAACTTCTGAATCCGTTTTCAGGGAACAATGGCAAGAGACTCCAAACTACATGTAAATGCCTTTTGCCCACAATATGATTCGAAAATCTTGGTTTTAGCGATAGAAGAATGTGATGTATTTCGAATGGCGCCGAATCTCAACGACACCAAGACAGTGACCAGCGCGGAATGCAAGTACTGCACTGAGATCTAAAGCTGCCTAGTTTCTTACTAGTTATGAGGGATTGCTTGAGAGTATGGAGCAGGCATTGTCTGCAAGTTCGATATCATAAATATTATGTTCGATCGCCGTTTTCGATGCTCCTTGAATTCTGAAAATACTATGGACTGTGTGTAATAGAAGCGATGGATAATTCTTTCTGTTAGATCAGCATTTAGAATATTCTGTTAGCGAAATCTCTAATGGTTGAAGTTGGAAAGTAGGCCTAATGCTTGGAATTAAACTTGCCTCTCAAGTATCGCCAGATTTCCCTCTTGAACCGTTTTCTGGTAATTCTTTGATAAAAACAAACGTCAACTGATATGAGAGACCTGATAATCTCTTCGTCTCTCTGCCTTGTTGGCGAATTCAATATCCAATGTATGTAGGACTGTTGTAGGATAATGTCCAACAACTCGAATGGAAGATCGTACAGCTGAAATGCAACACATATTGTTTATTGATCGATTTATCGCATTTTCTATATATGTGTGGTGATCTGGCAAAACCAGGTTTAAGTCGCAAGATAGCATTTTGAGATAATGGCCGATTTGTGTGAACTGGGGGTATAGGTCGATTTTTACTTTTTTGCATTTTGGTATAGTACACTGTATTATCTAATTATTCGCCAAGTATTAAAGCTAAAATCCTTCTGGAAATATTTTAAATTTATTATATTTGTGAATATTGCATCTTTCCAAAGTGTCAAAATCGGACTTTGTATTCCATATTCAAAACATTGCCGTCGGTCATAATAACCTTTCACCCCTATTAAACTTGGTATCCTCTGAAAGCTGAGACTGTGGGCTAACAAATGGCGGTCGCATAAATTATGCTAATTATTTTCAGGCCATGATAATAAGCAGAATTTAGAGGCAGCCTTAGTAAACAGAGGAAACTAGGGTGATCACCTTTACCTGGCGATTCCCGAAAACTGCAATAGCCCAGTTGTGGACACTAAAATAGTCATAACTTGGTCAAATATCAAGATATTTGATCAGAATAGGGCTTGTTTTATAGGGAAACTTCTACCGTTTAACTTGGTATAAAAATGTCATTTTCGATTTATTCATGACATAAGCCTGGTATTGCCAGATCGCCTCACATATGGCACCCCTTCAGTTCTCTACTTATAATTATATCGCAGTTCCACGCCAAAGCACACGAGCAATTGCAAATGAAGGACTTACTCAATGTCGTTACGCGGTGACTTGAAGTGGATTCGAACCTGGAACCCAATAGCCCCAAATCACCGAACCAACCACACCACAACCGCGCCCCCACATGTGTAAACACAACGCTGGAAGAATATAATGTAGGCCAATAATCATTATATGACCTATTTGTAATTGATGTAATTGAAATTACGTAATTTGTAATTTTGTGATTTCATACAGATTTATCCAATAATTGACATTTCATTATTCAATTACACTTTCTCTAGTAGGCCTAATAGATAATATGACATTAAATTTCATGTTATGTAATAATTGGCAATTTGCAATCAAATAACGTGTAAGGCCTACTGTGTAATTTGCTGATCTCTGACCGAAAGAAATTTTAATCACTGAGGAGTTGAGATATTGGAGGGCAACAGAAGGCAGTATACATACATTTGCACGATGTCCTTCTGGAGGCGTCCAGAGAGTATCGGGAGATAGGTAAGCCTATGTAATTAGCAAGGATTTGTTGCTAAACTTATTGGTTAAAGACTTGATAAAAATAATAATAGGCCTACACAATCTTACCGCTGTCGTACTAATCGGGGCTTTGTTCTGTTTATCTTCTGAATTCAAGTAAATTCCTTTAAACAGAAAATGTTGAAGAAATATCAACGTGTTTCCATCATAACTGTGCTATATGTTGCCTATATATATATATATATATATATATATATATATATATATATATATATACGTCTCTCGATCTCCAAAAAGCTACTTAATTGATTAATAGGACAGTGACTGATTAAGACCAGTGTTTAATCTAGACGTCTCTGGGGGAGAAGTTCCCCCCAATTGACATTCCCCCAGAAAACTTTGACAAAATGTTATTGGTTTTTAGCATAGTTGTAAAAAAAGTTTTTTTCGTTTTTTATTCTCTCCCAAAAAACGTGGTTTTTTTGGTTTTTTATTTTTCCAATCGTTTTTTATCGTTTTTTCGGATCTTTATGTAACCTTATTTCATTATTTTCTGTCTAATAATAGTTTCCTTAATTTATTTTTTCTGATATTCCATACGTTTTCACCGTACTGTCAAGGATGCAGCTAACTATAGGGTCTTTAGGCCTATGTAATTGTTTAAGTCATTATTTTGATAAATACATGTAGTAGATCTCTACACGAAATGAAATTTGTAAGAGTTATTTTGATATAAAATTCTTGGGCCTATAATTAATGATTATAAGTAACAATTTTTGGCATAAATGTACAATATATAATTTAGTAAACATCTGTGGTTTTTGCTTCTGGTTAGATTTTAATTAGGCCTATGTTATGTCGATCAGCATAAACTTACAATGTGGACTTATCTCTACAATTTAAATTTGAAAAGATTTCGATACCTTTAATTTGTCCGAATTTCTTATTGAACCAAAGTTATAAGAAAAAAATAACTGTGGGAGATTAATGTCACTTTTAGCAATTATTTTGGCCTAATAATAAAGTTGTGTTATTTGCAGTTTCTTGATAAAATTGCATAGACTAAGCAAGGTTTGTAAGCTGAAAATGAAATTTCAGATGTAACAAAGGCAAATAATTTTCCGTTTCCGTTTTTTATCGTTTTTTGTCGTTTTTTTTATTATTTCGAAAAAAACGACGTTTTTACCGTTTTTTATTTTATTCTAATCGTTTTTTACATCTATGGTTTTTAGTTACTGTTTTCATCATTGTTTTACATGAAGTGTCATAATATACCGTGATATTATTTTTTATTACATGATTATAATGACATTATTTACTACTATAATATATGATACTATCATGTTAAGATGACACCTTAAAATGCTGACATTGCAATGTGGAAATTCAAAAAATTTCTAATGGGTCACTGAAAAAGTACAGCTATTTTGTTAAGACAACACCTTAAAATGCAGCCATTGCAATGTGGAAATTCAAAAACTTTCTAATGGATCACTGAAAAAGTACAGCTATTTTGTAAAGACGACACCTTAAAATGCAGCCTTTACAATGTGGAAATTCAAACATTTTCTAATGGATCACTGAAAAAGTACAGCCATTTTGTCAAGATGACGCCTCAAATGCTGCCATTCCAATGTGGAAATTAAAAAAGTTTCTAATGGGTCACTGAAAAAGTACAGCCATTTTGTCAAGATGACACCTTAAAATGCTGCCATTGCAATGTGGAAATTCAAAAAGTTTCTAATGGATCACTGAAAAAGTACAGCTATTTTGTTAAGACGACACCTTAAAATGCTGCCATTGCAATGTGGAAATTCAAAAAGTTTCTGATGAGGCTCTAAAAATTACAGGTATTTTGTGAAGATGACACCTTAAAATGCTGTCATTGCAATGTGGAAATTCAAAAAGTTTCTGATGGGGCACTGAAAAAGTACAGGTATTTTGTGAAGATGACACCTAAAAATGCTGTCATTGCAATGTGGAAATTCAAAAAGTTTATGATGGGAAGGGGGCACATACCCCTCCCCTCCCGGTCTCGGCGCTACGCGCCTCACGAGCGTCCTTCGGACACTCAATTGTCTCCCCCCCCGAAACCTGAATTCCTCCCCCCAGAGGAGGGGGACTAGTTTAAACACTGGATTAAGACATGCTCAACATACTCGGATGAAAATTTAATGGCTTCCACACTTTAGGAGTGAGCCCCACACATGCAATCTATATAAATAAAAATGTAAAACGTTATAGTTCGACATGAAGGATCTCGGAAAGTTCTTCACCGATTGTTTTCAAAATTTTACCAAAACGCTCCATTCGAACATAAGCGGGTTTGTGTAATGCATTTTTGGAAAAAGCGCAATCTTTACGACCCAAAAAACACAACTTTTATTTCCATTCAATATACGTCGATGGAGTCCAGCTATATCCATTTGAAATTTGACGCATCCGTCCGGCGGCGTCCGCCCATTTTCGGGCGCGTTTTAAAAGGTGTGTCTTCCTCTAGCGCAATATGTAACTGTCGCTTTTTTTTACAAAATCGTCCATTTGCGGCTGTTTTCCGCGCGTCTTTCTAAAGCGCATATTTCTAGGGATGGAGGAAGGGGAGGGACGGAGGGAGGGAGGGGATGAAACGGTAGGGAGGGATGCAGGGAGGGAGAGAGGGAGGGAGAGACGGAGGGAAGGAGAGACGGAGGGAGAAAAGTAGGAACGGAGGGAGGAGGGGAGGGGAGGAGAGGGGAGCGGACCCAGAAAGGCTGGGTTGGAAGTCTTTTCAGCCACAGCAACGCGTGGCCGGGTACAGCTAGTTGAATTATAAATTACCAATTACTATAGATAAAATTCCTTAAAATCACAAAATTACAAATTACGTAATCTCAATTACAAATTACTTAGGACCTCCAATTCTACATCGCCACCGTTCGCTGCGCTCATCAACCCGTGGCAATTTCCTAGTTCCTTTTTCACGTACTGTGACTATGAATGCATGAACATATTTTTCGTCAATGTTTACAGTGAAAGTCTTAGAGCAAATATTATTCGAAACTGCTCCTTTTATGGCCTACAACGTTTGCACATGCGTGAAGTCTATTTCCGTTACCAAGCACATTAATCCTTAAACCAGCAAGAAAGGTTTTTGAGAGCTATTATTTATAATTGCTTATAATAACACTTAATTCCTCACAAGTGCTGTGCGACGTATTAGGAAATGACTCCATTTATAGTGTGTACTCTGTGCAGTAGGCCTATTATAGTCTACAGTCTACACTCATTCAGGGCTGTGCACGAGGGCATAGGCCTATGCGGGTATGCAGCGTGTAGGCCTACAGCGTGTTGGACTACTCACCTGACAGAGGACTCGATGAAAAAATGTGATGAAATTCCGAGCAGAAAATAGGCTAATATCGCGGAAAGTAGATCAAGTTGTTTTTGGACTTTGCAATCGTGTTACGGGCAAAAAAGTAAAAAAAGTAGACAATGGGAAAAAAAGTCGTCAGAAATTTCAATAACTAAAAAAAGGTCGTCAAAAAAGGTCGTCAGAAAAAGTTGATTGTCTCTTCCGGTGTAAAGGTTTCAAATTACCCCCTCCTAAACATTACCCCCCGGTAACTTGAAACCGGTTTCAGATTACCCCCCGGAAACTAGATTTGAATCAATCATCGCATTTATTGCTCTAAAAAATTAGAAAAATCATCCCGCTTCTTGTTTTGATCTGAAGAATATCATCCGTCATCCCACTTCGTGTTTTGTTATCAATATTTAGATCCGAAAAAAATAATAGCCTCGAAGCCATTTTCTCCATTGTAACTTCAGCGGCGATTAGTATTTTAGTTACGGATGAAAATATTGATAACAAACCACGAAGTGGGATGACGGATGAAAATCTTCAGACCAAAACAAGAAGCGGGATGATTTTTCCGATTTTTGTAGTGCAATAAATGCGATGATTGATGCAATTTACAGTTTGCAGGGGGGTAATGTTTAGGAGGGGGTAATCTGAAACCTTTACACCGGTGTCACGAAATAAAGTCTCCCCCGGTACAAAGTCTCCCCAAACAGAGTCTCCCCGTGGTTGAAACTCTGTATAGGACGAAATTTTCTGAAGTAAAAAGTATATATATATATTTTCTTGCTATACAATCTTGCAACGTAAACTAACTGTTTAGCCTGCTCATCTCTAAATTTGATGCAACTGTAGCCCGTTTCACGCTGAATGGGGGAGACTTTATTTCGTGGACGGCGGAAATATTCTCTCCCCCACGGAGACTTTATTTCAGAATATAATCTCCGGGGACGAATTTCTTCTGGAACAGATACGCCGGGGGAGAATCTGCTTCGAAATAAAGTCTCCGGGGGGAGACTTTTAGGGGTGGAGACTCTGCCACGTGACACCGGCGTGTAAGCTTACTCACCTAAAAATTTACTAGTGCAGCTCTGCCCTCCTTGTTTCTTTTGCAAATTAATAGGCATCACCGCGAAAATAGGCCCCTAATTTATGTTAGCTAGTAATCAGTGGCGGAAATAAAACAGGGTAAGCCATGGCAGATGCTGTGGTGATAAGCCTTTGGCCTGTATACTGGTCGTTGCCCTGCCGGATGGCGGCCAGAATTATTGCCCTGCCGAGAACTTATTTGGGGCATGATCCGCTTCAGCGCCGTAACATAATTTTCGAGTGCCCTGGCTATGCCCGGTGTAAAGATTTCAAATTATCCCCGGTTTCAGATTCCCCCCTGCAGACTATATTTGCATCATTCATCGCCTGTATTGCACTAAAAAAATCAGAAAAATGATCCCGCTTCTTGTTTTGCTCTTGGTTCGTTATCAATATTTTCATCTGTAACAAAAATACTAATCGCCGTAAAAGTCACATGAGGAAACGGTTTCGAGGCTATAGTAGCAGTCGTCAGTGATTCCACATGTGGGTTTTTTCCACTAGATCTGGCTTTTTTCTGCTTCGTCTGGGTTTCTGGGTTTTTTCTGGCAAAATCTGGGTTTATTTTAGTCACTTGACCATTTTGTATTAAGAACACATGAATATTCTGTGCATTGAGCAATATTCATTGTATTTATAGCGAAACTCAACGTAAACTGTTGTACTACATAATTTTTGTTCCAATAATTTTAATTTAAAAATCCACAATCAGGAGCTCACGTTGTCAATTCACGAAAGTTAAAAGTTGTAGCTACATTTGATTCGACTCATTTGACGAACATTTTGATAACCCTTATCCGAGTAAGCGAAAATCCCACTTAATTTGAGCAAAGGGGACCTAAAATCGCTCATATAAATAGTCTGGGTTTTTCTGGGTTTATTTCAGAAGAAAATCTGGGTCTATTTCTGAAACCTCAGTTGCAACACTGGCCGTTGATAATTGGATCACAATAATAATTAATTCTAGTCTTCCATATTTATGCGTAGGAGTAATAAAGCCTAGGGTAAGTGGGGGCAAGTTGACAGGGTTAAGAGTGTTTTGGCCACTGAACATCTTCGATGAGGCCAACAAAGTTGGTTTTTTCCCACAACATATTGATTGATAACACCTACATTCTAGCAAAAAATCAGGCAAAAAAATGTAGTCTAAGTTTGCCAAAAATGAACTTAAAAATTTTCTGAAAGTCAACCAACTTGCCCCAGTGCTGGGGCAAGTTGGTTGCCTGCTTGGGGCAAGTTGGTTGACAATATATAGACATGCAATTTTTATATTCAACGGTGGAAAGTTTATGGTTCCAGGCTTGGGACTGTTGTTCTTTCAGCTTTAAAACATTCAGCATTAACAAAGATGCAGGAAAAATTATATAAGTAAATTAGCAAGGTACACAACATTGTATACATAGTGTCCTTGGTTCTTCCAAGTCTCAACAAAAGTCGCAAACTACATAAATTTGTGTTAGCTCAGAAATTCAGTCTTTATTTAACAAAATGGCAATGTCTAAAAAACTGCAGTGTCCTTTGCCCTTAGAAGTCCGAACAAAACTCGCAAATAAAGCTTCCACGTCCTTCATAGGATGAACACGCTTCATGCCACCAAGTTTGGCACTGTACGCATTCCGCCAACTTGCCCCCGCCAACTTGCCCCAACGGGTGGCACTCAACAAAACCTGGGCGCTATTGATTTGTACAGTGTGATTTGGAAACACAAATTACATCAGTAACAACTCAAAATAAATGCTTAACAAAACAACCTATTTCTCAATTTTTTGGCATTCATGGGGATTAAGATAAACGCTATTTTATAACAGTGAAATGTGTTAAGAGGTAGATAGGAAAACTTAATTTCAAGAAAAAAACGGCAATCGAAGCATCTTAGCACGTTGTCACCATTCCCCAAAAGGACGAGCTTGTTTTGTTCTTTATTCCATATCTTGTTAGTCTGGTTTCCTGCCACGCGTTATAATTTTATAGCGCAACAATCATCTTGCCCCGTCCGTCAACTTGCCCCAAAGCACCCTACCTCTCTTGCGAAATGAAAAAAATCGCCTACTTTGTTTCTGACTTTCATGGAGATTTTCGTCATCGGCCCCCTTGATTTTTTCTGCTAAAGCACCCATTATTTTTCGATCACAGCAGCTTGTTGGTTATTTTTCAATTTGATAGCTTAACGTACTGTTTCTTATTTCTTTGATAAAGGTTGACCAAAGAAGTTTCTGTATGTGCGATGTGACAGCATCTGTAGTAAAAAAAGTAACTCGCGATAATGCTAGGCAGTATAGGAGGAAGTAATCGTGATGTCTTAATTCGCGTGTGCACTCTAAACCATGATATTAAACATTGGAGTCTACTTATATTAACAAATTTAGGTCATAACCTCATCAAACCTTAGGCCTGATAACATGTTATTACGTTTGTGTGCTTGCTTGATAAATAATAAAATGAAGTATATATTTGCCGCTTGTGGCCAAGCAGAATCTGTTTAGTCTGGTAACCATTCACAAGAATTATTGAGTCTCAAAGGACACAATTATCTGACCGCAGACCTAAAGAACTATTTTGCGCTCCCTTTTGTTTTCCCCCGAGCATATAATACTTAATCCGCGTGTGCCTAAAGAACCAGGATATCTAATGACTGGAATCTGTTTATTTTGACAAACCTAGGTCATTGCCTCTGATCCAATGGCAACTCGACCTGGACCACCTGTAGACCCGGACCACCTCTTACGGACGACCCTTGTGACTCAACGCAGCGCTCGTAAATAAGCTGGTGCCCCGCGCTTTGTTTTCGAGCAGCGCTTTAGACGTTTGCAGATTACGATTAAGATTACCACAATAAGCCGCCGTACCATCTCATTGTGTCTGTGCTTTTGACAAAATGAAGTTAAGCCTATCTTATCTTTTAAAATTCCTAAACAGTCAAGGAGATGATAGAGTTGATGAATGTGCAGTACAACTGACTTAGAAAGAAACACAATAGGGCCTACTGATGTTGGTCTGGCACCAATAAACAATTGGTTCTCATACGAGACATCGTTTACCTGGGGAGCTCTGTTCGTGCTATTTATAGACTAGGCCTACATCATTGACAGCATGACTAGGTAACTGCTTGCGTATGAGGGTTAATTAGGATCTATTTTTCATTTGACCCATTAATTGAATTTGCATGATTCACTGACTTTGAATTACTGCTGGGTGACAACTATTTTGTAAGGCGAATATATCAGCTGGTTTAATTAACTGCACCCCAGAAAAAGGAAACTTCTGCGTTTCATTCGATTCATTGGTCTCTCTAGCCCAGCGTTTTCCAAGGGTTCCGCGGGGTGGGCGCAGGGGTTCCGCGAAAAGATGGTTAAATAAGCTTACTTCTTACTTAATGATTATAATAATAATTGGATAGGAAACCATTGAAAGTTGGCGAAAGTCCATCTAACTCTTCTAATGAAGACTGATGATGATGATGCTATCCATCCTCATTCCTGAGGGTCGGAGACCAGAGACAACGACGGCAGCTTCCTACGTTCCTCTTTGTCCTGCGCCAGTCTGACACAGTCCATAGGTGATAGTCCGGTCCAGTCACAGACATCGTCCATCCAGTGCCTTCTTGGTCTTCCCCGTGCTCTGGTACCCTCAATTCGTCCTTTTCTGTTAGCAGGGTCGATATGCTGTCTGCCCTCATCAGGTGTCCGAAGTATCGCAGTTTCCTTTTTGCACAATCTCCAGCAGTCTCTGTTTCGGCCGCAGCCCCGCCAAAATCAAGGAATTTCTTCTGTGTTCCCTCCAATCGACCTGCATCATTCTTCTATACGTCATCATCTCAAATGCCGTCAATCTCTTTCTATCCACCGCCTTCAGGGTCCATGCCTCACTTCCATACAACGCCACCGACCACACCATCGTCTCCATAACCATCCTGAAGAAGAAGAAGACTACGAACATCTTATTGACATAACGCAAAAGAAGCAGAATTCCAATGAACCTTCACTGATCAGTGTCTGGAATGGGATAGCTTTAAAAACTCCCCAGTAACTGCAGTTACATGTAACATGCTATTGCGCCATTAATTTTCACACATCAAAAGTCTACAAAACTGCATTCTCATATTTTACTAAACCAGGAGCAAAATATAAAATTGGACGAAATTATGCAGCTGACGATAAGAAATAAGAATCCAACTTTCTAGCATCAAGCCAGTTATAGTCAAAATGTATTGGAAGAAACAAACGCGGTTCACATTCTAATTTCATGTAAGCCTACTCCCAGTAGACCTATTACGATCCACTAGTCGTGGTTCTCAAAACTGTGCAATTTAATTTGCCTAAGAGAAATAAACTTTCTACAATTATTATAGTACGTGCTTACTGTTTAGTCATGGGCGGAGTTTATCAGGGGCTAGGGGGCTAAGCCCCCAAGAAGACCCCAATTCGGTTTTGTTTCAACGTGTAAATTGTATCTTTTCCTGGGCTTAGCCCCCCCACGAAGGCTTTACCCCCTCCAAGAGCGAAAACCAAACTCCGCCCATGTGTTTAGTATATGCTCCTAAGGCGCTATGTATGCTTTAATGCATTTAGCTGAGATTGGGGTTCCGCGAGAAAATATTAGGACACGAAGGCCTAAAGTTTGGGAAACGCTGCTCTACCCCACCATCTTTTTTTCAAAATTGAATAACTCCTCCACGCGTGACAGGTATTATATTACCCGGCGTTGCCCGGTAAATTTAGGATTCGCCCCGTCCCGGCCAATTCCTTACTTCCCCCCACCTCACTGCCGGCTCCCCAACTGCCCGCTCACCACCCACCCCATTTCCACCCCAACTACCCACTCCACCCCTTCCCACTCCACCTCACCCCACCCCTACCCATCCCATCCTCCCCACCCCACCCCACCCAGTCAAGGTTTGCAGAGAGAAGGTGAAAATGTGGAAATGCATCGCGGTGAAACAGCGAAAATGAGGGTTTTTGCCCCCACCCTGGCACCATGGTCGTTGAGATTCGCCATCCTCTCCACCGGGTGTCCCATGCCCACACGGACACAGTAGTGAAGGTTTGGAGTGAAAAGCTAAAAAAACTGTCGAAATTCATCCCGGTGTAGGGCCTAAAGGTTTCAAATTACCCCTCCTAAACATTACCCCCTGCAAACTGTAATTTCCATCAATCATCGCATTTATTGCACTGAAATATCAGAAAAAGCATCCCGCTTCTTGTTTTGGTCTGACGATTTTCATCCGTCATCCCACTTCGTGGTTTGTTATCAATGTTTTCATCTGTAACTAAAATACTAATCGCCGCTGAAGTTACAATGGCTTAGAGGCTATTATTTTTCTTTCGATCAAATTTTTGATAACAAACCACGAAGTGGGATGACGGATGAAAATCTTCAGACCATAACAAGAAGCGGGATGATTTTTCTGATTTTTTAGTGCAATAAATGCGATGACTGATGCAAATCTAGTGTCCGGGTGGGGGGTAATCTGAAACCGGTTTCAAGTTACCGGGGGTAATGTTTAGGAGGGGTAACTTGAAACCTTTACACTGGTCAAACAGAATTCCGGTCAAAAAACTCGCAGTTTCTTTTTTATTTGTAATTATAGATGCTATAGATAGGTCTATATATAATTATATATATATAGTCTACTATATAATTATATACGGTATACTAAGTGCAAGGTTTGTTGATATGACAAGTTCGTGGATGGTATTTCCAGAGTGGTCATATGATCGGAGATTCCAAGTCGCATATATATAGGGTCAAGGGGGTTGCAAGCTATTACTCTTTCCATGCACGTACCGGTATAGTAGACAATTCTGAGATCCAAGCTCAGGGAGTCAACAATGAAACGCATTGATTCTACTCTACAGTCATGGGCGGAGACTTAGGGTGGACAGGAGGGGACGGTTCCCTCCAAAGTTTGTGGTGGAGGGGACGGAGTTGCTTATATCCCCCCCAATATTTCAGAAATATCATCATGAATTTCTACAGTGTTATCCACTGTATGTTATCCACTCAATGAGCAATTCTGTTAAGATGACAGATTAAAATGTTACCATTCCAGTTTGCAAATTGAAATATTTCAAGCAATGGGAGAGGACATTTGCTGAATTCTTTATCTATGTTTCTGAGCACTAAAATCCAGACATGTTGTTGAAGACGACAGTTTAAAAAGCTACGGTTACAGCGTGGAAATCCAAAAACTTGTAGACAATAATATTATTGTGATGCGACACTCTGAACTCTTAAGCTTGTATCTTAGAATTGTCTATACTATACGTGGAATGACGATCAGCATTGAAAACTGAGCAATTTTATAAAGCTTTATGACAGCTTAAAAATTCCTACAATTATAATAAGGAAATTAAAATTTTGAACAATGTGGAGGGGACATTTATTGAAGTCTTAAGCCATGTGTTTAAGCAAATAAATTATGAGAAATTGTGTTTGGATCACAGCCTAAAATGTTTCCATTGCAGTGTGGAAATTTCTAAAAATTTAAACAAGTCATATAATTATTAGGACTATAGGCAATGAAATGATGAACAATTTACATAAAATAACAGCATTAAAATGCTATCATTGCAGTGCGAAAATTCAAAAAATTTCGACCTGGCGGACACTCTGAATTCTTAGCCAGGACTATACGCACCGAAATTATTAGCAATTTCGTTTAAGTATCAGCCTAAAATGCTACCGTTAAAGTGTGTAAATTCGAGACATTTCGACATTAAGGAGGGAACACTTTGAAGTCTTGGACCTAAGTAAAGATTAGCACTGAAAGAATGAGCAACTTCGTGAAAATGACAGCCTAAAATGCTAACGTTGCGGTATGGAAATTCAAATATTTTCGACATTCGGGTGGAGCACATCCCCTGTCCAACCCCCCGCTCGGCGCTTCGCGCCTCGGCGATCATCCTTCGGCCGCTCGTCCGTCTAGTGTTGCCAACTTTTGATTTTTGCATTCCGGGACGCCCGCAGTCACTCGATATTCCATTAGCTTTACACTGTCACTGTCCATAATTATGTCTTTTAGTGCGCAATGTTTGTTTTGTTTGTTTGTATGTGCAATTGTTATAGCGCTCTTTAAAGCTCACTACTCAGAGACGCTCCCGACTGCGGCGCGGACACTGCACCTGAGTTGCACGCCGAAGCGCTGAGAAATTGCGAGTTAAGGACTTGCTCAATCCCTATGCGGCGATTTGAGGTGGATTCGAACTTGCAACCCTTCGGCTGCAAGGCAACGAACACGCCTACTAAACCACCGCGCCCAAAATGTAATATCTACCATCTACAAAAAAGGCGCTAATAAGTATGTATAAAAATAGTAAAAGACAAATAGCCTAAACGTAAGATTAGAATCAACTTCAAGAAGACAGCGTTTTAAATTCCAAGAACTAGGCCTACCAGAGTTACTGCAGGTCTATAACCATGCTATGAGCCCGCACGAGCGAAGCTCATAGGCTCAATATTATGCGTCATAGCCTACATGCAGATCTGCTGGTTGAAGACTACTGCAAAGATCCGGTTGGTGTAGGGTTCTGCGATAAAGAGATAAAAGTACTTACGTACGACAATTTGTCATTATGATTTATTAAATTATTAGGTCTGAGACCGGAGTCTAGAGCTCATCTTAAATTTATAGGCCTACTTGTGTTGAACTTCAAGCTGTTCCAGATAACTGGGCACAAACTCGTAGAAAATTTAATCAGCCCATGTCATGTTAAAATTTATAGTGGCCTGTAAAATTTATTATTAGGTCCGCAATAACAAGCTCAGGTATGTGCTCAGGCAAGCCTAACTGGTACTGTTATAGGCCTAAAACAGGTCGTCCATAAAATAATATATTAAAGCTGAACGCTCTCTTCATCTCAAGAGCATTAAAACGGATTAACACGTCGTAGGCCACAGCATGATACTGAGTAGGCCTATATCAGTGACTTGTAAATTTTTGAAGACTTCAACCCAGCGCTGTCCAACATTCGACGTTCAGCCAACAACGTTAGATCTGATAGAGCGCATGAAGAAAGCAAATCTCTCGACTTATTGAGTTTAGTGTGCAAAATAAGAACCACATTTTGAGAAGTGGACTACTGCGGGCAAATTCCGGGAAATTTGGAATCAATCCGGGACACGGGACGCACAGGGCCGATTCCGGGACTGTCCCGGCGAATCCGGGACGGTTGGCATCCCTACGTCCGTCCCCCCCGAAAGTTCGGACCAAGTCTCCGCCTATGTTTGCAGCCTCTGCGCTGATGCAATCGATCATTCGATTCCCCCAATCCTCTTCGTGATAAAAGTATCCCCGTCGTTTTGTATGGATTCAGCTGCAGTTTGTTGTTTTTTCCCATTTACTGATAAGCTTATGTCGCTAAATCTTCCGCAGCTGCGTGTGTTGATTGCTGGGGTAAATTCGCAGATGCGAAGCGTCTGCTGCTGCTGTAGATTGAGTTTGTCCGGTATACCAATTATGTAATAGGGTAGACCCAATCTACTAGTGTTTTAGTTACAGATGAAAATATAGATAACAAACCACGAAGGGGGAAGACAGATTATATCTAATTTCTATTTAAGCAAAAACATTTGGTTTGTTATCAATTTTTTCATCTGTAGGGTAGAGAGGGGGAAGTTGGACCCCTTAAGCAATGTTTGGTCAATAATGACAATAGTTGTAAACTTTTAACATGTTTTAAAACATGTTATTGTAGGCAAGTATCAAAGTATTGTTAACCAGTGGTAAAAAGTCTTCACTGATTGAGCATATTCCTGCAATTTGCATCCAAGTATGACCTCATCTGGTCATGTCCATCTTACCCGGGCGGGGGTAAGACGGACACAATGTAGGGGCAAGATGGGTAGGTGAGACTTGCAGCTCTACAATATATTATATTCACTTACATTTTTTAACAGAGACTACACAATTATAAGTGTGCGTGATGCCAGTTGTCGTTCATAATAAAAAAAATCGTTCAGATATCGTGGCTTGTACCTAAAGAAGTCAATGAACCTGCCATATCCTACAATACCGTACGTAGCACTTTCGTGGGGTAAGATGGGCACTACTTCTTTTGTTAAATTTTTTAAAACATATTGTGGCGAAATTCGCCTTTGCAGCTGCCGCGGTCTTCTCCTCTTCCCCCCGCCGCCGCCGCCGCGGTCTTGTTTACGCGTTCGCCGGCATCGATTAGGCGGTCGCATCGCACCGTCGTTCGCACGTGCGCATTAAGTCCCCTGTCCGGGCCTGTGACGTAGAAGTTCCTCGGTCCGGGCCTGTGACGTAGCAGTCCCCTTCCCCCCTCCTTCGCCTCCAAAGACCTCTGTCCGGGCCTCTGACGTCACGGTTTCCCCTTGTGCGCATGCGCGGATCTGGTAAGCTGAAGTCCCCCCTGTCCGGGCCTCTGACGTAGTAGTCCCCTCCCCTCCTCCGGCAAAGTCCCCCCTGTCCGGGCCTGTGACGTAGAAAGTCCCCCTGTCCGGGCCTGTGACGTCACGGTCCCCTCGGTCGGGTATATATATAGGAGCGCGGTCTCCATGCATTAGCTCAGATGTCACCGGGAAGTCTGCGGGAGCTCCGTCCGTTTTAGAAGCGCAGGTGCAGTCGTCGTCGTGAGCAGCAGTCGTTGCGGCCGTCGGTCGCCGTCGTTGCGGTAGAGAAGGAGCGGTCGTCGTTGCAGCTGTCAGTCGCCCGTGGGAGCTGCCGTCGCCGTCGCCTTGTATCGGTCGTCGGAGCTCGCCGTTGCCGCCGCCGCAGTACGCCGCTGCCGCTGCCGGGGGTTCCTGCGTTTGTCGCAGTGGGGCGCTCTCGAAGTCCGCCATTGCGTGGGAGCCGCCATTTTGGGAAACGACCGTCCGCTACCAGGGTACGACTGTTGCGGGTATCACGTGGTTGCCTGTTGTGACGTGTGGAGTGTTGACAATACATCGTCTGAAAATACATCGTGTCTTCGGGTCTTCGTACGGTAGTGGGATCAACTGTTAAGCCCTTCGATAGACGACGGAGGCCGGACTTGCGCTCATACTGAGCGACACGCTTAGCCTTGCCACCTGGAGGCCGCGAGGCGGACGCGCCACCTCAGCATCTCCTCCCCCCCCGTCCCGTTTCCGTCACAATATACCACAACATGAACGACCAAAATGAAACGAGGGCCTCCCTATAGCGTGAAAATAAATACCGAGTTGCTGAGTAATCTGTTGTGGAATACAAAAATTCGGTGATAAACATCGTGTCCATCTTACCCCTTCTTGCAGGGTATACGATGGGCAGACACCCTAACCTTGAGTATCACAGGCAGTGACACGTATGCGACCACGAGGAGTCTGTTTTAATGCGCTTAATAACAAGCCAATATACATATCTATTAAATAAAATATTGGTGATAACCCATGAACAATAACTGTCTACAGAATTTCCTTAGCCTTTTGACTGAGCTTCTTATTTGACTTTAGCCAAAACACGCCTTCCTCCTACATCTGACAATCACCGACAGGCCACACCCCTTTCAGTACGCTGGTACCCGACCGCGTGTATTTTATTAACTAGTCGAAAGACGGTGTCCATCTTACCCTATGATCGGGGTAAGATGGACATTAAGAAGTTGACTTTTCTTTGATTTTTGTGTTGGGTGTCCATCTTACCTCACTGTCCATCTTACCCCGTCCCACCCTAACTAAAATGCTAATCGCCGTAAAAGTCACATGAAGAAACGGCTGCGAAGCTATTATATTTTTCGGATCAAAATATTGATAACAAACCACGAAGTGGGACGACGGATGAAAATCTTCAGAGCAAAACAAGAAGCGGGATCATTTTTTGATTTTTTTTGGCGCAATAAAGGCGGTGGATGATGCAAATTTAGTGTGCAGGGGGTAATCTGAAACCGGGGGTAATTTGAAACCTTTACACCGGCTGGAATTAGGACATATCGCACAGGTAGTTACAAACTCAATATGCAGATCGTAGACAATAATTAATCAATAATTACGCACAAAGTTTGCATTTAAATGTCTCCATTTGTACCGTTTTCAGAGAAAATATGATATATTCCGGCACTTTGTATATTATTATAGCCTACCAATTGTACACTGAAGTTTTTGAACATGTGAAAAATCTTTTACAAAGTTGCATTATTTTACGTAAATATTTAATTTGAATTTGCCACGCCGAGGAGTGAACTCTGACCGAAGTACGCGATTGGTTGATAGCCCCGCTATTTCGCATTCAGAAAATGAGTGCGTTAGAAATTTCTGATTCTAAAATTAAAATTTACAATGAAACAAAAGGGTGGCTGGAATTATGGACATGACTGGAATTAGGACAAATTACCATACCAATGCAAATGCACTTGGGTTAGAGATATAGAATTATTATATCAATGGCGAGCTCATAATCATCGTCGCCCATAATCGTAAGATAAACAGGTTAAACCGTTAATTTAAGTGGCTAAATTAGGTCTATTTAACAAGAACATATTTATTAACTTTTATATCGGAAAAATTTCTTCCAATGCAGATTTTCAGTCAAGGGAGACTGTTTCTACGGAAACTTTATGTCGAGGAAGGGAGACTTATATCGGGATACCAGCGGCCAAGACAGAAACAAAGCGAACACAAGATGACACGATGATCAAGATGAAGCTTAGCCTAGGCTATAATAGACCTAGGCTACTTTCCGTAAGGTTTCTTCTTCTTTTGTTCCTCGCGTCGTTTATTGCTATCGTTCCACTAACTCATATAAATTATTTCGCTAACGATGCATCATCAATTAAATTTAATGAACAATTGGTTTTCATTAGAAGTTGTTTGTAAAAAGTTGCCGAAATTAAGATAATGTCACAGGAATGTAGGTAGACAAAACGATAATAATTTTACTATTACAATGTAGAATAGAGGTGAACGGACATTTGAACGGTGGTTATTTTAACGGACGACACTTGACCGGCAACACTTTAACAAGGCGATATTAGAACGGGTCGACAATAGAACAGGCGACACTTAACCGGAACGTTATATTACCGGACCGTCTAATGAACTATGATCACAAGGTGCGGCGTTATAGCCTACATGTACAGTGTGCACGTAGGCTTACTTTGGGTTTGCACTGAATGTTATGCGCGACGTTTGGTGACACTAAAATAATATTAGCGAAAGTTATGCAAAGTTTTACCGTTACTTTTACGTGTGACACAAAGTTTTGTTTTTACGTGTGAGACATGTCGTTAATGTATGGATGTAGTACCAAAGGTAAAACGACGATCACACATCGAAATTGTGAGTAGGCCTATTTGAAAGACAAATATTACAAGAATGGCAAAATAGCCTGGAGATGTCGAATGTACAAAATGATTCAGATGGAAGACACGACTGAATTGTAACCGCAGCGAAATACAAAATGAACACAAGCATTCTAGAAACGGCCCAACGTCGATGGCAAGGATAGCCATAGAGGGAATGAAGCAATGTAGGCCTATCAGCAATTTTGCGCCGACCTCAATTTCATCACAAGCCGCTGTGAAAGAACGCTTGGGGAACCATGTTCTAATGGCTTTGCAAAGATGATCAACTTTGAGCAGAGTTCTTCAGCGAAGGTAAATGAAGGTGGTGTTCCATTTCCCGCAGTCCCACTTGTTTCTTGTAAGGGTAGGCCGGAATGTTTAAACCAAGCAGCATGAATTAAATAGAACAGGCGACACTTAACCAGAACGTTATATTACCGGATCAACTAATGAACAATGATCACAAAGTGCGGCGTTATAGCCTACATGACTGTAGAATCTACTGTGTGCACATAGGCTTACTTTGGGTTTGCCCTGAATGCTATGCGCGTCGTTTGGTGACACTAAATATTAGCGAAAGTTATGCAAAGTTTTACTGTTACTTATACGTGTGACACAAAATATTTTTTTTACGTGTTAATGTATGGATGTAGTAGGCTACCGAATGGATCCAAATTCAATACCGCAATTGGTTTACTTTGTGTTAATACTAACTAACCTTAATTACTTAATAGCACAATTGTCCTAGAGTTTAATTGTCCGGGAGTAATTGTCCGGGGGGTAATTGTCCGGGAGTAATTGTCCGTGTGTAGCCTAATTGTCCTGTCACCACGACTCTAGTACAAATACAGCATTTGCGACTATTATCACACATAGTAACCTACATTTAAATCCACTGTATAACTCGAAAAACTTGATTATACGCTCTACACAAAAAATGACTTACCTGGTTTAATATCATACGGCCGTATTTAACGAACTATGGTGTATTCAATTAAATCCATGATGCACTTTAAAACCGTACGTGTCCGACATAATATTATAGCTATGAGCGAGACAAAAATGCAATAGCGCGAAGGTACGTTAATGCGTCGGCATTGAAACTGATACGATCGTTTAGTGTAAATAAATAGTTCTTGACAAACTAATCAGACCCCAACAAGGAACGTGTAAAGTCGTTAGATGACTCGTTCGATCATTCGTTTGATGTTCGATGTGCGTGGTATAATTCTTGATGTATAGTGTCTAGATCAATTGCTCTTTGATCAGTAGTCCGCATACCACGTCTGTAGGCCTACGTGGGCTCGCCACTGGTAGGCTAACCAATAGTGATTCTAGTTTTATGCGCGTTGTTAGCTTTACTATTGAGTTTGTACCCGTTTTATTGCTTTATTAATATCATTCGAGGTCGCGTAGAGAGCGGATCATAAAATGTTCTTGTAGGTGATGTTGTAAGCATTTTCAATATTTTTATGACTCGCTCGCTCGCCCTTTGGACGCAAGCCTTTCAAAGCGATCAGTCTTGAGATATAACGGACAGCAAGGCATCGCCGTTTCTTCGTTTCTTAGTTTCAAAACAGGAATTATTGTTTCGAAAAGTGCTTAATTGATTAAAGCAGCGTTGCTGCTTGGAAATGTCACTACGTGGTATTCTCCTTCAGACCCTTTTGGTCGTCGTCGCCTCATTCGTTATGGGGATAGTCAAAAGTAAGTAATCAGTGGCGGCACCAGGATTTCAGTTTTGGGGGGCTGAATTCCCGCGAAAAATGTTCCATTTCCTGCCACCAAAATTTTGTGACGACCTTTTTTAGTGATTCGGCCAAAATCTCCTCCATATGGTTTTCAGTTTTTAGGGGTGGGGGTTGAGCAATGAAATTTTCTTTTTTACATAAAAAAATCGATGACTTTTGGGAGGGCTTAGCACCCCTAGCCCACCTAGCGCCGCTACTGACTCAAACATTCATGTTAATCAAAATATCAGCGGAAAAGACAAGAGAGTAAGATCAAAATTGTAGTATTAGCAACCCTAACTGATATTTCCATTCTTTATTGTTTATATTTACTCAATTAACACTTTTCGCGCCATATCAACCTGCTATGCCGTAGTTGCTACTACCAATTGTGCCAGCTTAGAGTTGTGTTTTTGGAATTTTACTAGGCTTTCCAATTCTTCATTCTACGAAAAGGCCTAAGCGCTGATACAGTCATTATGGCCTAAGCCTGGTACTTTCGACGCGTAGCGAAAATTAATATAAGGGGTTTACATAAAATTAATAACGTCAAGCAATTTAGGGCGATTATTGACCCACTTCTATTCGTCACGCGGTCAACACAAGAGTCATCTATCTATTATCGGACGGTCACAAATCGTCACAGATGTACGACCCCTCTCCATAAGTGCGTGAGGTCATTTATGGACGGTCCCTAAGTCATCTACGTCGTTATCTATTTTGATACTCGCTTGGCCTATCGCTTGCTCTTTAGACCTAAGACTTTAATACCTATTGTCAATCGGTAATTGATCTTGTCAGTATTATCACTAAATTATCATACAACAGTTCTGTTTCAATTAGACTTAAAGATTCGAAGAGACCTCACGGTTTATTCTTCGTTTAAAAACAAGATTTCTTTCTAAAAGTATTTTAGTTGTTTAGAGCAATATTGCTGCTTAGAAAATGCTCCTACGTGGTATAATTATTCCACTTCAGATCTTTTTGGTCATCGTCGCTTCAGTTGTTCTGGGGACAGTCGAAAGTAAGTAACCGGTTTTTAATTGTCTTACTAGCTGTGCCAGAGGTTGACAAACAGTTGATTTCAATTTTTTTATATTTTTTGAGGAGACGGCGGGTTCAAATCCTCCTCAAGCCACCGCGTGGGGGACCCTGAGCAAGTCCGTCCCTCGCAATTGCTCATACGCTTCGGCGTGAAACCCCGATTCAATGTCCACGCTGTTAGTCTGGATCGCCTTTGGGTAGTTCTTAGAGGACGCCATAATTACTAGTGCTCATACATGCATACATACATGTACATACATACATACATACATACATACATACATACATACATACATACATACATACATACATACATACATACATACATACATACATACATACATACATACATACATACATACATACATACACACATACACACATACACACATACAAACATACATACATACATACATACATACATGCATACATACACACATACACACATACAAACATACATACATACATACATACATACATACATACATACATACACACGCACATACAAACATACATACACACATACAAACATACATACATACATACATACATACATACATACATACATACATGCATGCATACATACATACATACATACATACATACATACATACATACATACATACATACATACATACATACATACATACATACATACATACATACACACATACAAACATACATACATACATACATACATACATACATACATACATGCATGCATACATACATACATACACACATACATACATACATACATACATACATACATACATACATACATACATACATACATACATACATACATACATACATACATACATACATACACACATACATACAAACATACATACTTACATACATACATTAGGCTGGAGCTTAAGAATTAAAAATAATAAAAAATTTAATATTTGAAAGTCGTACCCCCAAATCTGTTCCTTATTATATAGAAACACTGTGAAAAAAGTTTGAGCAATAAATTCTTATGTTTAGAGGTTGCTCAAGTTCCTAAGATATTACGAAAACGACGAAAATTATGCGAACTACGTCGGGTATTTATTTTAAACTGAACACAATATTTACTTTTGAACAAAAACACACTGCTCATAAATTCTTTGACAGAGTACATCAGATTCTATAGCATAAGTCTCACAAAGTCCAGTAAACTCATAGTTCATTTGTTTTCCTGGCAACCCGGACATAGTCTGTGTCCTGCTATTAGAGTACATTTTACGATGGTCCTCGACAACTTGCAGCAGGAACTGCAGCTGTGTTTCATCACGGGTTAATAATCCACTGTACTCTTGAATGAGCGCCACTCCACGTTCAGCATAGTCATTGACAACTTTCAGAGACTCCACTGTTTCTGTAGCCTGCTTGTAGTCGTCTCTGTCTTCCCACAAGTCCGGATCAACTGCGAGAAATCCGTCTGGAAGTTCCAGCATTTGGATCAGTGTCATAGACTGGGCTGTGACAAAATCTTCTTCTTGTCCTTGAAGGAATCCAGAGCAATTGTGATTCGCTTGGAATGGTCCTTATCTCGGCTTGCTCTATTTTGCATGGCACTCACCATCAGTCTCTTCGTTGATGAACTGACTCGACAGTCGAAGAAAGCCAGGCTCACCAGTTCCTGTGACATGTACCACAAGTGATTCGAAAACTTGTGCGATGTTGCCTTTGAGATGGCTGAATGGATTGATGAGTAATCGAGCAGTAAGTTCAGCAGCAGCAGGCCGTTGTATGGAGCACGTGATGCTTGAGGTGCGGAGATCCAAGCTTTCAGATAGATACGTACTGCGAACACACATACATCCCATAATCCTCTCTCTTCTGCAGGAGTCAGTTTGAATTGAGCCTTGAACATCCAGATTTTGAGACTGTATATTAGGGCGGAGTGTAAAAAATGAAATTGATATTTCAGAATCGGCTGGGTGTGCAAAAGTTGTGTACTGGGTACTGTAGTTTGGGTGCAAAATATTAGTGGATTTGGTTAGCTTTTTGAGGTGCCCCAACGCCCCCAAAATTTACGAAATGGCTCTATTTCGAATTTCATCTTAATTTTGTTTATATTAACAATATTTTTTTTATTTTTTTGCTGCTGTGATTTTATTATGGTGATATCTTTAGATAGTAATCTACATATTGAAGGGATAACTTCAAGAATGGCAGCCAAAAAGTCGAAAACAAGACGAACCAGTAGGTATCCAGTCTTTGAGATTCCTACGAAATTGCCTCAAACTGTGTTTCCACACCAGCCGACATGCTGAATAGGGTGGAGTGAAAGCTATGTGCAAATTATTTTTTGAAGAATCCATAATTTGCAGGAGGGTGCATAACTTGTGCATAGATGCTAGTGGCGGAAGGATAAAATATCATGCCTTTAGTATAATGTCTGGAAGTGCCCCAACTCTCAAAACCGATTCCAATGTAAAAAACTTCAAATCTTCTTTGATGTGTTCAATCGTCTATAATAAGCGGTAATGTCGCTGATATGAGCAGAATAAACTATTTCAATTATTATTCTAAAGAACACATTGAGTAATTGAGGTCCTGCAATTGAAGTTAGTTTGATTAGAAGCATTCAACGAAACTTTTTTCTTTTCATTTTTGCCTACCTCGATTCCGTGAAGCTATAGCATGCTTTGTAATGCCACACTTCTTAATAGGCATATAAAATCTTTCCTTGTTTTAACAATTCAAGCAGAATATTCTCAGGATGTCCGAGGAAGGTATTTTTGTATAACTGGATGACAGTCTCCATAGTATCTTTGAACAAGTAGGCTATCTTGAAAATGCAATCCTTCGATGAAGATGTCGTAAACCTTTTGCACGAAGATCAGGTCTGATGTGGAAAAACATTAATTTTGATCACAGGCCAATGCCTTCATAATGAATTTATTTGTGTGGCATGTTGCTCTGATGGTTCCAATGATGCAAGTTAGAAGCATAGAATTCTTTGAGCAGTTGTGGGTCATCTTGAATGAATTGCTGAACTTGGGTGTCATTATAGGAACTTGTATACAGGGCATTCCTAAATTTCCTAGGCTGGCATGGTATGACATGTATCGAACAAATACTTCTGATCCGTGCTTAGAGCGCCCTTATCAACACATGGATAGTAATTGTTAATTGCAATTGATGTAAAGGGAACCATGGGCATGTTTTCACATACCTGGATTGCTTTTCGAAATGGACCAGAAATCTCTGAAGGACCGTGCTCTTTCACCATTGAGTTTCTGTAGCAGATGTCTCAGAGGCAATTTGTTTGCAGGCAACAAACAAAAGAACCACTGTAGTGGACTCCCTTATATTTCAAGCAAGCAAATAACACCTCCTATACGTTACCAGTATTAGCATTTATTGGTGCAATCTGCCCTTAAATGGTTAAGGCAGATTTCTGTACTTGGCGTGAAACAGTCAAAATATTTTCACATAGGCCTACTCGCTTGTGAGATATCGTTCATTCATTCATTCATTCATTCATAGCATTTATATAGCGCCCCTTCAAGAAACTACTCAGAGGCGCTCCCAGCCCAACCACGAGCAAAGAAAAAAGACTTGAGAGACTTGTAGAACCCAGCCGGATGGGTCACAAGTAAAGAGCGAAGCGTAACCGGGAGGTCATTCCAGACAGTAGGCCCCACAACCGAGAAAGCACGGCGCTGCTTAATAACTAAGCGAGCCCGCGGAACCAGAAGTTCACCCCCTAGCCGAAGAGCGTAGTACACGACGCGCTGCAACATCAGAGACTGGACAGCAGAGATCACGCAAGTATGACGGAGCACAGCCAAGGACACAGCGTGAGACCACAGCAGCAATGCGGTATGAGATCCGCTGGGACACTGGCAGCCAGTGCAGCACATCACGCATATATGCAGAGACAGGCTGGATGTTCTACAGTAGGCTATAATCCACCCTCCTTCAATGAAATGTGCCATTTAGTATACTGAAAAAACAGCCATTGCGGGATCCCTTACGGATTTCTATCATTTCTTGTCATCATGAATGAACAGGACGAACTTCATCATGTCAGCGCGTGTGGCAACACAGTTTGAGGCAATTTCGTAGGAATCTCAAAGACTGGATACCTACTGGTTCGTCTTGTTTTCGACTTTTTGGCTGCCATTCTTGGAGTTATCCCTTCAATATGTAAAGTACTAGCTAAAGAGATCACCATAATAAAATCACAGCAGCAAAAAATAAAATATTGTTAATATAAAAAAAATTAAGACGAACATGCGAAATAGAGCCATTTCGTAATTTTTGGGGGGCGCTGGGGCACCTCGAGAAGCTAGCCAAATCCAATAATATTTTTGCACCCAAACTACTGTACCCAGTACACAACTTTTGCACACCCAGCCGATTCTGAAATATCAATTTCATTTTTTTCACTCCACCCTACTGTATATGACTCTGGACATCCATCGGGCATGGTGCATTGCTCTGGGTGACATGAATCGCACTGGCAGGCGATCGACCTTCTCTGTGCCAGTAAGATCAGGGATCAGCTTGCCGTCCCAGTGAACAACAAGTGGAGTGTTACCCTGGAACTCTGTTTTTATATTTACTGATCTCTGAGCTCGGTGTTCTACTCTGTGTCGGCGAATTGAGTCTCTGTTTAAAGCAAGTTCATCAATGTTCTGTCCCAAGCTTCTTGCAGTTTCCTCAATAACAAAAACGGCCTTACGGTCTGACACTTTGGTTCGATCGAGAGCTGCTGCGAGTTCTGGAGTAACTACAGTTTTTCGCCCCCTCTTTCTTTTCGGTGTCTTAAATGGGATGCCTCCAATAGCCCCCTCACTTGCATTGGTCTCTGTTTCCATCTTTTCATCATCTTCTTTTTCATCATCTTTTTCATCATCTTCTTTTCATCATCATCTGTTAAACAAACATACTGCAGCTACTGCTGCATCAGTGTTGCCTGCAATGCTTACTAAGCGTAGTCACTGATTAGTCAGTCCAAAGAGAAAACAAGTCTGAACATGTCTGTAGTATGAATTCATGGAAAGTGTATCTTGTCAGCAAAACAATGTGATCTAAGTGAGCGTATGATTGGAGAATGTTTCAATTTACTTAGCAAATAAGATTTGGTTACTTATTTATCATGAGAATTAATTAAGAAATAAAACGCTAGTTTCAGTAATATCCGAAATATAAAGGCTGCCACAGCTCTGGTATCAGAAACTTCACCATCATTGAGCTACCCCTAAATATTGTTTAATTGTGCTGATATTTTGTCAGAATTTTTATTTCATATACAGGGAAAAACTGAGGGGTACGAAGATCATATTTCACAAATAAAAAAATGAGCTCCAGCCTAACATACATACATACATACATACATGCATGCATGCATGCATACATATATACATGCATGCATACATACATACATACATACATACATACATACATACATACATACATACATACATAGTACATACATACATACATACATACATACATACATACATACATACATACATACATACATACATGCATACAAACATACATACATACATACATACATACACAAATAAATACATTCATACATACATACACATACATACATAGATACATACATACATAGTACATACATACATACATACATACATACATACATACATACATAAATACGTGCATACATTCATACATACATACATACATACATACATACATACATACACAAATAAATACATTCATACATACATACATGCATGCATACATACATACATACATACATACATACATACATACATACATACATACATACATACATACATACATACATACATACATACATACATACATACACACACACACACACATACATACATACATACATACATACATACATACATACATACATACATACATACATACATACATACATACATACATACATACATACATACATACTTTTCAGAATTTTGCACTCTAGCCGACTCTAGCACGGCAAAAGCACAGTTTTTAGCTTAATAAAGAAAAATATCAGTAATACCACAGGAAGCAGTCTTGTGGGAGCCCATTCCAGACAACTGGACCCATGACAGAGAAGGTTCTATTCTGCAGGGTTGAAAATCGGTGAATGAGTCCAAGAGCCTTCCATTCTGTGCAGAATGGAGGGCGATGGCCTGGGGTATACCCGTGGATCAATAGATCTCTCGCAAGTAGTCTGGGGCAATTCCAAGCAGACACTGCCTAACCAGAGAAACGATAATTATTCTGAGGAGCGTCCGACCTAGGCAGGCCAAAAAGGAAAGTCTTGAGTCAAAAGTATATAAAAAGAATTGGACAAAATCCCGTGGGAGAGAACGCATGCATGTCAAAGGGTAGGCAACTCCAAACAAAAGGGACCCACAACCGAGAAAGCTCTAGAATTCTGTCTGATGACTGTGCGCCCAAGTGAAACCACAAAATCGCCTCTAGAATATTGCTTGACCCTGACTGTGGCGTCATGAGAGGAGCGTCAGACATTAACAGCATTATCGATACCAGTTACCGCTGTAGAAGTTAACTCAGCCTTCGACTCACTAGGTGTCGACTGGCTAATAAAATGAGCAGCAGGGTCTTAACGCCTAGGATATCGACGCCCTGCCTGGTTGCCATGTTACATTGTTACATGTATAAGCTTAGTAGTAGCCATAGTAGTATTGTGTCCTTGATATGAATTTGTCTAATTTTTGCTTGATCCACCAGAGAGCTCTCTCACTTTCTCTTAACAAATTATCAGCCTTAGGCCTACTCGCTCCTCCAATTTCTTACTGTGGCGCATCAAGGCCATTCGCAAAATAATTATTCTTTCTCGTCTTCCACTCTGAAGTCTGTTATTCATGCATTTATGCACTCTATGAAATGATTACAGCAGCTCTCTTCTGATCTAATTCGATCTCCGCACTCTACAGCTTCACTCCAGGGCTGTTTTAAAGGAATTGTAAGAGCTGCACAATCGCTTCTTTCTCTTCCCATCCTACTTTCAATTGCAGGACAATTACCTTTTTCACTAGTTTTTAACCGCGCAGAAGTGTTTCTACAACTGCACACATCCATTTACAACTGCACATTTTGTGTAGAACTGCACGTTAAAAAAGCCCTGCTTCACTCCGACCTCTCCGTCTACGAACCGGCATGGGCGGAGTTTGGTTTCCGTTCTTGGAGGGGCTAACTTATGAGTTTGCGCCTTCTGATAAATTCCGCCCATGCGAACTGGAGTGATTTCTTTGTCCAACGATCAAGGACCACTGTGGCCCAAACAATTTCAGCTACAAACTGCTCTGCAATACACTACCTTATTTTCCATTCTTTCTATGGATCTGTTGCTAGATCTATCTCCTCAAAACCTATTTCTTCGTTCGGAGTACCCGCACTGGAAGTGCCACAGTAAGGTGCGCTATCTAAGTTGCAAATCACATTACGATCAAGATGTTGTCGTAATGTTGTGGGGCGCGGTGGTGTAGTGGTGGCGCCGTTGCCTTGAAGTCGGAAGGTTCGAGGTTCGAATCCACCTCAAGTCACCCCGTAGGGACCTTGGGCAAGTCCTTCACTCGCAATTGCTCAGCGCTTCGGCGTGAAACCCCGGTGTTGTGTCCGCTGGCTTGAAGGGGAACTATAACAAGTGCACATACAAACAAACAAACAAGATATAGTGCTAGTGATAATATCGTCTTTGACCGTAGGTCAGATGGTAGAAGTTCATCCTCCGAACATCGGTGTTCAAACTAATGAACAGAACGTCGTTCTCAGCTGTAACGTCACCGGTCTGCCTGTCAATAACTACATTACGTGGATCTATTATCCACCATGGGCGACGACTGGATTTCACATTTACTCCACCTTCGACGGCATCAACAGAGACTCAACCAACTTCACCGTTTACCATTCGACGCTGGGGACTGACACTCAATCTCTCGAACTGGTCATCAAAACGACCAAACGCGAACTGGCCACTCTGTATGTGTGCCATTTAATGCCCATTCCTGGCTTTGGAAAGACCGCTCATGTCGTCGCATTAGGTAAGCCTCACATTTGGTTACTCAGATAAAGTTGCAGGCATGGCAATAGCCTACAGCTTGAAGTATAATAGCGTTTGATAAAGGTAATGCTGAACAGGACAATTTAAGATTAGGCAAAACCAAAGCAATGCCTGTAGAGCATATTCAGATCTAAGAGTCGTTTACTCACGTTTGTACCTGCCACTTGGCAGAGAACCTAAAGAAGAAGAAATCGTTTACTCGTGACTGTTAAGTCGGTTTATAAACTGTCGATTGCAAATTCAGAATAAACATGTAGCCTGCGGTTAAACACTCTGTTAAGTAGCGATAACATATTGTAGCTATCTGCCTTTTATGGAATTCATATAACACCCGTTCAAGACAAATATTTTGCGGCGATCCAGACACAGGCACGGCCAGAGGGAAACGTAAGACCTAACAAATGAAGTAGCCTACTGGACTATCTGTAATCAAATACTTGTGAAGAAATTTATGGTAGTCAGAATGCGTCGGCCTATTACGTACCCGTATTAAATTGCACATGAAGTATGTCCTTCATGCCTTGAAATGCACGGTTTATATCGCACGACTTTTCAATAGCACCCAATACGCTTTGACCTACCGGTATTTGCCCAGGATTGGAGATCTGCTTTGCAACTTGACGTTCACAGAGCATATTCCAACTCAAACCCGTTCTCGCTGTATACAATCATTTTAGGCGGCTCTGAAATCAGGAGATCTGCAGTCTTTACCACTAAGCCTATTAGGCAACATTGCGTGTTAGAAAACACAGTTTTCATTTTTACATTTGTTTCATTTCGGCGTGTTTAAATTCTCCACCCGAAACAGAGTCTCCCGTGGCTGAAAATCTGTATTGGAAGACATAGGGGTGACCTAACATAAAGTCGGACATCAGGTAAAGTCGGACAAAAATTTTGCCGACCTGCCACGCAGAAGAGACTTCGATCACCAGATGGCTGTTTCATAGATTGTATTTGCAGAGGGTCCAACTAATGATAAACACTTCACAACCTTGAAGATATCGTTGCCTAAATTTTAAGATGTCGCCTCCTTTCGATGCATGTCGATTTCTAGAGTTTTAAAATCTGACATAGTGAAACCCCTTTTTCACTGCTAAGGTTTTATGTCAATGTTAATTGTTCAGAGGAAGAGTTTCAAATTTGTTTCATAGAGATTACATTATAATATATGGTTTGCGTAACTTGTTTGAGTGATATTGAATTAGTGTCATGGTTTAAACTGCAGTTGTTTGCTGTCCGACTTTACCATATATGCGTGTGCTAAACTCGGACAAAATTATTTTACCCTGCTGAAATGTGTCCGACTTTGCCATAACTTTGTCCGACTTTGAAACATGCATATTTAACATGCGTGTGTCAAAGTCGGACAAACTTATTACACCTGCTGAAATGCGTCCGACTTTGACAAACAAGGTCCATGTCAATGCTTCATATTTGTTATCCTTTGACGACAACTTGCCTGATAGCAAAACCAGGGCAAAAAGATTAACAAAAATATAGAGATATTAAAGGCCGATGGAAACTGCTTTATGTGTATCATCAACCTATGCCTAAATATGGCAATTTTTACGATCCTAAGAGGTCAGAATGAGAAGTGTAGAAAAATAAGTGGGATTCAGACTTTGATTTATGCGAAGTTGGAGTGGGCAATGAGAACTTTTCTATGGGATCCTAAGAAAGACTAGTGGCGGGTTGAACCCCTATTACTCTCACAGCAATTCTCACCATACCATTGGTATAAATGTGAAGGTCGACGCTACATATGATTTTACCAAAAGTATACGCAGAAGAATGTGGGGTCTTTGATGATGAATATATTTTCACTTGTTTGGAATGTTTCATAAATTAGAAAAGTTCATGTCCTATTCGACTTTTCGTGGATCGAACCACTAGTCGAGTTTAATTTGTGTATAGGCCTGCCTGTGTGTCTTCTGGTACGAAGGTCCCATAGTAGGCCTAGTCTAGGTCACTTACGTTGCTACAGCCTTCACCGAGTTGCTTAATAAAGGTCCTGCAAACGGCTCTTAAATGTTCTGTCAACTGTTACAAACATTGCTGGACCGAATACAGTGGCGGCCTGTGACGATTGAACATTTAGTAGGCCCCTCAATGCAACCTTTATAATAAATGTAGGTAGGCCTACTGACGTTTGGTTGATTTATTCAAGTACTCTTAAATTAGGCACAGATCTTGATGAAAATCGTTTAGTTTATTGATTGTCCGACTCTAACAACATAAGATCATATAGGCATATTATGTTGTCCGAGTTTACCAATCAAAGTGTCCAGCTTTACCTGAAAAATCGAAAAGTCAAATTTAGTCAGCTCGCTGTACTTGGCACACTCTAGGTCGCGTTTGTATAGAATTGACCAGGTCTAACTGACTGCATTAGTTGGATGAGATGATAAGCTACACAATAAACTTTAAATTTTCTAAATACGACGTTCCATTACGGTGTGGCATCGGTCAGAAGAAAAGGTGTCCGACTTTATGTTAGATCACCCTAGGCCTACTTCTCATGTTCGTGTTAAATAATTTAGCAACGTGAACTAATGGTTTAGTATGCTCATCTATAAATGTTATGCGACTGTAGACGATTTTACGCTCAACGAGGCAGACTGTTTCCTAGGCGGAGGAAATATTCTCCCCACGGAGACTTTATTTCAGAATATGGTCTCCGTGGGCGAATTTATTCTGGAACAGATACACCGGGGAAGAATTTGTTTCGAAAAAAGTCTCTGGGGAGACTTTTAGGGGGGACTGCCACGCGACATCGGCCCTGCTGCGCTGGCAGATTGATGACAAACGAAATGCATTGGATTCCCATTGGATTGGCTCGTGTCCATTTTAAGACTGTTGTCGTTGGTCTCTGGAGTTCGCCATGAACCAGGGAAGCTATTAATCAACTCTTGGTTCTTATTTAACCCCTCTCCCACGCTATCGAGCTTACCGGTACATTTTGGCGGGTGGCTTATCCACTTTAGCTCCTTGATGAAAAGTTTCGGTTTCCTCGGAGTGCTCACCATAGAAGTTGCTCTCAAGGTCATTCCTGCTGAAGGCGTTTCATAAATGCCCATTTATAAAACCACACAATAGAACAAACGACCTCTTAGGCAATGTGATATGAGAATTGCAGAAATAGAGCCGGAGTGCAGACATCGATTTAGGTCTACTTAGGGTATGCAATGATGACTGCTTTGGCGTCATAAGAAAGACCGGGGGCTGAGCCCCCCAAACCACGCGGTAGTTCTCACCTTAGTTAGTGGACGTCATTAATTATTTTCTTGCAGGTCTGTGATGTAGTGGGCCTGCCGTCCGTATACATTTCAACAACTAGAAATCCTCTGAACCATGCAGACCAACTGCCATGCGATATCACAAGATGCAATAGAAAGATCGCGCATGCATCAATGATCACCTTCGTTTATGACCTCATCTGTTCGTTCATTTATTTATCCGCAGACCCAATCGAATGTCCGGGAGACATAGTTGAATACGATGAGGGAAGCGAAGCGAACATTTCATGCAGCATCAACTTCTATGATTCAATGCTGACGTACTTTCCGGATATCATGTGGTACAGAGACGGGCTGACGATCTCCGGAGTCAATGTAATCATCGAATCCAATAACAGAAGAACGTAGGTTCAGCAGCTGATGGTTTGTGATTTTTTATGCCATTGCATGTTCCTCGCTGATAGAATAATCCAACTCGTCGCCTCATGTCCAGCAGGATCCAATAGGCAGGTATGCCACTCATAGCTTTTCCAACTAGATCTAGGTTTATTTGGCTTAATCTAGGTTTCTAGGTTTTTGTCGAGATCTAGGTTTTTCGACGGCGGATTTTCTGACATTTTCCCGAAATATAGACATTTTTCGGGGAAAACGTACGAAACAGTAGTAAAAAGGAAGAAGATTTAAGGAAAATTTCTTATTTGAGGGCAAATGACAAAAAAGTCATCAGTAAATTTGAAAGCAGAAATAGAAAATTTTCGGACCCTTTAAGACTAAAAAATAAAGCCGATATTCAATGAATTTTTCAAAACTTTTCCGATCTAGCATTCTTTGTCCGGATCTGACCTTTTTCAGAATCAGAGTGACATCCCTGCCAATAGACCCTATAATCATTTCAGTTTCTAGTGATATAGAAATAATCGGAGACTCTAGCTACACGTTGGCCAGCTTGGCCTACAGCACTGGTACAAGGCTCTTATATTCTAATATCAGTTCCTCCCTCTTCAGGATATCGTGAGAAAGCTTCAAAGAAATTAAATCTAATTGGATCCAGTAATGAAAAAACTTCTGAAATAGTTTCATGTTGATCACTAGGCTACCAGCCTAGTCTAACTTAATTGTCTGGTCGAACTAAAGTCTTTGACCCAGTTTGGCTTAGCTTAGCTTGGTCTCCTCAAGCCTGATCTTCACGATTGAAATATTTGTCATGTATCACACCGTAGACGATAGTTGCTCCTGTCACGCGTGGTTTCTGTATAGCGCCTTGAGTATTGCTATTTAGTGTCAGATTGACAAAGAACGTGACGTCAGCTGATGACGATCAGAAGTTCGATTGCGTGGTTAACTTCCACAATTCCAATCCAGACTACACTGACAACTGCTCCACTCTCTTCTACGTCAGACGTAAGCATCACCACAAAAATAGTTAACTCTTCTATGGCTGTTTTCTCTTTGGCCTATTGTGTCGATGTCCTAATGTGTTGTCAATTGGCCTGTTGTGTTGTTGGTCTATTGTGCTGGTGGTTCGTTTGGTGTGCTGTGGGTTTGTTTAGCATTGCTGTTAACTGTTGGTGACGTGCTTGTGATTGTCTGGTTGTGTGTGAAAATTAATGCATGATTTTTGGGTTCACGCGCTGTTCTACAATAGGTCTGTTGCTGTACTGGTTGAATATAATGTTCTTAAATTAATATGCTGGGCTATACAATTTCTCAACTTTTTTAATTAGAATAATTTAACATTTTTTTCTCTAAATCTTCCTGGAGATGATGCTTGGGTCTAAATGCAGCCTAACGTAGGCTGCAACAGTACTAATGCGACCACCACCACTTCCATTGCCGAATAGGCTACTTGGTCACTTGGAAACCACAATAAAAGCACTAATAGGTGCTATGACTTTGGTAAATGAAAGTTGTACAGTTTGAAATTTTGTCTCACATCATACCATAAGACCGAACAGTCGTTTCTGATTGACACAAAGTTCATTAGGACTACTTATACTTTGATTAAGAGTTGCTGCAATCCAAGCACTGCTTCAATTAACTGATGCGCTAATGGTCTAAAGTCTAAACGATGATTGAATTTGATTGACATACTTGGGATTGGGCGTCCGCGAATATTTTTGCAGGTGGGGCAAATCACAATGGTCGCAATTAAAATTACTTTACAAGAGCTTGAAAAATTAAAAGCGATAAATTACGAACATGAGCAAGCTTATTCTCCATATAGGTTACAAAATGTATAATTTATCAGTTTCCGTTGTGTATCATTAGTATCATTACTCATTAGTGCTTTAGTGTGCATAATGACTTTTTAGGCCATAAAGTAGTAGGTAAGCAATAGGTGCGGTAACAGCTATTCGGTGAAGTGCCCCTCTTAACCGTATATAGGCCCTGCATGTACACAACTACACATTGTACAGACGCCCATGTTAATCAAATGATTAAAGACTGAATTTGATTGACAGGTGATCGAATATAGGAAACTGATTTCGATTGAATTTTGATTGACAGATAATGTTAGCGAAATCAGTTTCTATCCACCATCCAGCGCTGAATTTCCAACCAATGTTGCAGTTGGAGATGTCATCAATTGCAAGGCAAATGGAAGACCGGCTCCATCGATCATATGGTAAGAAACGTTGCTGTAGACCTACACTGCGCTTGTTCGCTTCACATCAATAGATGCCCACATTGTCCATTTGCGATTGGGATTCGAAACTTGGTGTATAAAAACCACATTTTTCGTTTCTTCTGACTCGTCTCTTAAGAAAATGTTTCTTTTCTGTTCTTGAAATTTTCTATAGATTTCAGCGTTGCCTTTAGGCTATCATGGAGAGTAGGTCCACGATTTCAATGTCCTGTGAGACGGTCATTGTGTAAGAATTTTTTGGCAAGTCCTTCATTCGCAATCATTTGATCACTAAGCAAAGGCTCAATCAATGTGACTTAATTAAATCTTTAAACACGGATCTTATACAAGGAATTTATCTACTCAGAAGCTGTCCCGACTACAGAGCAGATATATACTGAATCGGAGTTTCACGCCGAAGCGCATGAGAAATTATAATATTGACAGTGAAGGACTTGCTCGGGGTCCATAATTAGCGCTTTTGAGGTGGATTTGAACCTGGAAACTCACGCCGAAGCGCATGAGAAATTATAATATTGACAGTGAAGGACTTGCTCGGGGTCCATAATTAGCGCTTTTGAGGTGGATTTGAACCTGGAAACTCCGGCTCTAACGCACCGAACATACACCTATGCAAACGCGCCCCACACAATAATGCGTAATTGAGTATATATAGGCCTATATTCATATATATGTGTATATTATACACACACATATATATATATATATATATATATATATATTACGCTGCCTTTCATAGGTATGATATCAATGGAAATTTGCAGTCAGATGGGAGTGAACTCATTGTGACTGAAGACCTGAGAACCTGGGTGCAGCCGATCACTCTCTACTGCATAGCGAGCAACACGATTGACAACGGAGTGACGCTTGCAAAGGTCGAGGGCAACTACACGTTCAACGGTTTGAACCACATGATATGATTACCTATCTAAACTAGTCTGATCCAGTCAGTAAACTTACAGCACCAATTGCAATGATTTCAAACTCATGGTAACAGGGACTGTGTTGAGACAGAAAATACATTCTGGACAATGAAACTCTTTCATAGATACCTAATGAACATGTACGTTTCTGGGACATTTGTTGCAAGCAAGGGCTGTACACATTTTGGATTGCGATTACGAGTAGTAGTATTGTCGCTCAACAAACGTAATTTTGTCTGTGTGCGATCTCTATGTATTTTACGGTGTCACGACAACTGGTCTACAGACAACTTGTCTAACGACAAGTGGTCTCCAGGCAATTCGTCTAACGACAACTGGTCTACAGACAATTAACTGGTCCAGTGCTTGAGAAATGGAAGCTGGATGAAAGCTTATCACAAGTGAAATGGAGGTTGGATCTATGAAGAAACGTAGGAGAAATGGAATATGGATGAAGGTTCTTTTACAGGTGAAATAGAAGCTGGATTGACGAGAATAACGCATGAGAAACAAAAGCTGGATGAAGGTATTTCTAGATCTGAAATAGAAGCTGTATTGATAAAAAAACGATTAAGTAATGGAAGCTGCATGAGGGTATTTTTATATCTGAAATAGAAGCTGGATTGAAAAAATTACGAGCGAGAAATAGAAGCTGGATGAAGGTATTTTTAGATCTGGAAGTAGAAGCTGGATGCATATTGAAATACACGAATGAAAAATCATCATTACAGCTTCCATTTAAGCTAGAAAACCATTTAGCTTTTTTCTTAAATCCAGCTTTTATTTCACCAATACGAGTCATCTGTAGACCAGTTGTTGTTAGACCAATTGTCTGTAGACGAGTTGTCGTTAGACGAGTGCCATTTTAAAGCCAAACGCAGCGCGACAGCTTATTCACGAGTGCTACGTAGAGTCACAAATAGGAGTAATCCATCGCTTTAGCGCGCTCCATAATTATTTATTAGCCTGGCGCAGCATAAATAGCCTATTATTCAATTATCTGACTCGTGTTACGGCATGAATTCTTTTCATCTCTGCATATCTTCCATTCAGCCAAGAATTTGATTCATCAATTCAATGTCTATTTGAGCAACAACTATTTTTTTATCAATCCAACTTCTAATTCAATAAGACTTATTTTTCATCAATCTAGATTGAAATCTCAATACGAATATTTTCACCGACACAACCTCTATTTTAATAGTACGGTATAAATTATTGTCGCAAATCTGAGTTAAACCTAGCGAGAATTACTTTCGTCAATTCAACTTGTGTGTGACCATCGCTAAAACCCAATTGCGAATGATTTAGGTCGCTAAAGCGATAGGCGTATAGCACCCGGAGAGGATGTCCAATTATGGTAGTCCTAAGGAGATTCAAATTTGGTTTCCAGATGACCAGAAGGGCAGAGTTAAGTCGAGAGTCTCTTAGGTCGCGAATTGGATGGTGGGGATCAGATGAGTTGGCTGAAGAGTTTTTGAAGAGATGAGACTTTAATTTCGAATGGAATGCCCGAGGGTTGATGGATGCATTGTATAGAGGAGCCTGAGGCAGATGCTGGTGGGTCGTTGACGTTGATTATCCAGAGGAAACGAATGTATGGAAGTCAGGAGGCAGATCATTCCATGCAGAGACGTGGACGTGGTGCAGTGTTAAATATGGCTGGGTTGGAGAATTTGAGATGAATAGTGACCAATAGTCGAGAAAGAGTGACAACTTAGAATGATCGGGTAGAACGAGTTGGCTGGATGGTGAAGCATTCGCGAAGATATTTGGACTGGTAGCGTAGATATTATACAGGACTTTAATAGACATTCGCTCCAAGATTTCAAACCTAAGCACATTATTTTGAGATTCTCTAACAAGATGTCTAACATCTTGCGTTCCTGCTTCATACATATTCGCGACTGATGCATCCAGGACACGCTCAACCTAAAGACCTGTCTCCACCATCGCTACATCAATTTTCAAACTCGATTACTGCAATTCCAGTTTCTTATGCGGTGAAAAAGTAGCACCAATGCAGCTGACCAAGGCATCTTAGGTGAAGGTGAGAGAGAGAGAGAGAGAGAGAGAGAGAGAGAGAGAGAGAGAGAGAGAGAGAGAGAGAGAGAGAGAGAGAGAGAGAGAGAGAGAGAGAGAGAGAGAGAGAGAGAGAGAGAGAGAGAGAGAGAGAGAGAGAGAGAGAGAGAGAGAGAGAGAGAGAGAGAGAGAGAGAGATGAAAGAGTTAGTTGATAGGTAACCTTAAATATTATTTTGAAGGGTTAGGAATATTTTGTACATGGTTAGGTTTAAGATGAGGCAGTCTATTTTTGGGAGTAAGCCATTCAGTCTGAGCTGTTTGGAGTAGATCGAAGAGGCACAGATTGTGTCTCCTATTTAACACAGCTTTAAAACGATTCGATGGCATCAGGACGTATCCTGAAGGCCTGTTAAGCTTTGCCAGTTACACCTCAATGCATTCTCGTCGTTGTCTTCGATCTGAAGCGCAGGGTGACCTGACCGGTCTCTCGACCAGTTACTCCTGGGTCTACATCACAGTGTGGCCCAGAAGCCTGGCTTTGGTCAGTCCTGCTTTCTGGCATAGGTTCGTAATTTATGACTTGGGTTCCTTGGCTCTCTATTCTGTTAGTGTTCCTGAAATTGATCTCTTTTTCCGTCGTTGAGCCATTTGCACCTTTAATGATTCTCTCTGGGAAAGGATTCATTTTAACTCAAAATTGACTCGGTTAGATTCTACTCAAGTTAATAACATTAATATTGATAATTAATTAAAATTCAATTATTGAGTGAATGATGTGTGATATATTTTCAGTGGTTGAAGCAACGTCGGGCCCAACTGGTAAGAAATTGCAAATACATTTCAATTTTTCTAATAGTAGTGGCAGGGCCAACTTTAGGGGGATGTTTAGAATGCTTGAACCCACATCCAATGAAATAATGTGAAAATTAAATAATGTATATTTAGCTAGCACACGATGTAAGAACTAACGGGTGATTTAATTATACGAAAGATTTACAAGGATTTGTAATATGAAGAAAGGTTGAGTAGAGATGGACTAACAACATTGGAGAAATGCAGGAAACTGGGAGATTGGGACCTTATTGGGACCTACAATTAAGGTTCTGGAATGGCATAATAATAACTGTACCACAGTGTGTGATGTATTGACCCACTATGAGAGCTCACGGCGCTTCTACAAAATTCTTTAGTCAGTTGATTCAGTTGCCCTCATCTTACCATGATGGATTACTTGCTTATTTTAGATGCCTGATCCATGTCGGGCAATCGGAGAGGGCATTTTGAGTTATATTTTGAATCAATAAGAAATTTACACCAATTACATCCTAAATGTCCCATTTTCTGAATTACCCCATTATGCTCTATGGTTGTCTGTGCAGTTACAAGAAATGGTGAACTTTTCCCACAATATTTCAATTGACCATGCATCCAAAATCATTCCTAGCGTCAAATTGTTGTCACATACGCTGACCATATACTATGCCATGTGCAATGTCCCAATCCCCCCCCAATGACCTCATTATGCTCTATGGTTGTCTGTGCAGTTGCAAGACATGTTGCCATGGTTGTCTGTGCAGTTGCAAGACATGTTGAACCTTTCCCCCAATGTTTCATATGACCATGCATCCAAAATCATTCGTAACGTCAAACAAATTGTTGTCACATACGATGACCATGTACTATACCAATCATATTCGACGAGTTTGTGTCCGTCAACCATATTCGACGAGAGTATGTGTCCATCAGCTGTATTTGACGAGAGCCTGTGTTCATCAGTCGTACTCAATAACAGCGTGTGTCCGTCAACCGAATTCGACGAGAGCATGTGTCCGTCAACCGTATTCGGAATGTGTCCATCAGTCGTATTCGATGAGAGCGTGTGTTCATCAGACGTCTTAGATGACAGATGTGTCTACCGTCTTCGATAAGAGAGTGTTCAAATACAGACTTCATATGTTCATTGGACTCTTAGCGTTGAATCTGTCTGTATTACAATTATGCTTGTTGTGCGAGAAAGGTGGTGACCAAATGCATCACCTTTCTCGTTATGTGTTTCTGTGCATTTGGGTAGTTCATTCATCTACAGCTTTAGACCATTTAATTCGTTTTACATTTATTTTGTTTTCAAGGGGTTCGTCTGCCATGTCCTTACAACCTTTCCATGCTTTGTGTTAACTGAACTTTAGCTTTTTCTGTTTCTTGCTTGTTTATTTACAGTTACAATGTTGCATCATTGCTCTGTATGCGTAGTTGCTGCTTCAGCCATCTTTTCATATATCTCCATTTCATCTCTCTTCCCATATCAGTTTTTGTCTCTGCCTTGCGAGATGTCTTTCTTGCTGCTTGGATAGTCTTCTTTTCATACTTTTCTTTGTTGCTGTTTAAGTAATCCAATAAGACTAGGCATCTCTGGATATTCTCTTATTTTCATGCTTTGCTCATGCTTTGCTTTCTTGTCTCAGTTTATATAACATTGCTAAGCATCTCTCTCCAGATCCTCATCTCCTTTTCTGTGTCCTGGTGTTCTCTGTTATAATTACTCTAACTTTCGCTGTTTGTCTTTAGCACTAACGGACAATTATTGAGAAATTCATAATAGAATTTCATGAAATTTGAAATATTGGGTGTGTGCTCTTGGTGATTATGATGATATTTGGTGCTCTAAGGCTTATGATGAATGAACTGCGGAGACCTTTGCCAACACCTCCACGTGGTGGTCTCTGGGCGTGCAGTTAGCTGCATGGCGAAGAGTGGCAGGATAATAATGACAATATTACTAATAATAAAAATTACGATTTCTATGGCGCCGTTAGAAAGCCGTGTTACTAAGGCGCCTCACATACTTTAAAACTGGCAAGGATCGGCAATAACCGCCAAGGATATTCCATTGGGTCAGTGTAATGTAAAGTAATTCTTCAATAATTTCTCAAAAGCCACGCCAGATAGACCAAGCGATTGCGGAACCGACAAAACAATCTGCTGATTCGGTACAATAACCTAATTTCTTTCTAAAAGATGTCTAGCATCTTCCAGTAGACTGTCAACATACTTCCAACTTGAATTATACATTAAAACAATTAGTAAAGCATTACCAATTGTCAAAATATAAATGTTTTATTCCGTTGTTTACAATATTTCCTGCAACAGCTGACTTCTGTTGCCTGAGGCCTCAATCTGGCGCGCTAGCCTAGTTTTTATACAATAAAATTTCTCTTTATAAAATAACCCACAGTGAGAGTTGAGTGGCTATGGACCATTTGTAGGATACATTATTATTAGCCTATATCTTTAATTATTTTCTTAAATTTCCAGCCTGTTGCAAATTTGTTCCTTTCAGTACATTCCAGTTCTTTTAATCAATTTAATGCAACCCGGCTTCGAGATTAAGCTTTCGCCTAATAGTGAAACCGATACAACGTTCAATTAGCATTACGTTTTTATGCCTTAAAATTTCTCTAATAAAATAAATACCCTCTCAGAAGCTGGGGACCATTTTTTATATATTATTTTCTTATCTTTAATTATTTTCTATTTCCAGCTTGTTGCCAATTTTTTCCGGGTAGTAGGCTACATTGCAATTATTTTAACGCAACCGGACTATTTCGGCTTGCCCAAGATCTAGCAAATATACTCCCGAAACAAAATACTGGCCACAGCCTTGAGTAGTGGTGATTGTAATCTCATGAATAGGTCACCATGTAAATTATGATGTAATCATAATGTTCTGGAATATAACTTGCATGTTTATCTGCATGATCGTTTGCACAGCAATAGAATCTCGTTATTGTTTCTCGTAAGGTCGCCTCTTGGTCAAGAGAAATGATAGGCTATAATTTTATCATTCTGTCATTGACAGAGGCGCGGTGGTGTAGTGGGTTTGCTCGTTACTTTGCAGCCGGAGGGTTGCAGGTTCGAAACCACCTCAAGTCGCCGTGTTACCGTGTATAGACCCTGGGCAAGGGCTTCACTCGCAATTGTTCAGCGCTTCGGCGTGAAGCTCCAATTCAGTGTCCGCGCTGCAGTCGGGAGCGCCTCTGAGTACCAAGCTTTAAGGAGCGCTAGAGCAAGTGCTCATACAAACATACCAACATTGACGGATGAGTTGTTATTATTTCAGTGGCTCGTAGACAGGCCCGCATTAAGATTGGTGCTAAGTGTGCTGAAGCACACGGGCCTGCATTTCTGAGGGCCCCAGTTTTGAGGGCCCACATTTTCGGAAGTGATGACATTTTCTAAACGAGAATTCTGCAACATTAATAAATACGACGTCATCGTCGAAGAAATTTTGCCTAAGTTCTTCCAATTTATCAGATTTATAAGCTCGAACTAACTGCATGTTTGTCTGCACGGTTGCTGCATCGGGACGCACTCCTCCGCTTTCGGGTTGCGACTTAGCTATCTTTGCGTGCGGCGGATGAGAACATGCTTTGGTGACCGCGCTTTCTCAGTGACCAGCCCAGATGTTGTTGGCCACTACTACATGCAGGGGCGGGTCCAGCGGGCCAAACCGGCCATGGGTCCTCATTTAGATTTTTTTGAACCAGCTATTCTGGCTCGGAAAGTTGACGTAGGCCCTCCTCATGAGTAGTTTCGTAGACCCTCCGTGTCCGTCCCGAGTCGCTTGCCGTCGCCGCTCCAGCCGTCTTCCCCTGCTCGTCGCCCTGTCGAACTCTCTTCGATGACGGTATCTTCTGAACTCTCTCTCACTGTCGCACGTCGTACTACGTCTTGCGTGTCTTCCGAGCTCCTCTGTGTCATCTGTCAGCTTCTATTTATACCTTATACGGGCAGGCACTTAATCGAGGGAACTTGCCTCAAGTGGGCGTGGCCTACCAGGGAACTTGCCTCAAGCGCCAGGGAACTTGCCTCAAATGGGCGTGGCCTACCAAGGAACTTGCCTCAAGCGCCAGGGAACTTGCCTCAAATGGGCGTGGCCTACTAGGGAGGGGGCCTCAGGTCCTCAGGTTCGCTACAGTCTTATAGTAAAACTGATACAGCGTTCAATTAGCATTACGTTTTTATGCCTTCAAATTTCTCTAATAAAATAAATTCCCTTGAGATCTCATGGGCTGGGGACCATTTTTTATAATTTTATTATTATCTTATCTTTAATTATTTTCTATTTCCAGCTTGTTGCTACTTTTTTCCGGGTAGTAGGCCTACATTGCAATTATTTTAACGCAACCGGACTATTTCGGCTTGCTCAAGATCGAGCAAGCCTTTCCACTCCACCGGGTGGAGTGGAAAGGCTGCGTTGCCCGATGTGCAGTTCTGCACGGGATGGACTAAGCTAAGCTAAACAAGATCGAGTAAATATACTCCCGAAACAAAATAGGCCTACTGGCCACGGCCTTGAGTAGTGGTGATTCTAATCTCATGAATAGGTCACCATGACATCATAATGTTCTGGAATCTAACTTACATGTTTATCTGCATGATCGCTTGCAAAGCAACAGAATCTCGTTATTGTTTCTCGTAAGGTCGCCTCTTGGTCAGGACAAATGATAGGCTATCATTCTGTCATTGACAGGGGCGCGGTGGTGTAGTGGGTATGCTCGTTACCTTGCAGCCGGAGGGTTGCAGGTTCGAATCCACCTCAAGGCGCCGTTTATAGACCTTGGGCAAGTCCTTCACTCGCAATTGTTCAGCGCTTCGGCGTGAAATTCCAATTCAGTGTCCGCGCTGCAGTCGGAAGCCTCTGAGTACCAAGCTTCAAGGAGCGCTATAGCAAGTGCTCATACAAACATACAAACATTGACGGATGATTTGTTATTATTTCAGTGGTTCGTAGACAGGCCCGCATTAATGTAGGTGCTAAGGGTACTGAAGCACACGGACCCGTATTTCTGAGGGCCCCCAGTTTTAAGGACCCGCATTTTCGGGTGATGACATTTTCTTAACGACAATGCTACAACATTAATAAATACGAAGTCATCGTCGAAGAAATTTTGCCGAAATTCTCCCAATGCATCAGATTTATAAGCTCTAACTAAATGCATGTTTGTCTGCATGATTACTGCATCGGGAGCACTCCTCAGCTTTCGGGTTGCGACTTAGATCGCTCAACAAAAGCGATCTTCGCGTGCGGCGGATGAGAACCCGCTTTGGTGACCAAAGCGAACTCCAACACATACAAACTTGGGCCACCAGCAAAAACCTGCACATCAACCCAAAAAAGACCAGGGAAATGGCTGTAGTGAGGAGATCGCATGCTTCATTGGCCTCCATGTCGTCCATCACAGGAGTTAATAGAGCAACTTCTATAAAAATACTAGGTGTTACAATTGGTGAACATCTAACTGTCTCGGAGCATGTTAATAATACTCTAAGCTCGTGTGCCTCTTCAATTTACGCTTTGCGCGTGCTGCGAGCTCACGGCATGCCAGGACCGGCCTTGCACGTCATTACTCGAGCGACCACAGTTGCACGTCTGCTGTACGCCTCTCCCGCCTGGTGGGGACTTCTGAGCGCTGGTGAGATCGACCGCATTGAAAGGTTCTTAGGACGTGTCAGACGAGCTGGATTCCTTCCATCGGACTCCCCCAAAGCAGCCATTATGGCTGAGTCTGCTGATGCTGCACTCTTTGCAGCTATTATTATAGACGACAATCATGTTCTTCGCAAATTTTTCTGCGATAGACTCCCTGGAAAATACAATCTACGCCCTAGGCTACATCCATTCGAACTAACCAATAAAAACAATAAAAACTTCATAACACGGATGCTGTATAAAAACATTTACTAGGCTTTATCCGCTGCTCCTTTGTGCTTGTTAACTGTCGCGTTATGTCGATCGGTTATTTTGTCAATAAAACGAATATCTATACCGCGTTTTCTCATTGACCGGTTCCAGGTGTTGTTTGCCACATCTACATGCAGGGGTGGATCGAGGGGCCAAACCGGCCATGGTTCCTCATTTAGATTTTTTTTAAACCTGCTATTCTGGCTCGGAAAGTTGACGTAGGCCCTCCTCATGAGTAGTTTCGTAGACCCTCCCCACGTCCCACGATGTCCGTCGTACAGGGGTTTAAGAACACTGTACGAGTGTACGACTAAAAAATGGTCATCAACTATTTTGGCGGATAAAATGATAACAATGGCATCTTTTTCTTGGGAATTCGACAAATGACTTTGAAAAGTCATCAGATTTTTCGGTGACCAAGACGAAATTTTCCCCTGTCCCAAGAGTGAAAATTGTAGTTCCCTCTTCCCTTCTAAAATTTCTGTATCCGCTCCTGGCTACAATGCACTTCTGCCCGATGTCTGAAGACTTCCTTTTCGAGGGAGTTCTTCTCGCCCCTGACTATGTAGTTTAGTAGCCTACTTTAAAGAGGCGCTTTATGCAATTATGTGTATGATGGACCATTGGACCAGTGGTTGACAGAAGGGGGCCCGGAAGTTTGTCACAGCACCCGGGCCCGCACTAGCCTTAATGCAATCCTGTCTGTAGAGACCTTCTTCGTTCGCAAAATATCAAATTCCCTTACTGGTTTTTTTGCCTTGATTATAATTATACGTAACTCATTTCATATCAAAATAATTATTACAATATTATTTCCAGTGACGACCTCGTGTAATGTTTTCACCTACATGCGAAAAATAAAGACACTCACAAAGAAGACTACCATGAACTCCACTGCAGCTCTATCATTTTCTTATCAATCTTGTTTATAATTGTTTAACCGAATTTTAAAAATCTATCCCTTAGCTTGATCGACATCGGCTTCGGCGTGAAACTCCGATGCAGTGTCCGCTCTGTAGTCGGGAGCGCCTCTGAGTAGAGAGCTTGAAGGGGCGCTATAACAAGTGTACATACAAGCAAACAACAATTTGTCGCAATTTCATTTGCATAGGCCTATAAAATTATCTGAATAAGTCTTTCTAACATAATTATTTTAAATAGGACTATCCAATCATTGATTAGAAAAGTGGTTATTTCTGATATTATAATTAGTACAGTAATGCATGCAAGTTCGCTTTATTTGTATATAAGTATTTGCCGTTGGTTGTTTCTTGAATGAATTATGATTAGCCTAATCTTAATTGACCTGACGTAGATAATTAGTTTACCCTAGGCCCACATCTCTAATGTCAACCGTCGTCAAAATCTGAGCTAACATTGACATTCTTAGCCTATGTTTGTTAAGCTTGCAACATAGATATCTACAGTGCCACAGTGAATGCTGGAATATTCACGAAACAGTCTTGCGTTTTTTTAGTCAACCACAGAAATGTCCCTGCCATCCACTCCATATCGTAACGTATCTAAGGGATTACATAGCGCCTTTCGCAGAATGACTATTGAGACGCTCTCTCAGCACAAAGATTCGGGTAAGGAAATGCCTTTAACCGCTGAGCAATTACTCAAGCTTTCAGTATCTATTAGCATTTCAGTTTCACTGTGTATAGATAAAATTATCACTGCTGAGACCAACATAACGCAAATGAAGTAGAATTAGAATGAACCTACGCATTCTAACCTCAGGTGTCGTTCTCTTGGCGCCGCATGTGGCTGCCTCTATAGAGTTCGTCAATCGCTTGTCTCTGAATGTGTGTTTGTCGTTGTCAAGGCGCCCTTGTAGCAGCATGGCCGCGTTACGGCGCCGTAGAAATTGTCGTCATTATTATTATTATTATTATGAAGGGCATACAAATCGTGGTGCTGAAAACAGTTCTGTCTAATTTTTCACAGCATTGTAAGAAAAATCAACTTTATACAACATGCCTAGGCCTATCATGTGTTTAGGCAAGCAGGTTATAATTATTTCAATCATGGTTTTGAAAACAGTGCAATTTAAGTTTTCTTAATATTGTAGGCTACATAAGAATTTGTTTACAATAGTAACCTAAATCTTTAGTAAGCCTACACCTTCAAATCTGGACTCAAGACTTGTTTATTTTTGCAAGGCCTATCCTGTTGTTAGTATTATGAGGCGCCTTGTAGAAATCCTCATTGTTATTATTATTATGTAGGCTAGTATTATGCTTCTCGTGCGCTATAGGCAAGATTCAATACGCTTAGTTGAGATTAGGGTTCCGCAAGAAAATATTAGGACGCGATGGGTTCCGTAGCCCAACAAGTTTGGGAAACGCTGGGCTACATCCAGGAAATGCAATCGGCGCTAATCGCCCAACGATTATCAATCACGTATCTCAGTGCCTACGGGATAGCCTAGCATATGGAAGGCAGCCGATCAAACAGCCGCCGAGTTCGCTTTCACGCAAATCGCCGTTTATCTGCAGCATGTTTTTTTTTAATCGTAGGCCTTCAGCCCTTCACCTTCGCCATTCTTGGTAAGAGCTGCTAGGTTTGCAATCACTTCATTGACTTCTCTGGTAGAATTCACTTCACTTTCAGATTTACAGGGACACACATATTTTAACAGATTTTAATACTATCAGCCGTTCATGTCCGTCACCTGCTGTGACATAATTTAGTAGCAACCGCAGCCGAACCCACTGCATGGGAAAGAGATCATCTATCTCAGCGGTTCTGAAGCTTCATCGTGCGGCGACCCACTGGCAACATTTCGAAAGTTGTCACGATACCCCAGCAACAGATTTTATTGAATTTCTTCTTCTCCTTCAATGCAATTTATTAGCATTGTTATTCAGTTTCATTTCATAATTATTCAAAAATGGTTTTGGCAATTATGTGTGGTTTCATGGCTCCTATGATTCTGAGAGCTAGTCTACTATCCATAACCATAACCATAGTTTTTATTGCTCAGTGACAATTGACAAATCATCTTTGTAACATAATAAATGATATAGAAACTAGCAAAAAGCAAAGGGAGAGAACCCCTAAGGGACTAGTGTCCCACTGGCAGGGTTTCCCAAATACAAGTTCAAATAAACGGCAACAGGTTATGCATATTATAGAGTACCAAGGTAATAAGGATTAATTATTATCTTAACTAGTTAACTACATCCTTAGAAAAGTATGAAGGTGATGTTGGGTGTGTTGATTTAGAAAAGTCATTAAGAATAAAAGAACATAAGTAGTAACATAGATTTAGATCGGTGGTTTTAACAGGGGACAACATTAAGCAAATGACTTTAAAGTTTACGTTTAAATAAGGTGAAGCAGAGGGAATTCTGAATAGATAAGGGTAAGTTGTTCCAGGTCCTAGGTAGTGCACCCGCACTTTTAATTGAAAAGAAACGAGTATTAGTTCTAGTGGTAATCCTTCTATAATTAAGTGAGGATCTCAAGTTATAGGGAACTAAATCAGAGGCTAGAGTAAAGAAATCAGCAAAGGCATGAGGCAAAAGATTATGCATATGTTTGAACATAAGTTCAGACGTTTGCATGACTCTTATCTGTTCAATGGAAAGAATTCTTAATTTAGATAAAAGGAGATGTGAATGAGAACGGCGGGAGAGTCCCATAATAATTTTAGCAGCTCTGTTTTGAAGTGAGGTTAGTCTTGTAGGTCGAGAAGAGTAGTTAGAAGCCCAAACAATATTGCAATATGAAAGATACGGATGGATAATAGAGTAATATAAGTTAAGTCTAATTCGAGGTGGTAGTATATAAGCAATACGGGTCAAGATACCAACACTTTTAGCTATCTTTTTAGATATGTTTTCAATATGAACCTTCCAAGTTAGAAATTGGTCCCCATGGACACCCAAGAATTTAGTTGATGTTACTTGGGGTATATTGAAGTTGTCCATAGAAATTGTTAATTGTATGTTATCCGTTAGTTTAAAGTTGAAGTTTCATATGTCTATTCGGCTTGTGAACTTTCAACAGTCTTGCTGTTGTTGGAACTTCCCAAAACCTCCGTCTCAAGTGTAGGCCTAAGCTTACCTTCTTGGCGTCATCAGCTTCCATCTTAAAAGTACTGCATGGTGAGACATGTCTGCATATTTAGGATGTTCGGTAGGACTATATCGCTATAAATGGTGTTACAGCTTGTTTGAATGGAAATCATGTGTGAAATTTACATTTGAAATGTAGAGCGGCAATCATTAACATGGCTGTAACAAGCTATCGAATGAATCGTAGCAAAGAAAAAGTAAAAATTTATTTTGAGTTGCCATGGTGTAAATTGCTCTTACACATTTTAGAATTTCCTAAGGGTCCGGCTGACCCCTGGCAAATCGTCAGGCGATCAAAGTGGGGTTCAAAGTGGCGTACTCTGAGCGAGGCGGCGGTGGCGCGTGTTCCGTGGCGATATTTTGGGCGGAAATAATGGGAGTTTTGGCCGCTGACGGTACGATCGCTCCCGGGCTTCAGATCGACTCTGCCCGCTAGTGATCCGCAGCGTTGGTCATCTCTCGGTTAACTCGTTGGCGACCAGATGGGAAAAGGATCGTGGCGTATTGTCGGGTTGAATCCGTTGGAATGGCTTTGGTTCAGGGCACTGTGGACTTCGGTGGGCCTCGGAAAGTGTTCAGTAGTCCCCGCTGGTGGCGACGGTTCAAGGGCTGCCAGATGCAGCGTGGTGCGCAGGGGTACCGACAAGTCGGGCAAGAAGACGAAGACCGGCGCAGCGACGGTTGGCGCGAGGCGAGGACGCTGTGCTGGTGGGACAATGAACCCTGTTTCGAGAGTCGGCCATCCTCTTACTCGGGACGTCGCCTATTTGGTGACCGCGGACCAGGCAGAGAGCGAGTCCGATGCGGCCGAGCGGTGCACTCGGTCACAGGCGTCGGTGTCAGAAAATTCCTCGTCCCTGGAGGACAGCGGTGACGGCGCCCGCGCAGCTCACAGCGACCCGAAAGACTCACGGTATCCTGGTAAGATAGAGTCCCTCACGGGTCCTGGGCAGCCAAAGGCTCTCGGTGAGGCAGGTGCTACCGAGAGTGAACGTTTCGATCAGGCAGAGGCGCGCACTGGTGATAGAGGGGAAATATCACGCGCGTCGTCTGTCGGGGATCGGACGCCACATTATTCAGTTTATTATTCCTAAATGCAAATGCTTCCGACTTTTACAGTGCCTGATTATTCACGTAGCGTATGAACGACATGAAAGATTTAACAGATTAATTAATTAATTAATTATGCTCGTTCTCGGCGCTTCAGAACGGACAACGACCACGAAGAATGAAAACCGGACTACAGAGATCTTCCTGCTAATCTTCATTACGCTCTAAGCGCATTTCGTGCCTGTGATTTATGTGATTTATTTAGAACGGAGGATCAATATTTAGACAATGAAACTGCTCGATGTCACACTTTTTGTCTGTCGAAAATTATTATATTTGATTGAAAGTCAATTTGTTAAAATCTCTAAGGATAAGTTTAGACGGATATTTTGTTCTCAGAAGCTGGTGAAAATATTGAATTTAATTTCAACTCGGAAGTGTAAATAGTTTAATATTACGCCCACTGAAATATTCAGCGACGATCAGTTGGTTTTTTTCTGCATTGTAACACAATCTGTTTGGGAAACGGATCCTTGTTTCTTTTGATTCTGCATATTGAGAAAGAAGAATTCGAATCCACTTAAGATCGTAATCCAAGAGAATCACTCTGAAATTCCCATGGTCAGCCACAAACACTCGATCGTCTGAATCGAGCGAAAGATATTTAGTATCATCCAGTTGCTGTGTTTTATTTGAGGGAATAAAACGACGGATGACCGTCTGTCCATCTCTGGAAACTTCGCAGATTCCCCACCTCTTTACCGTCTTTGCCCCACTCCGTTCATCATCTGCGTACTCTGTCCATTGGTGAAGGATGAAAAAATTTCCGATGGATGTTTCCACGGCTTGACGGGGTTTTCTAATTTCTTCTGGTAACTGAATTGACTGAATAAGTTGTCTGTTTGATCCGTAGATCCACAGAATGGACGATGTATCAACGACCACCAACAACCGACCATCACTGGTCACTGACAAAGTACGATCCGAGATATATTTAGTGTCTCTTAGATCATAATCAGTTGTGATCCATTTGATGATTTTGTATTTGTAATAAAAAAGTGTTTCTATTGTTATCTTCCAGATGCTTTTCCCACAATAGTCAAGGACGTAGAGGCAATTTTCTTTCTCACTGGATCCAATATCAACGGGATCTTTCATCTCATCTATTACGATTCTCCTTTGAAGGTCAAATGGATCTTGATTCTCAAAGACACAAATTATTGCAGTTGAAGAATTGCGATGTAATCGACAGAGGACGTAGATTTCATCTCTCAGTTTAGTGACACCGCACACTCTTTTATTTTCTGGCATCTCGATTCTCTTGGTGAAGTTGATGTGAATTGAACACACCACTAAAATAAAAGCCAAATTGGGTCTAATAATCTCTATTCAAGAATACATTGCTACTGATGCATTTTTTCTTAATTTATAATCATTTGTATCATAACTGCCTGCCAATATTGAACCACTCTTCAGTAATTTTATATATTTATTTATTATATTTATTTTAATGTACACTTAGAGCCAGGGCTGTACACGAGGGTATACAAGCGGATATACAGCATGTAAACTTATTCATTAAAAATATTTGTGCATAGTGTAGTCAGTTCCGTAAACGATGGCACACGCGGATATACAGCGTGTACTGACCTCACAAAGTGTAAACAATTACACAACAAAACAGAACTAATTATCTGTAAGCCTACTATTAAGCAGAATGTTTGTCTGTCTGTGTGTATGTATGTATGTCTGTCTGTCCCATGAAAGGTTCTGAAACTGCATACATTCGAATGACGAAACATTTTCGAAAATCTTCTTATGCCAATTTGTAAGTCAGCGCGACTATTTTTAGCTCTCAATTCACTTTAAAACCCGAGATATGGACATCTTAAACTCCGCTGTGGTAGAACTTTAGCGCCTATACAGATTTAAGAAGCGAGTTGACCTTGCACATTAACTATCGGGTTGCCGTTACTCAGCAGACGACAGGTGCCATGATGTAACATCTTTACGTCATTCTCGCCGCTCACAGTATTAACCAAGATATTCATAGGCGCCCTCAGTGCATAAACCACAGAGAAAGGAGAATGTGGATGTGTGTGTGTGTGTGTTTGTGTGTGTTTGTCCAGAATTATATAGAGAAGGAGAATATGGATGTGTATGTGGGCGTGTGTTTGTTTGTCCAGAATTATATGCCTGCATTGTCATGTCATGTCATGTCGCCATCGTCGCATCGCGACGGTTGGCTACATGAATGGATCTTTAATGCCCAGAGTCTTCTGTCCCTTGTCGCGCTCATTAAGTCAGAGCCTACAAGTCCTGTCCAGTTCAGAACGCCTACAGTTTGGCGGTTATTGATCACCAGAACCATCCAGTGAAGGGGTTGGTGAATCTCCATAGCCACAGTGGCCTGCGTGGGGCGAACAGTCGAAATTTCGATATTTTCAGATATTCGCGTACTTCGGAGCTTTACACTTTACCTTGCAGCTATAGAGATAGAGTGCGACCGGGGCCATCACGCCCACGTTCAGAATACACCCCCCGAATACACCCCCCCCCGCTCCGCAGGGACGGGTTGGGTTTGGTTGTGGGAGGGGGTTATCCAAAATGCGCAAGGGTGAACCAAAATGTTCGGGTAACGACTGTTACCACAGAGGGATGAAGTCTGGGTGGGGTCGGGATCAGAGTACGGAAAGGGCGCAGCGGTTGGGGAGGCGAAAAACCGTAATTTTCCGGGAACCTATGAGGGGTGGGCGGGTTGCGAGCGAAGGGTGAATTTGGCCGGGACGGGATGGGTGTTGGCTTAGTAGGAAGAGGAGGGTAGGCTGGAGCCGGGGTATGGATAGGGCCAGAGGTGACGCGGGTTAGGAGCGAGAAGCTTGAATTTGCAGGTCAGCGCCGAATACCCCAGAGGGGTGATGGCAAGGTGGGGTGGTTTTGGCGGGGTTCGGGCGGAATGTGGACTATGACCGGGCTGGGATGGGTGTAGGTGGGTGTAGGAGGTGGAGGCGGGCGGAGGGGAGTTGGGGGAGTGGGGTGGGGGTGTAGGGGAGGAGTGGAGGGGTGGGGGCGCTGGAATGGAGGAGGGTGGGGCGGAGTGGGGTGTTGGGCTGGGGTTGGTGGGGGGTCGTGGGGTGGAAAAGGAGTGGAGGTGGAAGGGGATGGAAGGGGCGCGTGGAGGTGGTGGGGAGGATGGGGAGGGGTGGAGGGGAGGGCGGAGGTGGGTTGGTGGGGTGAGGGGAAGGTGGGACGGGATGGAGGGGTTGTGGGTTGGGTCGAGGGAGCGAGGTGTGGGCGGGGGGTCGTGATGTGAGGTGTGGAGGTGGTGGGGTGGAAGGGCTGGGACTGGAGGTGAGGGGTGGAAGTGGGGGGCTGTGATGAGGAAATTTTTGGGGAGAAGCGGAGTGGGGTGTTGGGGTGGGGGTCGTGGAGTGGGGCTGGATGGGGGTGGAGAGGGGCGGTGGGGGGGGGCGGAATGGGGCGGAGTTGGGTGCTGGGGGGTCCTGGAGTGGGAGGTGGTGGGGCGGGTGCAGGGGTGGAGTGGAGGGGTGGGCGGCGGTTGGGAGTGGGGTTGGGGTGGGGAGAGGGTTGAGGGAGTGGAGAAGGTGAGGGTGTGGAGGGGTGGGGCGGTAAAGTGAGGAGGCGAAGTGGGGTGGGAGTAGGGGAGGGGGCGTGGGAGGGCGGATGGGGTGGAGGTGTGGGGTGGCGGAGTATGGTGAAGGTAGGTGGGTGGGGTTTGTTTTTAGAATCCTAAATTTCCCGGGCAACGCCGGGTACCGCAGCTAGCAGGCTAATATTATGATGGGTGAGTCTGCGAGAACATGCCAACTGTTTTCTTGAATTGATTCCTATTGGTGTTGATCATCTTTGAAGTGGATGGCTGAGTATTTTTAAAGAATACGTCTCTCAGTTTATTCGAATCGTAGAGCTTCTCAATATATTGAAGAGCTGTTTGTGAGCGACACCAGATCCAAACGACCACAGTCCGTCTGTTCAGTTGAGAGTTGACGATTTCCATGTCTTCATTTTTAAGTTGACTTATGAGTTTATCCGTTTGAAGTGATCCTGGTTTCGTTTTGTCTCGGAGGTCGTTCATTCGTTGGTTAAGCAGCTGTGGGTCCATGGATTCCGCAGTCGCTGTTCCAGAACATTTCACTCTCACCTTTATGACAACTAAAATAAGGAAAAATACAATATTAAGCACTTGTTTCTTGTGTAGGCTATTATTTCAGTCAGCTCCTGTCTTTGACTGATGATAGTGATAATATGAGAAGTCTCGTCTACAGTGTAAAAGAACAGTTTCGGGAAAATTTCTACCGTCTCTGGACTTATTTTGCAGCCGAAAATGCAATACAAAACAATAAAACTGCAAATTGACAACGCACTTCTTACAAAGCTCAAACGATTGTTAGCGAAAGACAAACAGATTGGGCCATGTCGGCAGATGTACAGTTCCTACAATCTGCCTTGGCATCAGGATCTCAAGGCTCATGCAGCGAAAATATATATTTCATTATTAGGCCTACAGCATTAACATTATATTAAATTTTATTTGGAATATAAAAAGGTAACGCTAATTTTATGAGTAAATAGTGGAATTTACAGATTAGAAGGCTTATACGCACGAAATCGATCATTCATTCATTTATAAAACGTTACTTCAGACTGCGATTAAGATAACAATTTATAAAAATTATGCCACGGAGTGGAGCCTAAGATTGCGGGCAACATTGACTATACTAAGATACTTTGAGATTTGCGCAGAAGTGTTGCTATTCTTGTGTATCCTATATCTGGTCTGATAAATTGATAATCAATAAACTATTTATAGGCCTATGCTACGTGGTCAGCCTTCAAATATATAATTATGTCATACGAACTTCCTCCGTTATTGACGATGCCTGCCACTTGCGTTTGGTTCGTTTGTTGAAGACATCCGACGAAATTTTTACACTGATGGTCGTCGAAGGATCTCACAATCTGCAGAAGTTCTGCATTCTTATCTCGGTTTGAAAGTTGTCGTTTTATGAATTGACTCTGTTGCTCCGTTATGCAGTTGTGAGAAAAGAGCGAATCGATGAATTCGTCATTCGGTTGAATATTTTTCAAAAGGAAATCTTTGTTGTTCCTACAAATTGCTGAATGTTTCTTGTCTCTCTCATAACGATCTGCAAATACATTTCAAAAATCTCACATGTGTGTAACTTTGCATCATGTACTACTTCACTGGAAACAGTTTCTTCGAAGGATGAGAATAAATCAATGGCTGCGGACTTTTAATTTGACAGAGGATTAAAATGATGGTACTAATGAAGCTTGATGGAGACGTACATGTCATTGTGGACTCCACGCACATTTAGAGAATCTGCAATCGAACCGACGACGCCCACAAAAGGCGTTAGCGAAGGCCGACCCAAAAACCTTGTCTTACACGTGCAGGACTGCAAGGACCGACACGCTTGCGGCAAGAACAGTCCACTAACACCCATTTTATAGCACTTTGTCTTGTATATCAGCATTTATAAAGCGCCTCTTACAGACTAGCTATTTATAAAGCGCCTCTTACAGACTAGCTATTCAGAGGCGCTCTCAGCGTGACAGCCCCGAGGAAATAAATAAGACTTTAAGCAGCGAAGGACTGAAGACGACACCCCAATAAGATTTTACTACGGATAGTGGGAGCTAGGTCATTCCATATAGATGGGCCTACAATGGCAAAAAGCCATGGTAATCCTTGCCGGTGGAACTAAAGATCAAGTCGATTAGTACCGGTAGATTGGAGAGGGCCTGACAATTACCTCTCGTAGCGACGACAAGTTGATGGCTCTAGGACACGCCTCACAGTGATTTATAAATTTGTTTTTCAACGAAGTCAACACTTTAAAGTTGAAGACTAACGGTGCAAAGAAGTTATGTCAATTGGAGAGTAAATTGACTACCATCGCTTGACTTCAGACTAAGCCTTTCTTCAACCATTGCTATGTGTTACAGTGCTTGACCATTTATTTAAGAATAATTCGTCAAAGTCAAGTTTTTGATAAATCTTATAAATTGTTCCATATTCAACATTTCTGATTTACCTGCGAGGGATTATTATGTTCTGTCGTGGGCCTAGTTTATACAACGTTGCTAGGTCGCGTCTCGCGAGTCAAAAGTTGGATCACTTCTGAATCCGTTTTCAGGCCACAATTATAAGAGTCGTACCTCCGAACTAAAGACCTTTTACCCACAACATGATTGGAAAATCTTGGTTTTAGTGATAAAAGCATGCGAGGTCTTTCGAATGGCGCTGAATCTCAATCACACAACGGCAGCGACCAGCGAGGAATGCCAGTCCTGCACTGAGGATCTCAAGCTGTTCAGTTTTCTTCTAGTTATGAGGAATTGCTTGAGAGTATGCAGCAGTCTACAAGTTCGATATTAATGTTCGATCGACGTTTTCGATGCACCTTGGATTCTGAACATGCTGTAAACTGTGTGCGAGGGCATAATAGAAGTGGCGGATAATTCTTGGTGTTATATCAGCATTGTTCACCTATATGTGAATTTTTATAGATTTTTGACAACTTAAAAAGGAGTCTTACCCTATTTAAGGCGATCTTTTGGCTCAGCATTTTAAATGGCACTGTTTCAAGAAGGCCTACCTAGGTAACTGACTTATCCGGTGATGTGACAATGGTAATGATCCTCAAATCATAACAGCCTGCACTATTTTATCAGCGAAATTTCTTTTGGCTGAAGTTGGAAAATAATGCTTATAATGAAACTTGCCTCTCAAGTATCGCCATCTTTCCCTCTTGAACCGTTTTCTGGTAATTCTTTGATAAAAACAAACGTCAACTGATATGAGAGACCTGATAACTTCTTCGTCTCTCTGCCTTGTTGGTGAATTCAATATCCAATACATGTAAGTCTTTTGCAGGATAATGTCCAACACCTCGAATGGAAGATCGTACAGCTGAAATGCGACACTTATTATTTATTTATCTATTGCATATGGTATATAGCGCCCTTCAATCTATCGCTACACAGAAGCGCTCCCGACTGTTTGCATAAGGTTCCTGCGCGGCGGCTTGAGGTGGATTTGAACCTGGAACCCTCCTCCGCTTCCATGGCACCGAATCTACCACTACACCACAGCGGTTCACAACACATGCAAACATAACGCTGGAAGAATATCTTCTTCTCTTCTTCTTCTTCTTCTTCTTGGTCTACCCAGATAATTTGTTTGGAGCTGCTGCTTCTTAGGGAAAGTTATATAAACATTTTCTGACACAAAAATACGCACAGAATGAATGAAAAGGCATGAGATGCCATCGACTTTATTTAAATTCTTATGATCACTCAATTAATCACATACATTTTTATAGAACCCTTTCAAGATCTCTTCAGAGGCACTCCCAACCCAGGTCTGGTCAAAAAGAAATGTCTTGATAGGACGCTGGAAAGATACAGCAGTTTCCTGAGAGCGAGCGGAGAACAACCGGGCGACCATTCCAGACAGAATACTCGGTGCTGCATTGTTGCAGTAAGTGAAAAAGGAACAAGGAAGTCGCCATGGGTAGCTGAGTGCAGCGAACGGCGGCGATGTAAGCCCTAAGTAATTTGCAACTGATACAACTGAAACAACGTAATTTGTAAATTTGTGAATTCGGACATTTTCTCTGTTAATTATTGGTAATTTGTAAGTCAATTACATTTTACTGTGTAATTTGCCCTGCCCTGACCAGAAGAAATAATGATCACTGAGGAGGTGAGACATTAAGGATAACAGCAGGCAGTAATAGGCTACATAAGCTGCTTGCACGGCAGCATTCTGGAGGAGTCGAGAGAGTATATACGTATCAGAAGGTAGATAGACCATCTTTAAATAGCATGGATTTGCTGTTGAACTCATTGCTTAAATATCTGGACGAAATAATACACAATCTTACCGTTGGAGCTTTGTTCTGTTTACCTTTTGGATTCCTGACAATTCCTTTAAATAGAAATGTTGAAGAAATATTAAATTGAAATTGATGTAACTGAAATAACAGTCAGTGTCGTCAACTATTTTCTCTTCATAGAAACCTGTTTAGTGTTTACCCAAAGCAATAGAAGCAATCTAATCTACATTCATGAATTTTCAAAGCATTTAGTTGGGTGCATTATTCAATATTTGCCATTATTTTTTCCTGCCACATTAGCATCGACAGATTTAATTGGCTGGTACCGTATTACAATAAGAGCGGTGGCATTCTACTATAAGGCCCTTGGTTATCCTCCTTCCACTTGCAATGGTAGCATAACACAATAATTATTGTTTGGATACCACTATTATATCAACAAGATGCTTTGAACCGGACTCTAAGGATCTCTGGTTGCAGGAAATCAAAATTATGCGAACTTAGCAAGACATGAAAATTAATCAACTCAGTGTTTGATCTTCCAACATCTGGACAACGAATGCTTATAATAAAACTTGTTCGAACATCTCTATGTCCCCTGATATCCTATGAAAGGTCATTAAATTTTATTTATCATCTGTCACACAATGTTAGAGATATTTTGCGTTCCAGCATCGTTTCCACAATGCTAAACTGTGGCGTCATGTAGGCCTATACTCACAGAGCTATATCAAAATGATGAGACTCTGGTAATTTTATCACTTCGCACGTTGCGATATCACCAAGCAAGATCAAGTTGATTTTCCACATCCGGTTAAAAAATCCAGGACGCACTGCAACGGACTGTGGAGGCAACTAGCAGAGCCATGCGCCGACTAGAGAGTGTCGGCGGCGGCGCGCCGGTCATTTTTGGTCGGCGGCGGCGGCGCGCCGACCAACAGAAATCGGCGGCGGCGGCGCCCTCGAAATGTCAGCGTCGGCGGCGCGGCGCGGCGCGGCGCGGCGCGGCGTCGTGGGGTTAGTGCTCCAGCGTCGCATGCATATTTTAATAGTTCTTACACAAGAAACTTATATTATAAAGATATGAGTGTTCTGCAGTTATTTTTGGCAATTATCTGGTCTTAAATTAATGTTCACGAGAAACAATTATTCTCAGAATATACGTTCAATTACAAGATTCTACAAAGGCTTGATTGTAAAACCACATGACAGGATTAGCAAATTCAAGCCCCAGCTTGCGTAACCTAATAATAGAAGCTAAAGAACAGTTTGAGCAGTGGCGACGCTACCTGCCTATTTTACTATTGACCTGCCTTATGACCCGCCAAAAATTCTTTTTTTTTTTAGAAATTCACAGAATGAAAGAATAATGGCGGGAAAGTGACAAATTTCTGGAAATGTCATTGAATTATCGAAACGAAAACCGCTTCAAGTTGTTATTCAACAATAATATAATTAGAAATAAGATTTTTCACAAATTATTTATTTATCCTTTTCTGTCGTGAACCAAAAATTGAAAAATTGAGTCTTAACGTTTTGGTCATTGCCATTGGTCAAGTGTGTGCTGCGACATGGGCCTGGTTTGGGTCAGATAGGTCACATATAGACAGGTCTATTAATGTTCGAAAGCTTGATTATCCATTTCACTTATAATATAATAGGCTAGGACCGCTAGGTCACGGTCAGCGTGGGACTTTGAAACTGGGGAAAAATATGAATTAGGTGGTAGCTGGCAAGAAGAGTCACAAACCTGCAGACGCGACCAACCGCCTACATAAAATTACAGAGCGACACTTCATTGCAAAATTATAGTAACGTGTATCCTAATACTAGAGGGCAGACTGTTCTTTGCAATCCTAGCGTATGGTCAGACTATCAGGCATAAGTCATAGTCTACACGGCTTAACAATAAATTCACTTATGCCTGCCTGGAGTTATTTTTACCTTATTTGCTGCCATAATTCAAATCGAATCACAAAATCCACAACAGCCTAAACGTTAAGCGTTCTTTTCCAAAAGTGAAAACGAATAGATATCATCATAGGTTTCATTGCATTGACGCAAAATCGGTGGTGCCAGGAAAAATCGAAGTAGATAAGAAAAAGATTTTATTTCGCACTGACGCAACATTTTTCGCGAAATCATGCAAGAGAAGAAAAATGCAACAAAAATAAATAAGCTGACCAACGTAGCATCGGCGGCGCGCCGACAAATTTTCGGCGGCGGCGACGGCGGCGCGCCGACCCCAAAAAATCGGCGGCGGCGGGGTCCACTAAATGTCGGCGGCGGCGGCGCGGCGCGGCCGGCGCAGGGCTCTGGCAACTAGTCATGTCATGTCCTGTCATTCAGCCGTCGTCGCTCTGCGACGGTTGGCTGCACGAATGTGTGAGCATTTTCCACAATTGTCTATCTCTTGCCATGTTCATCAGCCTTCTCCCCTAGAGTCCATTTCAATATGTGGTCTATCCATGCCATTCTAAGTCTTCCTCTTCCTTTCAACTAGTAGCCGTTGATGATTGGATCATAATAATAATAGTCTTCGATATATTTGAGTGTGAGTAATAAAACCTACTTCTCTTGCGATATGATAGCCAGCGTTGGTGACTTTCATCGTCATTTTTGTCATTGGCTCCCTTGATTTTGCCTGTTGAAACATCCATAGTTGTCGATTACAACCTTTCAAAAATTGTGATACTTAGTTCTTTGATAAACGTTAACCAAAGAAGTAGGCTATTATACGCGATGCGGCAACATAAGCAACAAAAAAGTGACACGCGGTAGGGATAGGCTGCATAGAAAGAAGGAACTGTGATGTCTTAATTGGCCCGTGCGCTCTAAACCAGGATATCAATACATTATAGTCGAATTATATCAACAAATTTAGGTCAGCGCCTCATCCAACCTTAGGCCTAATGTTTGTATGTGCACATGTTATAGCGTCCCTTCCAGCTCGCTACTCAGAGGCCCTCCCAACTACAGAGCGGACACTGCATTGGAGTTTCACGCCGAAGAGCTGAGCAATTGCGAGTGAATGACTGGCCCAAGGTCCCTACGCGGTGACTTGAGGTGGATTCGAACCTTGAGCTGCAAGGCGACGTGCATACCCACTACACCACCGCGCCACACAGTAAGAGGAGTAATAAAGTGTTATTACGTTTGTGCGCTTGATAAATGAAGTTCTATTTACCGTTTGTGGCCAAGCAGAACCTGATTGGTCTGGTAAACGATTTGCAACAATAATTATTATTGAGTCTCCGAGGAGACATCTCTGACTGCAGACTAGGTCCGCGTTGGTTTGCTTTTCGAGTGCATAATAGGCCTATAGGCTAAATCCGAGTGTGACCCAAACACCAGGCTATCAAATGATCGGCGTCTGTTTTGTACTATACCGGGTATATACACAAGGTGAGATGCTATTGTAGCATCTCACTGCGTCTGTGTGCTTGACAAACAAAGTTATCTTTTAAAATTTCTAAACAGTCAAGGAGAGATTAGAGTTGATACGTGTAGCCTATTATTGTAAAACTGTGACTGAAAAAACAACACGATACTAAAATTCGTCTGGCACCAGTAAACAATTGATCTCATCTTAGAGACATGGCTTACTAATCTACCCCAGAACAAAGGGAAGAAACTTCTGTGTTTCATTCTATTCATTATTCTCTCTAGTCCACCTGAATAACCCCACCACGCATGAGAGGTATAACCTACTTGTACACACTACAACTAAGTCACTACATAGTAGGCTATGTGCAAGGGTTGTTGCTTTGACATCTTCGTGGATGGTATTTCCAGAGAGGTCATGCAATCGGAGATTCCAAAGGGCATAATATATATAGGGACGAGGGCCGAAAGCTATTAGACCCTCTTTTCACGTACTAAACCATTCTGAGATCCAAGCTGATGGAACCCAAAACGAAACGCATTGATTCTATTCTACAGCCCCTGGGCAGTAGAGTAGCCTATAATTTTAATGGTATCCGGACTTTACCCCCGGCCAATTACTCCCCTGCCATTACCCCTGCCATTACCCCCGACCATCACCCCCGTAGGACATTACCCCCTGACATTACCCTCCGGTCTGTTTATACTTATGGCCAGTTTATGCATGTATGTAACTACATGTATGTATGCATGTACATATATATCTATGCAAGTATGTAGGTATGTATGTTGTTGGGTTCACTTGCTCTAGTCTAGGAGATGATGAGTAATACTCAGGTCCGTAATGTAAAATAACATCGATTTATTCAATAACAGAGCAGTCTGACAAGAAGTAGGTTAACGTTACCCAACGCTGACATGAAGTACGACCGATACAGCTGATTCGACAGAGCTGACGTGAAGACACACCAGGCTAACGGAGCCCAAAGGAAGACGGATGTAGGCCAGTTCACCAACGGGGTGGGACGGCAACCGAAGAAGACAAACGTCGTAGAACACGAACCACACGCCACGCTCAACAGGAGTCGAACACACACCACAGAGAAGACCCACGACAAGAAGCAAGCCCCCACAGTGGTAGCCCTTTAAATAGGCCCTGCCCTTCCCTCAACTCCCACATAGTCAAGGAGAGTCCAAGTAAGGAAGCCCAGAGGGGTAATAGGTAGCTAATACTCACATACCCCCCCACCAGAACATGAGGAGTCCAACGGGGACGACGAACTATACGAACAAATGCTACGCCTAAATGCAAAATCACTCAGTACAAGCCATTACACGTACTAAGCAATTCAGCAAGACTTAACTAAAGAATGCAACGCCTAAATGCAAAATCACCCAGTACAAGCCATTACACGTACTAAGCAATTCAGCAAGACTTAACTAACTAATGCATCGCACTCCTAAATAACGTAAGAGTCCGATATAATCATGATCTGAATACACAAACTCCATATAACTCAAATCATCAGTTCACACGTAATCACGATATATATATATACACATCAATAGTTCAAATGTCCAAAAACTATATCTGAAACACAAGAAAAAATTTGGACACCAACTGGTGTATCAAAAATGAACCGAAATGTATAACGGTCATCGGCACAAGCCACCCTACACTACAGACACACTGAAGAGTTCCTTGCCGAAGAATTCCGTGCTTTCCTTTTATGACAGAACGTTCCATGGAAACTGTTTCTGGACAGTGTTTGACTTTTCATGACAAAATGTTCCATTGAAACTGTTTCTGGACAGTGTTTGACTTTTCATGACAGAATGTTTCATTGACACACGACGAGGATAGACGTACCAGAGAGCATCTCTAGCACGCCCGACGACTCCGCTGTGAGGAGCCAAGTGGAGACACTGATTAACGTGTGCCCTCACCCGCTCCCACTCACAACTGCTTCCATGACACGATTCGCAGTCCCGCTGAAGAACTGAAGTAGCCAGATGCCACTGCTCCCAGATCACACGTCGCAACATCCAGGTATGACTTTTAACACACCCGAGTGTCAACAGCGACGAACGTCCTCTCCAACGGCCCCAACGACTAGCCAGATCCTGATCAGCGCCCAACGTGTCACCGATCATCAACATCACGACACACGTCAGCAGAAGTATTCTCAGGAACACGACCTGACGCCGTCCATGCTTCCACGATTTCACTCGGACGTAGACGCTATCCACGATCCCCGACTCCAGATCAGCGAACCACTGCAAAGAAACTTGCACACAAGTCTGAGCTTTCATGAAATCTATTACATGGCAACTAACCGAAGCAAAGCCATAATGTGTCACCAACACAACACAACATGCAACCGTTACACATATCACCACCGTATGACACCACACAACCATCCATGCCACTCGAATCTCAACACAGTAACATCTGATGTGCCAAAACACCATCTTCATCAATGTGTCTCGTATCTGCATCACCACAGAATCAACCAGCCACGACAACACAACATCAACTTGAAGACACCTAATGAAGGTAACAATGCACTCATTCACTGCAACAACTCGATCATACATCACTGAAGATGCAACACCATAACCATGTATCAACACACGATCAAACATCACTGACGATGCAACACCATAATCATGTATCAGCACACAATCAATCATCTTTGAAGACACAATACCATAATCATGTATCAACACACGATCACACATCACTGAAGACACAATACCATAATCATGTATCAACACACGATCAAACATCACTGACGATGCAACACCATAATCATGTATCAGCACACAATCAATCACCTTTGAAGACACCATAGATGTTTTACCCGGTACGTCACTAAACACATGTGCAAAGTCATGCAAAACATCCCGCAATTCCGCACGACATTCAGCAGACACTTCACATTGTAAGACCTTATCCTCTAAAGTCACATCATTCATCCTCACATCCGGATTTACCACCAACACAGAAGCCACCACCTCCTCATTCGGTCGCTCATACACCACATCCATACGATCCACATATCGCTTCATCAGATTCACATGTACCACCCGTTCCGTTTTTCTTCGATCCGGGGTACTCACTAAATAATCGACTGGACCAAGTCGACGTACAACCACATACGGTCCACAATATTTGGTCTGTAAAGGTTTACCCACCAACGGAATCAAGAGTAAAACCTTTTCACCTTCCTCAAAAGACACAGCACGTGACTGCTTATCATACAGTTGCTTCGATTTACTTTTCGCATCAACAGCATTTTCACCAGCAAGTTTCAATCCAACACGCATACGTTCACGTAATTGTAAAACATAGTCAATCACATTCTTGCCAGACACTTCATGTACAACATCTTTCGCCAACCATTCTTCCTTCATCAATTGCAACATGCCACGCACATCTCTGCCATACATCAAATCAAAAGCAGAAAAGCCAGTACCCTGTACCGGAACCTCTCTATATGCAAACAAGATCCACGGCAACATTGCATCCCAAGAACCCGGATATGTTTCAGCCAACGCCTTCAACATATCTTTCATAGTACGATGAAAGCGTTCACACGAGCCATTCGTTTGTGGTCTGTAAGGACTAGTTTTCAACTGCACAATACCACATTCATGCACAAACACTTGCATCAAATCAGACATGAATTCTGAGCCACAATCAGACAACAATTCTTTCGGAAATCCGAAAAGCGAAAAAACTTCACACAAACATTTAGCCACATCCTGCGCCGTATGATTCTTCAACGGAAACGCAAATGGAAAATGGGAAGCCAAATCAATGACCGTGAGAATAAACCTATTCCCCGTTCCCTCACATACACTCAATGGGCCTACGATATCCATTGCTAAGCGCTGAAACACTTCCTCCATTACAGGCATACTGACCATGGGCGCCCTATAATTTCTGTTTCCTTTGCCTAAGCGTTGACACACATCACATGAACGACAATACTCACGGACGTCACGATTGACATGAGGCCACCAGAAATGCTTCGTCAACCGATCCAGTGTCTTTCTAGTACCCAAATGCCCAGCCGCTGGTATATCATGGGCCACATGCAACAACTTCTGTCTTAAGTCACGAGGCACAACTATTTGTACCACACCCATTCCTAATGGTGTACACTTCTCCGCCCATCGACGCACCAAGACCTCGTCCAGCAACGCATACGGTTGTACACGCCCACCGACAGACACCGTCTCGTCGACTTGTGCATACAATGGTCTCAATTCAGGACACCGGCGCTGGCGCAATATTAATTCCTGTCGGCTAACATATAGCTCCGATCTTTCTGTCACAACAGATTCTGTCGCTGCAAATAAACTCGATAAGTCGCCTTCATCGAAATTCATTCGTTCAACTTGTCTGTCAATTATTTCACCTGGCGTACGCTCTCGGTCGGCCGACTCCGTACTTTGACCCACTATCTCCGACTGCTCGGGCGCCGCTTCACTGCACACCGCCGTCTCCCTCTCACTCTGTCTCAGTGCATGTGCTCTAGCCTGTGCACGAGTCGTCACCGCTACCTCCAACACCTGTCCTGCTAGCGCTGTATCATTACCCACAATGCAATGCACCCCAGCCATTGGAAGTGAATTCATTAGACAGCATAACACCTCACCTTGAACAAATGCACAATCAACATTCACTTTCACCAGAGGACATTCCACAATAGACCCAGATATACCTCTAAGTAACCTCGTTTCATTCATGTGTACAAACTCATGCTCATTCAACCATTCATTAGACACCAAAGACTGCAACGCTCCACTGTCTCTCAAGAATACCGACTCCTTTCGTGCACCCTCATCATCAATTACACATCCAATCACACAAAATGGTGCATACAGTTTATCAACAGATTCAATTGGCTTCGGAAAACTCTGTGGTTTCACAGGCGCCGAAACAGTCTGAACCAAACCCATAGGTTTCGCACCCCTCCAATTTTCTAGTTGAGTCCCCTCCTTTCGTTTTAATTTCCAACAACTGGCCTTGGTATGACCTCGCCCTCTACAGAATGCGCACGTGACCGGTTCCCCAAACCCAGTGACGTCATCATTTTCCCGCACAGGCTTATTAAACCCATACGTTCCTCTTTGAGGCGAACTTCGACCCCAATTTGTATCACGACGCGTACCATCCTTGTACCCCACGCCTTGACGCTCCCATACATCTTTCTTCTCACTATCATCAGATGAGAATCCTCGTGTACGGTCGAAAAAATCCCTGCGGAACCCCCCAGAATAATGGTTCGGCCCCTGCTTGTACAACACTGCATATTCATCCGCTAAACGTGCAGCACTTGCCACAGTATCAGGACTCTTATCTATCAGCCACCTGTGTACTTCAATAGGCAACGCTTGTACAAACTGCTCCATGAGAATTACCTCTTTAAATTTTGCTAACTCCTCCCACGAGTTTGTACCCTCAATCCATCTCTGAAAAGGACTCTGCAGTCGAAATGCATAATTCGCATACGTTTCCCTCGGTTCTTTTCGCAACCCCCGAAATTTCTTTCGATAAAATTCCGGAATACGTTCGTACGCCGTCAATAGCGCACTCTTCACAATATCATATTGGACGCACTCCTCCAACGATAAAGCCGCAAAAACTTTCGCCGCTTTCCCCGACAACTGTGGCTGTAGGAGGGACGACCATTTTCCCATCGGAATTTGATGCAACGTCATTGCTTGCTCAAACGCCGCAAAATAATGTTCGATATCGGCCGAATCAAATTTTGGCACAAATTTCAGAGCTGCCCCAAAACGCAAATCCTCATTTCCATGCGCTGGTCGTTCGACAGCACCACCTCCTTCTATTCTCCGTCCGTCCATTTCTAATCTCTGCTTCTCAAATTCCATATTCATTCGTTTCTCCTCCATGTCAAATCTCCTTTTCGTCTCTTCTGCTTCAATCCTCAATTTATTCTCCTCTCTCTCTGCTTCAATCCTCAATTTATTCTCCTCTGCTGCAATCTGCATTTTCCTCTCCTCTCTCTCTGCTTCAATTTGCATTTTCTTCTCCTCTGCTTCAATTTGCATTTTCTTCTCCTCTCTCTCGGCCTCAATTTGCATTTTCTTCTCCTCGAATCTCATTCGCTCCTTCTCTCTCTCCCACTCTCTGTCCTCTTTTAAGTGCAAGCGCTCTAACTCGGCCTCCTCTTTCTTAGCCTGTGCCTTAAGTTTCCAAGCTGCACTACCCAATTTCGGTGACAATGGTTTCATAGCCATTCTCCTCACCTGTGCCCTTGACACATCCTCCACTTCCTCACCATATGTCTCACTCTCCAGTCGAAGTTTGTCACTTGGTATGTCTCTGACATCCCCAAATTCAGGCATTAACTCCTCCTCTAACGACGCCATTTTACCTCTACGCCCTGTCGACTATTCGACGTGCAGACCAACGCACAGCGCAAAAATTCACCCACGACAGCTCACTTCAAAACTGTCTTGACCAAAATTTACAAAACTCGCAAAACTCAATGTCGCAAAACGTCGAAATTTCCCGCACTACTTTTCTCGACCTAATTCTCCAAAAACACAACCATTGACCTGTCTTCACGGCCAACCACCATATAACACTTTTCCAACGGAATTACCACCGTACAATTTGCTAAATTTCACGGAAACAACGCCCCTTTTTTGACGCAAATTTCAAATTATCGTGAAAAAAATCCCACGAGACCCCATCTGTTGGATTCAATTGCTCTAGTCTAGGAGATGATGAGTAATACTCAGGTCCGTAATGTAAAATAACATCGATTTATTCAATAACAGAGCAGTCTGACAAGAAGTAGGTTAACGTTACCCAACGCTGACATGAAGTACGACCGATACAGCTGATTCGACAGAGCTGACGTGAAGACACACCAGGCTAACGGAGCCCAAAGGAAGACGGATGTAGGCCAGTTCACCAACGGGGTGGGACGGCAACCGAAGAAGACAAACGTCGTAGAACACGAACCACACGCCACGCTCAACAGGAGTCGAACACACACCACAGAGAAGACCCACGACAAGAAGCAAGCCCCCACAGTGGTAGCCCTTTAAATAGGCCCTGCCCTTCCCTCAACTCCCACATAGTCAAGGAGAGTCCAAGTAAGGAAGCCCAGAGGGGTAATAGGTAGCTAATACTCACAATGTGAGTATGTATCTAAGTATGTATGTACGCATAAAATACATGCGTACTTTAGTACGTGCGTTCATACGTACATACGAACATACATGCATACATATATACGTACATACAAACTTACAATACATACTGACGTTCATATATACTTACATGGCCATACTTACGTACATAAATGCATACCCACATACATACTTGCATACATACATGCTGACATGCATACTTATTTGATACTTACATACATACATGCTGAGTTACATACATACTTACATACATACTTATATAATACCTAGATACATACTTACTTACTAAAATACATACTCACATACATACATACATACATACATACTTACATACATACATACATACATACATACATATATACATACATACATACATACGTACGTACGTACATACATACATACATACATACATACATACATACATACATGCATACATACATACATACATACATACATACATACATACATACATACATACATACATACATACATACATACATACATACATACATACATACATACACATACATGCCTATATAGGCTACTAGCATGCATACACTGAACCTAAATGTAAGCAGACGGGGGATAACGGCAGAGGGTAATGTCCTACGGGGGGTAATGGTCGTGGGGTAATGGCGGGGGGTAATGGCAGGGGTAATGGGCCGAGGGGTAAAGTCCTAGACCCAATTTTAATATGCCGTAAAGGGCATAATGTCCTTAACATTAATATGTCATCAATACAACATTTTTTTAATAATTTCATAATTGCAAATAAATTGCTTTTATTTGAAAATTAAAGCTTTGAAGTTTCTTAGGTGTTCATATTTTCTTCTTCGATGGCCAGCATTTGGGATGAACCAGGATATAACCAGCTTAGTTTAGGTGGATGGATGGATCCAATTTGACCAGGGTCTATGACAACAGGGGCCGTTACCCTGGACAGAAATTTGCTCGGCATATTATAGCACTTAAGAGCAAGGTACTGAACCAGTTCAAGTGAAAGGAATTGACAGTTATATTTTGTTCAGCAGATGGCAGTGTCTTGAGGTACAACAGTTACTGAATCCTGTTGATGTATGCCGTATTGAAGCAATTAGGCATGTCATCTGACGCATAAGGATACCACAGTACCACACCCTGGGTTATTTCAGACACAATTATTGATGTTTGACAGAATCCGTTTGGCGTACAGTGCATGTAACTGAAGACGTCGTAATTGGTCTTTTCCTTGTAGGACTAGGCCCAATGTAGGCTACATTGTAAATGTACGCCTACAATTTTTGATGTTCAGTCCCATTAGATTTATGCCCTATAGCTAAGCAGGTTAAACCGTTAGTTTACGCTGCTAAACTGTAGGTTTATTTAACAAGAACATAGCCTACGTTCCCAACTTATTAACTTTTAAGCTTATATCAGAAAATTTCTTCCAACACAGATCGAGTGTCAGCCAGGAGAGACGCTGTTCGGGGAAACTTTATATCGGGGCAGGAAAACTTATATCGTGACATGGTTAAACCCAATTGAACTCAATCGATCTACTGGTCCTCTGATCCATTGTTTAATTGATCAATCAATCGATTGGTTAATTGATCGGTGGATCGAACAATTATTTTGATCGATCAACTAACAGACTAGAAAATGTTAATAGCCTACGTGAGTAGGTAACAAGTCCCATTTTAACACCCAATTAGTGACGTCATCTTAATTAGGGTAATTATGCTAATTAGATTAATTAGGTCATCTTAATTAGGTCATCTTAATTAGGTCATCTTAATTAGATCATCTTAATTAGGTCATCTTAATTAGATTATCTTAATCATACTAATTAGATTATCTTAATCCTATTATACTAATTAGATTATCTTAATCCTATTAATTATCTAACCCTAATTAGCACAACAAAGGGATTACTAACCCTAAATAGCGCTACAAAGCTTCTTCATTTCATATAGTTAGCTATTATTAGTAATTATCTATTATCAGTAATTATCTACGCCTAATTAGCGCAACAAAGGCCCGTGAAGCCCTAAATAGCGACCCGCCCGCCCGCCCGCGCGTCTGGGGTGCGTCATGAGCGCTGGGGGCTGTGCCGAAATATTATGCTAACTAATATTATTATTAAATATTATGACAATTAAATATTATGCTAATTAACTAATATAATAATTAGCTGCTATTTCTCTTCCTTCCTCTCTTCCTCCATCTCTCTTCCTTCCCCTCTACCTATCTCTCTTCCTATCTCTCTCGCTCTCTTCCTCCCTCTCTCTCTCCCCATCACCTTACATCTCACTCCATTTCCCTTTCTTTCTCGCTTCCCCTCTCTCTCCATCCCTCTTCCACCCTCTCTCTCTACATCTCTCTATCTCTCCATCTCTCCCTCTCCTCCTCCATCTCTCTACATTCCTCTCTCTTCATCTTCCTCTCACTTCCTCATCCTCCTCCTCTTCCTCTCTCCCTCTATATTCCTGCGTCTTCCTTTGTCTTCCTCTGAACACCAAAGCTATTATGTTTCGTGACCGCTATACAACCGTCTAATCGACTTCAAAGAATCGGCTAAACCACGGTCAATTGTACTCCAGTCATGCTAAGAGGATGCTGATGAACCCTGCAGCGTCTGAGAACATCTGCGCGTTAGTCACCACGACCAGACAACCGTTGTAAAATACGTGGGTATATGTGTTTTTCCCAAAAACCCACCTTTTACGCCATGATGTCATAGGGTTGTGCAAGATTCAAACACATGCGTACGGTATCAACTGAGAAATTTCCCAAAATCCCAGACCTAACGCCATGATGTCTTAGGGTTGTGCAAGACTCAAACACATGCATACGGTCAAACCCAGAAATTTTCCTTTTCCCAAATCTGCCATCACAGCCATGCAGGAATGGTGCAATAGATGCAAACATTCAGACAGACAAGCAAGCAAACATATTGCAACATCATGATGAAATCTGCCTCCACAAATCCTATAAAAAACCACCCCAACGTAGCGATTATTCAGACCCGTCTTCCGAGAGCCATCCGTTTACGACCGTCAACAGCCGTCTTCTTCAACACGAGATTTCGAGATCATCAACCGGCTGCTAACTTCAACCTGGTGGGGCCGTCTTTCTACGATCAAGAATCGATCTTCAGACGCGGTCGGGTTCAGCACGGGCTTTTACGATCAACAGAGACAGACCATTTCGAACGTTTACAGCAGACATGGATTTTAGTGAGTATATGTATTTTAAATTATTTTCTAAGGGCAGATAGACACAAGAATTATTTCTAACAGTAATCACAAACTTTTACAGGATTGAAGCGGACATCTACACACTACAACAAGTGTTTTCTAATATATTATACTTTTATAGTGGCCTTTCTTATTATATTTGTTGATAGAAAATATTAATAGGCATTTTTTTCTTTACTAAAGGCAGCATCATAGAAAATATTTATAGGGTATGAACCATCAAGACGCCGAACTTTCTATCCATGGAGATTCAGGCTAGTATAGTTGCAATAACATAATGGTCACGGAATTTAGATTTCTACACAGCATTTATTTTATACTTTGTGCATTTTCATCTCTTGTAGCCCTGAACAACGGCGAATTGCAAGCAGGGACCTCATCGGCCTCATCGACACCAGTAGCGGACTCTGGCGATTCAAGTAATCAGTCTTTACGGTCTTTTACATTCTTCCTGTGTGTTATACTCACACACACACACACACACACACACATCTGCTCGACCGCATCACCGCCATATCCTTCCGCGATCATGCGTACTTAGAACTATTTCGCGTAGGAATACATGAAAAAAGTAGTCCCAAACGATATAAACACGATCTCCGGACGATGGCCGTCACACAGCAGCTTCAGAATCCAGCAGTTCTTGACTTGAAACCATTTGATTTGATATTTGACATTTTTTGCGAAAGTAGTGTAGGTGGGTGACTACAAGAACAAGAATTAAGTAGTTGAAGTTGGGATAATGTGACTCATATAAAACTTTTCCGATTTAAGCGAATTTGACACACAAGGTCACAACATGGAAACTGGTAGAGCATATTCTTATTCTTTATGTACATAGATACCTTAGGACTCACACACAGAGTCTCAACTCTCAAATATTTTTTTTTCTTTAGCGAGCAACCTACGTGCGAAAATTGATGAATTGCTCAAGGCTGAAGCGCAACTGAAAGAGAGGATTCGAGAAATGGGTAAGTTTTAATTCGAGCAATTTGTGAACAGTTAAAAATTATATTGAAATTTTTTTTATTTAAAGTGAAATGCTTGTGATATTTAAAATACTTTGGAACATTTTATACATGAGAAATAATACATGGCGAATACTTTATGTTGCAGAGCGCAAACGAAAGGCAGAGCCGAACACTGGCCGAGTAACAAAGCGAGTCCGTAAGTACAAGTTAAAATTTTTGCTGACACAGGCTTTTGTAGATTTGTATAGCATCAAACAATTTCAGCGAAATTGTACTTTATAAACACAGAATTTTGTATTGCATTAATCAATTTTAACGAAGTTGCACTTTTCAAATACAACATTTTTTAAAGAAAGCTGTATAAGATCTTTGATATTTCAACGAAAAATATTTCTATATGTTGCAGATCTGATGGGAAATTCGCGAGAAGGGGGCCCAGCGGCGGCGGCGGCGACCACGACCAGCCCCGGCGGCGCGGTTGCGGATGCAGCGACCAGCTCCGGCTCCCGCGATGCGGCGGCGGTGACAGAGGCAGAACCCGACACATCAAGTAAGCACCTTTACGGACTTTAACATTTTGAACAGACTAACTTTTACATTCTTCCTGTGCATTTCACATATGCATACACACTTCACTCTTTACTTGCAAAGCATTTATTACCAATCGTAATGCACATATATTTTGGATCTTTAGACTTTTTGTGTACGAAACATTTTGAACTTTAAAATTTTCTATGTGTGTTTAGGTCGATGTGATTCGTGTAGAAGTTACAAGGTGAACGCCTTGGTGAACAGGCTTTGTGAAATCTGCTTGCTGCGCAAAGAGTGCTCGCAGTGCAAGTGTCGTAGACCTTCTCGGTTCTTCCGTTCTGGCCAAGATCTCTGCGTTACGTGCATGAAGAAAGATCGCAATCCGGCCGTGCGAACATCGACTCAGAACGTGGTTATAGACGTGGCGTTACCGGTGCCCGAAACGACAGACGTACATGGGCTGTTGCTGGGAGAAGCCTCGCGCATGACCGAGGTTCTGGAAGCGACATTCAGCGACGAAGGGTGAGTCTGTCTTACACACAAATTTTCGCTCTAAATTGATGGACTTAGAAAATTTTGCCTCTTTATTTCTTACACTTACTGTTTGAACTTAGAAATTTTCATCTGTATTTCTTACACTTAGTATATTTTCGTGCTAAAATGCTGAACTTAGAAAATTTGGTGTCTTTATTTCTTATACTTAGAAGATTTTTTCACTCTAAAATGCTGGAAGTAGAAAATTTTGCGTCTGTATTTCTTGGACTTAGAAAATTTCTCGCTCTAAAATGCTGGACTTAGAAAATTTTCACTTCGCGGTATATCCGATTCGTAGTATAATGAAAAAATGTTTCCGTAGGCCGGTGAAATGGTATGTGGCGGTCGACGTAGACTTCAAGCGACCCACGCCAGACGGAGAAGCACAGACGGTCGGCTATTTCAAATCTGTGCCGGCAACACTGATGCATCCGTCGCAGATCCCCGACCAGCTGCAAGACGCCGTACATCGCATCGACGAATTGGTAGACGTCTTCACAAGCCAGAGTTCCGGTTGGTTGGTGAATGGTGTGGTTGATTTCAAACTTTGTAATGCTGTATACGAACCGATCGGCGCGTGCACATACATTCCCACACCGCAATACATACTAAATAAGCGAGCTACGCTGAACCTTCACAATGATGATGAATTCTGCTTTCTCTATGCAACGCTGGCTGTGAGTCATTACCAAGCTAAACATGCTGAGCGTATCAGTATCTACAGGCGCTATGTGGACGAGCTTGAAACCGAAGGACTGAAATTTCCCATGACCATTGAGCAGATCCCTCTTTTTGAATCTCTCAACCCCGATTATTCCATCAACGTGATGTATTTCAACCCTGACGACAAGACCTTTACACCCATATATGCAAGTGCTCACAGGGGTAGGAAACACATCGCAAACCTCCTTCTGCTTGATGACGGCGCTAAACGTCACTACATTACCATACGCAATCTTTCTGCTCTATTATCATCTCGAAATTCTGATAGGCACAAAAGCTTTCCTTGTCCCTAATGTCTTTACTGTTTTACCACTGCTGCTGGGAAACACGCGCATATGGACGAATGCGGCAAGCACGGCTTGCAGTCCGTGCGCTATCCAAACCCTGAAAATTCAAATTTGACATTTACAAACACACAACACGAAATGCCTGTGTGCCGTACGTCATATATTCGGATTTCGAGAGCTATCTCTCGCCAACCGATTCCGCTACTACAACCAACTCGACCAAAATTATCGACACACACACACCTAGCGGCTTCTGCTGCTTGACCGTTTCTTCCTTTCCACATTTGAACGACAACAAACCATACACTTACTCGGGACCGGACGTAATGTCCCATTTCTTTTCACACATAAAATCGGAACAAACGCGCATTAATAAAATTTTAGCAACGAACAAACCGATGATTCCTCTTACCCAGCAGCTGCAGCGGATAGAGTTTGAAACATGCACTGCCTGTCCTTCTTGCATTGTCGCTTTTTCTGGATCCAACAAAGTTCGACACCACTGTCATATGACTGGTAACTTTGTTTCTGCTCTTTGCTCTCCTTGCAATCTAAAAATGAAATTTCGAAAGCCTACAAAATCTAAGAAAGGAAAATCTGCAAACTACCTTCTTCCTGTCATCTTCCATAACCTTAAAGGATACGATTCTCATCTGATTCTCAAAAATATGACAAAGGAGTTTGCAGCGCAAGAAATAAATGTCATTGCAACCAACATGGAAAAATATCTTTCGTTCGAGGTAAATAATATACGCTTTTTGGATTCCCTCCAATTTCTAAACTGTGGTTTGGACGTGTTGGTGAAAAATTTATTGAAAGAGGATGATTCCAAATTCGATCATTTGCGGCGAATTTTTCCGGCCGAGTACAAATTGCTTTTGCGTAAGGGGGTATTTCCCTACGAATACATGCCTGCAGAATGACCGAAAGGACTCTGCCTCCCAAAGGCTGCTTCTTCAGTAAACTGACTGACGAGGACATTTCGCAGGACGACTACGAATATGCACAGAAAATTTGGCAGACTTTTAATATGACGACTATGCAGGACGACCACGATCTGTATTTGAAGACTGATGTCATTTTACTGGCCGATGTCTTTGAATCTTTTCGTGCCATGTCCTTGGACTTTTACAAACTGGACCCGCTACATTACTACAGCAGCCCAGGACTTAGCTTTGACGCGTGTTTGCGCATGACAAATGTAAATTTGGACTTGATCACCGACCCGGACATTTACCTGTTTGTGGAGCGGGGCATGAGAGGTGGCGTATCGATGATTTATAATCGGTACGCAAAGGCCAACAATCCGTATCTCGCTCAAGGATACGACCCGAACATTCCAAACAGCTACATCATGTATTTGGATTGTAACAACCTCTATGGGTATGCCATGTCCGAACCGCTCCCGACGGGTAATTTTAGATTTTTGGACGAAGACGAAATTGCAGACTTTGACTTGGACACTAAAGCGACCGATGACGACTTGGGCTATATTTTGGACGTGGACTTGGACTATCCTTCTCATCTTCACGACGATCACAACGACTATCCCCTTGCACCAGAGACACTTCACATACGACCGGACATGATATCCCCGTACGCAAACTCCGTTTCGAAGAAAATTTCGAATAAAATCGGTACCGGGGTCGAAAAATTGGTGCCCAACCTCATGGCAAAGACCCGGTACGTCGTGCATTACCGAAATCTTCAATTCTATCTGAAAATGGGCATGATTTTGACCAAAATTCATAAAATCCTCGAGTTTCGCCAAAGTCGATGGCTGAAGCCATATATCGACTTTAACACTTCCAAACGGCAGGTTGCAAAATCTTCCTTTGAAAAAGACCTCTTTAAATTAATGAATAACTCAATTTATGGAAAAACAATGCAAAATAACCGGAAGCACCTTGCCGTGAAGCTTGTTACCAGCGCGAAACGAGCCAAACGTTTCGTGGCCCGACCAAATTTTGAGTCCTACAATATAATAAATGACGATTTGACAGTGATAAAATTAACAAATTCAAACGTGCTCCTCAACAAACCCCTATGTGCTGGTATGTGCATTTTGGATATTTCAAAATTAAAGATGTATGAGTTCCACTACCAGCATATAATCCCCATTTATGGATCTGCCTGCAAACTCCTTTTCACAGACACTGACAGTCTGTGTTACCACATCTTCACCAAGGATATTTACACTGACATGCAGCTTCATCTAGACGAATATGATACCTCAGACTACCCCTGTGAGCACTTTTTGCACAGCCGCACCAACGCCAAAGTAATCGGGAAGTTTAAGGATGAGTGTAATGGAGAAGCGGTGATAGAATTTTGTGGGCTCCGCTCCAAAATGTATAGTTTGTTGCTGGCCGGGGAGAAGGAGAAGAAGACGGCCAAGGGTATTAAGAAGGCCTTCGTTAAAAAATATATCAGACACACAGAATATCGCACATGCATACTGGAAGAGAAGCCCACTAGTTCAAAATTCTGCGTTATTCAGAGTAAGAAGCATGATTTACACACTGTTGAGTTGCGAAAGGCTGCCCTTTCGCCATACGATGACAAACGTTTCTTATTAAACTCGTCGGAATCTTTGGCCTATGGACATGTGAATATACCAAGTGTAAATATTGTATAGAATTTGTAGTAAATTGATGTCTTCTGTAGTTGGTAGAATTGAAATATGCGATGAACATTGTAAATAAAACTCGTATATTCGTCGAATAAGCTTACTGTAAATATTTGACTTGGACTATGTGATGAACATTATAAATAAAATTCGTATACTCGTCGAACACTGTAGTTAGTTGAGTTGGAATATGCGACGAACCTTGTAAATAAATGAAGACATTGCACCATCCTGCAAGATATTGCGCAATCGCAGGATTGTGATGATTGCATAATCGTGTGTAATAAAGAATTGCTATGAAAAATCTTGTGTTTGTTCATTCATACTTAGAAATTTCCTACTAGTAAGATTCTCAGATTCTGATTGCGCATGGGTTTCGGGCTAAAAGTCACCTCGCTTGGGCACTCTATAGAATTGTCGCTCCCTCATTGGTCGCAGGTTCCTGGGCTAGAATGGAGCTCGCACGCTGATTGGCCGCAGCTTCCTGGGCTATTATGGTTCTCGCTTTCTGATTGGGCTCTCTTAGGAATTCTCGCTTCCTGATTGGCCGCCACATTTCCTGCTATAGCACGAAGAGCCAGAAAATTAGCATATTTAATTATTATATTAGTTAGCATATCGCTTCGGCTCAGCCCCCAGCGCTCATGACGCACCCCCGGGCGGGCGGGTCGCTATTTAGGGCTTCACGGGCCTTTGTTGCGCTAATTAGGCGTAGATAATTACTAATAATAGATAATTACTAATAATAGCTAACTATATGAAATGAAGAAGCTTTGTAGCGCTATTTAGGGTTAGTAATCCCTTTGTTGTGCTAATTAGGGTTAGATAATTAATAGGATTAAGATAATCTAATTAGTATAATAGGATTAAGATAATCTAATTAGTATGATTAAGATAATCTAATTAGTATGATTAAGATAATCTAATTAAGATGACCTAATTAAGATGATCTAATTAAGATGACCTAATTAAGATGACCTAATTAAGATGACCTAATTAATCTAATTAGCATAATTACCCTAATTAAGATGACGTCACTAATTGGGTGTTAAAATGGGACTTGTTACCTACTTACGTGCGGCAATGAATACCTGTTGAAGTTGGATGCATAGGTCTAATGATTAGGACCGGTGCAAAGGTTTCAAATTACCCCCTCCTAAACATTACCCCCCTGCAAACTGTAAATTGCATCAATCATCGCATTTATTGCACTAAAGAAATCGGAAAAATCATCCGGTTTCTTGTTTTGGTCTGAAGATTTTCATCCGTCATCCCACTTCGTGGTTTGCTATCAATATTTTTATCGGTAACTAAAATACTAATCGCCGCTGAAGTTACAATGTAGAAAATGGCTTCGAGGATATTATTTTTTTCGGATCAAAATATTGATAACAAAACACGAAGTGGAATGACGGATGATATTCTTCAGACCAAAACAAGAAGCGGGATGATTTTTCTGATTTTGTTAGTGCAATAAATGCGATGATTGATGCAAATCTAGTTTCCGGGGGTAATCAGAAACCGGTTTCAAGTTACCGGAGGGTAATGTTTAGGAGGGGGTAATTTGAAACCTTTACACCGGTTTCAGATTACCCTTCGGAAACTAGATTTGCATCAATCATCGCATTTATTGCACTAGAAAAATCTGAAAAATCATCCCGCTTCTTGTTTTGGTCTGAAGATTTTCATTCGTCATCCCACTTCGTGGTTTGCTATCAATATTTTGATCCGAAAAAAAAATAACCTCTAAGCCATTTTCTCCATGTAAACTTCAGCGGCGAATAGTATTTTAGTTACAGATAAAAATATTGATAACAAACCTCGAAGTTGGATGACGGATGAAAATCTTCAGACCAAGACAAGAAGCGGGATGAATTTTTTGATATTGTAACAATCGGACCAGGGCTGGGCAAATGACACCAGGAACCGAACCCCGAACCCAAGTCCTCAAGGCGATCGTCCGTCCGTGTAGTCCGGCGTCAACTGAAGATTGACGACTAGCCAGTCAGGCTTGAAACACTTTTATTCGACTTCAAAGAAAAACCTCGCAAAGCAGTCCTCAGCCAACTCTTATAGCGCCAGTGTTCGGAGCAAGTTCGGAGCAAGTTCGGAGCAAGTTCGGAGCAATTCATGTAGCGCCACTGTCCCAAAACCACTGCACCACTGTTCACAGCAATTGTCAATGCAGAACGCCGAATCGTCGTCGTGTAGATCACCGCTGCCTCGCCAGCGCACGCAGAAAGTCTGTGTAGCGGGTCGGGTTTCGAACCCGAGTCGGCGTCGTCGAAGACAGGAACTGAACCACTGCGCTCACCCGGTCGGCAGCGTTGGCAGATCCGGCGTTGAATCCTGTTCGTCGCGGCACAGCGACGATCACCAGTCCTTCCGTCGTCTGTAGGCGTCGGATTTCCGAAGAGCACGACCGCGGGTCAAGAATCGAACCCCAGTCAACAGCGTCGCACAGCAAAGGCCTCCAAACCTTTCGTCGTCGACAGCGTCGGATCCCAATCGAATACGTCGGTAGCAGCGGCGTCGAACTCCAAACCGTCGGCGTTGCACAGCGGAGATCACCAGACCTTCCGTCACGGGTCAGGCTTCGAATCCAAGCGTCGTCGTGGCACAGCAAAGGTCGCCAAACCTTTCGTCGACAGGCGCTGAATTTCGGCAGCGTCGTCAAATCGTCGTCGCGCTCTCCCAAGCGGTTTCCTTCGGACGATTTCCTGCTGACCGTGCTGCGATTCGATCCCGCAACAGCCGACCGACGCGTCTTCCCACTGTTCCTCGGCGATTTCTTCAACGACTGTTGTTACGACTCTCGATCACTGTGTTCCTTCGATGACTGCCGTGCCTGCGCACGCACGCACTCGTATTTGTGTGTCACGAGGCCACGCCCACCAGTTAAGGTAGACGGCAATTCGGGTAGACGGCAATTCGGGTAGACGGCAATTGAGGTAGACGTTAGGCCACGCCCACCAATTGAGGTAGACGGCAATTCGGGTAGACGCCAATTCGGGTAGACGGCATACTTAGGCGGACACGAGGACAGACATTCAACAAAAATAAAACGAACTCCATGACCCGATCTCCAACAATATTTTAGTGCAATAAATGCGATGATTGATGCAATTTACAGTTTCCAGGGGGGGGTAATATTTAGGAGGGGGTAATCTGAAACCTTTACACCGGACGTGCGTCATTACACACCGACGACAGACCGTTGGGCGGTGATCATAACATTCGTTATCACTATTTGCTGGTTGATGCAACCTGGTTCGGAAACTCTGATCGCTATTACCTAACCATCTGTTATTCTTGGATGGAAATTTGTCAGTTTATGGTCTAGGTTTGTAGGTCTATGAGGGCTTTCCATTGGTAAAAAATTGTAGTTTTATGCACATTGTTTGCTATACAATAAAGCTTCTGCACATGTTTTATACTTCAAGCAAGCAAGCGTAGAAAGCGTCTCATAA
>OX457044.1:7323249-7378034 GCA_949752735.1 Lumbricus terrestris
AATTTATAGAGCGCAACTCAAGAAAATAATTGTAAGCACCAAATGTGAGGCTGCAGAAAGTAGGAAGCGATGACATCAGGCTGGAAGTGTTCAGTATGCAAACAACTCTGCTAGAGAAATCCTTTCAACGAAGAAGACTTCCGAGGGTAGACCGTAAAGATTCTGCCAGTTGAGAGAATTGCACAAGTGCACTTCAATCCCACTGCACGCAAGATTCCAAGGAAAAACGATCATAGACAGGATAATGTATTTGTACCCATCGCCGTCAAATAGCTGGGCCTCAAAAACTGAAGATGATGACGAGTGTGAAGCGACATTTTTACCATCCAGTTTCGAGGCTCTAATAAAATGCGGTACTGATGTAATCCAGTTTAGTCTCAGCTATTTAAGGCTAGACTGATTACAGTGATTAGTCGAGAAGTGTTCTAATCTAGCTAACAATAGTTGTTGACCAGCTGTCTAGTCTAAGTGTCTGCAATTTGACAACATGCCTTGTCACAATTGTAACATGTGTTAAAGCAATCGTGCTTGTACCGAGTTTCACTTCTGCAGCGCATTTTTGCCCTCTTTTATGTAGGGCTAGATTGATAAAGAGCGTGACGTTGGCCGATGACGATCAGGAGTTCGTCTGCCTCGTTGACTTCATGGATTCGAATCCATACTACACGGACAACTGTTCCACCACTTTTTACGTCAGACGTAAGCACCATGACGAATAACCAACTCTTCTATGGCTGCTTCGCCATAGGTTGGGTTGTATTTTGCTTTGGGCTCGCATTGCGTTATTGATGATTGAGCCTACTATTGAAGTGGTTTGATTGTTTTATTGAGTGGAATGTATAGGCTATTTCTGTTTTATATTAAAGGCCCATCTACATGTATAAAGCTTTAACGCTAATTGAAAGCCCATCTATAAAGCTTTAACGCTAATTGAAAAAAGTTCATTGGCATTTGACTAAGAGATGCATATCCAAATAGGGTCTACTACTTTTGATTGACAGAATACTCTAATGATCTTATTTATGAACTTTTTATTGACACAAAAACCAAGCCAGGAACTGAATTTGACTGATTTGGTTATAATAAAGAGCCGATATTGAGTGATAGATGCCCTAATCCAGATTTTGATTGACAGCTGCTTGAATTCCAGAACAATTTTTGATTGACAGATGCTCCTAGCGAGATCAGTTTCTATCCACCCTCCAACGCTTATGCTCCGAACAGTGTTGCCGTTGGGGATGTCATCAACTGCACGGCAAATGGAAAACCAGCTCCATCAATCATATGGTAAGAGACGTTGCTCATCTCTACCATTGCTCTACATTAAGTTATTCTTTTCTCAACAATATAGATGTACAAACTATTCATTTGCCAACAGGATTCAAAACCTGGTCGCAAAATAAAAATTTTACGTGTCTTACAAATTGTCTGCTTTGCGACACTGTGACCGATTGATTTGAGCATTAGGCTACCTCCAACCTCCGAGGGAAAAGTGGTTCGATTCCCTTAAGACGATTATTTTGTGGGAATTTATATATATCTATATAAATAAAAATGTAAAAAGTTTGTTCCTAATCGAAGATCTCGTAAAGTTGTTGACCGATTGTTTTGAAAATTTTCGCAAAAACGTTCCTTTCGATTACGATCGGGTTTGTAAAATACTTTTCTGCGAAAAACAATCTTTTAGACAAAAAACACAACTTTGCGTTCGATTCGATATACGTCGATGGATTCCACACATTTCGTTTTCAACTTTCACGCATCCGTGCGTCCATTTTTCGGCCGCGTTTTATCACGTATATCCGTGCGTCTTTCTATAGCGCACATTTATATGTAACTTTGCGTTCGATTCGATGTACGTCGATGGATTCGACCCATTTCGATTTCAACTTTCACGCATCCGTTCGTCCATTTTCGGCCGCGTTTTATCACGCATATCCGCGTGTTTTTCTAAATGCGCATATTTATAGAGATGGAGGAAGGGGATGGACGGAGGGGAGGGACGGAGGAGAGGAAACGGGAGGGAGGGATGCAGGGAGGGGAGGGAAGGGAAGGGAAGGGAAGGGAAGGGAAGGCAAGGGAAGGCAAGGGAAGGGAAGGAAAGGGAAGGGAAGGGAAGGGAAGGGGAGGGGAGAGGAGGGGAGAGGAGGGAGGGGAGGGACATAGGAACGGAGGGAGGGAGGCAGGGGAGGGAGGTAGGGAGGGAGGGTTGGACAGTCTTTTCAGCCACAGCAACGCGTTGCCGGGTACAGTTAGTTTATTTATATCAGATTGCGTTTTTCAGGGTCGACAATGCTGGGAATTTGCTATCGGATTGGGACAAATTGTTTGTAACGGAAGACATGCGTTCTTGGGAGCAGCCGATCATTGCCCACTGCAGAGCGAACAACATTGTGACGATTGAACCTCTCGATGGGATCTACACGTTCAACGGTTAGACCAACTGCAATACATGTAACATAACTAATCTAGGATGCTCTGACCCAGTTAGTGGCTTACAGCTCTAATTGTAATAATTTCAAGCTCTTGGTATCTGAGTAGAGCTGTAGAGGCGCAATGCGTTGGGGGAAAATGCATTCGTGGATAGGCTACATAGGTACTTCACTGGCTCCCTATTCGCCAGCGTATCGAGTTCAGGGTAGCTGCATTGGTATGGCAATGTTGTCAGGGCCTTGCCCCAACTTACCTCCGTGAGCTATGCAGCTCTACATTGGGTATCCAAGGACGTCGTCAGCTACGCTCTGCTGATAGGGGAGTCCTCTTAGTTCCTTTTGCTCGTACTACTACCATGAAGGATCGAGCCTTTTCTGTGGTTGGACCAGTGGTCTGGAATGGCCTTCCTTTTGAGCTACGCCTACACCCTGGGACTCTACCAGGATCCTTCCTTACTAAACTTAAAACTGTTCTTTTTGTGCGCGCTGGAGTTGGGAGCGCTTCTGAGTAGTTTTTCTTGAAGGAGCGCTATATAAATGTCCGAATGAATGAATGAATGAATGAATAATAAACATCACATACAGAGTTTCTGAGATTGTAATTTCGAGTACTGTCACTCTCTTAACCGCGAAGATATAGGCTATCATAGTTTGTAATTTGGTCGATTGTTAAATTGAAGCTATAATCAGGGCTGTACTGTTAACATGTGAGGTCAGTATAGGCTACGCGTTGGTTGTCCTAAGGTTATTATTATAGACTAGAGTCAAGACGAAATTTTTCTTCGGATTTTTCTTATGTCAATTTTTTAGTCATGGAATTTTTTGATGACTTTCTTTTTTAGTCGTAGTAGGTTTACCGCGGCATCTGACGAGCAAATTTAATGATTTTATTAGTTTTATCTATACCTATAAAAAATAAAAAAGTAGGGTAGGGTAAAGTGGGGTAATTTCGGCATGGGGCTAATTTCGGCACCCCCCAGTAGCCGAGAAACTATCTTTCACTAAGATACCTCTATGGTGTGACGTCATAGACCACAACATTACATTATTAGAAAAGTTCAAAAACGAATTTTAAATCACATTAAAAACACTTTTGTTAAGTCATTTTTGTTTTGAAGCATTTTCTTAATTGTTTCTCAATTTAGAAAAAACTCTGTTGAAAATCTGGTGTCGGTCACAAAAATAAATGTACTGATTTTTCTATAAGTATGGCTACCAGGGTGCATCATGCTGAACGATAATACGATGTATAGCAACTGATTATTTATTTTACGTATCTGCAGAGTGATGCCTACATGTGAGGCAAATTTCGGCACCGAAATCTTGTCTAATTCCGGCAGTGCCGAAATTTGCCCAGGGATGGTGCCGAAATTCTCATTCTGCCTTATTTCAATAGGCCTCGGTTCAATTATCGTCTTAGTTCTGTTAGTAGCCGTTGTGTAATTAAAACTCACGAGTGTTCATTCAGGCAAAATGGATGATGATTCGAGTCAGAGAACTGTGCCAAGCTCTAAACGCGGACGATATGCTCAGTGGTCGAACGATGAGATTAGTTTTTCAGCAAAGTCGGTGCCTGTTGATGGGCGTTCGAAGAGAGCAGTTGCTAGACCTATGCAGTTTCGGCTCCCATGCCAAACTCTTCAAATCTGTGTGAAAAGGGTTTTGGTGGACGGCGCTGTGATGAAGTGTTTTACGGGTCACCGATTTTATACCAGAGAGAAAGCTGCAGGAAATGACTGGCTCATCGGATCCCTGAAACGTCATCGTGAGTTGTCCGTACGGGTAGCAGAACCGATCGACTTCAATACAAATTAAGGGCATCGGGTTTTAACAAACCCAAAGTTGACAAGTTCTTCAATTAATTGCAAAATATTTTTGTTCGACGGCAGCGAGAAGCAGCTCATGCCGGCGTAGAATATCTTGAATGTAGATGAATCCAGTGTTACTATATTTGCCACAAGTCATGGAAAGCTATTTTAGTCAACGTGGAAAACTCAACGTCGGCGACTTAGCAGGCGCAGCGAAGGGAAAGACAGTAACCACCGTTACTTTGTTGCGTCTCAGCCAGTGGCTTCTATACATAACATCAATGATGACATTTCCCAGAGTGAGAATCAGGCCAGAGTTCATTTACAGAGGACCCATACTCCCATAGGGACCATAGCAGCTGGTATAAAAAGTGTTTGGAATAAAGGCAGCGCGTATAAAAGCGTATGAGTGTATAGGCTACAGTATTTGAAATATATTATGTGATGTTATTACATGTATAAGATCCACTGATGTTCTAATAGTTTGCTACAACCCTGTGCCATGAAATGGCGCCTTCAAATTGTGAATCGGCTCTCGCAAATTCGTGTTATAACAGTGGCGTTGTGGGTATGTTCGTTGCCTTGCAGCTGGAGGATTGAAGGTTCGAATCCACCTCAAGACGCCGCGTAAGGACCTTCGGCAAGTCCTTCACACGCAATTTGCTCAACGTTTCGGCGTGAAACTCCAATGCAGTGTCCGCGCTGCAGTCGGGAGCGCCTCTGAGTACAGAGAGCTTGAAGGGGCGTTATAATAAGTGCACATACAAGCATACACGAATGAAAGTAAACACGTATGTAGCCACAATTTCGACCCATTTGCTTCATTTTGCATGCATTAAACATATGGTTATCTTCTGTTTGGCTAATTTCGTCACCCGTGTCGAAATTACCCACATGCCTTGCCGAAATTACCCTACCCTACGGGTAATTTCGGCATCCGAACGCCTTCACTTCTCATGTAATAACACGAATTTGCGAGAGCCGATTCACAGTTTAAAGGCGCCATTTCATTGCTTAGGGCTGTAGCAAACAATAGGAACCTCAGTGGATCTTATAAATGTAATGACATCACATATATTCGAAAAACTGCTTAAGGTGCCGAAATTACCCCATTTTACCCTATGTATGTAACTACTAGGCTTATATTATTTTGTAGTAAAAAATCGTCTGATTCACGCGACCGATTGTTTCCAGACTTCACAAAAATACTTCTTAGCACCCGAAAACAAACATAGGGAGATTCGCGATCGAAAAGTCTCACCTTTTCCCGAGTTGGAACATTTTAAGTTTCAACCGGAGTTAACGCAGAATTTAAACCGCCATTTGTTTCCGCCGATCGACTTTCAACGAGGAGTTTAGGCAAAAGAACCAAATTTCACCGAAAACGCCGGCTACCCCGAAGAGGCACAGTCCGTGTGGCCTGCGTGACTAAGTTTAGAAGTTCGATCGGCATCAGATTGCACGCTCAGTGTCTGTAGAGGAGTTGCTATTGCTATGACCTTATCACTTCAACACATTCACGTCCTTGTCTTCCTTCTGCTGCATAGGGCTACCTGGGTATACCCACAGTGCAGCACAAAATCTCCTTTGTGGTCTGTCCAACTTTAAGGAATAGGTTGACTGATATCTAAGCGTCTTAGACGTCGTATCCTCTATTACTTAAGTGCTCGCTCGATCCGGGGTTGGCGTCGTTTGGTAAGATGCTTCTGTTATGGCTTTCTCTACAGAAGCGCCTTATCATAAAAGACACAGAATAATTATTGATACCAATAATTGATCGACCATTGAATGATTTGTGATTTTTCAGTGGCTGAAGCAACGTCCACAGTGTATCCCAGTGAAACGGGTATGTAACTATCTATATAAATAAAGAGAAGATTCTGTCTGTCACACTCTGTTTGACCAGGATGCCTTTCAACAGTTTTTGAGCTTTTCACTCCAGACCTTCACTACTCTGTCGGTATCGGCATGGAACACCCCGTGGAGGGGTTGGCGAGTATCTACCACCATGGGGCCAGGGTGGGGGGACCAAAAATCTAGTTTTCGCTATAAACTTCTCCTTGACCGGAATGCATTCTCAGAGTGGTGGGGTCGGGTGGGGTGGGCGGGTGGGTGGAGTGCGGTGGGTAGCGGGCGGTCGGAAAGCCGGTGTCACGAAATAAAGTCTCCCCCCGATACAAAGTCTCCCCCCGAAACAGAGTCTCCCCTGGATGAAACTCTATATTGGAAGAATTTTTCTGAGGTATAAGTATATTGTATTTTCTTGTTACATAACCTGGCAACGTAAACTAACCGTTTAACCTGCTCATCTCCAAATTTGACGCAACTGTAGCCCATTTCACGCTCAACGGGGGAGACTTTATTTCGTGGACGGCGGAAATATTCTCTCCCCCACGGAGACTTTATTTCAGAATATACTCTCCGGGGGCGAATTTATTCTGGAACAGATCCTCCGGGGGGAGAATCTGTTTCGAAATAAAGTCTCCGGGGGGAGACTTTTAGGGGGGAGACTCTGTCACGCGACACCGGCAGTGAGGCTTGGGAAGTCAGGAATTGGCCGTGACCGGGACGAATCCTTAATTTCCCGGGCAACGCTGGGAACCCCAGCTAGTATAAAATAATGATTCTCCGCTTATATCAAAGGTGTTCTCGCTGTTTGATCCAACTGAGTCGTCGCTCAGTTGTGTGGAGAGTACGCTAACGATAATGTAGCCAACATTTTTTACTGAACAGGGCAACCACATTTTGTTAATCCGCTCCTTGAGGCACAGACTGGGGGTGAGGAGTTAGTGGTTGTATCTTATGGGACGACAGAGGAAGAGATGGGAGGACGCGATACAACAAGCCTAAAGCTGCACAAACTGAACAGGGAAGACACTCGAGACAGACAAAATGAAAGAGATGGATTCGAGTGGCTGAGAGGGATTAATCCGAGCCTGAAGGGAATGAAGAACAGTAAATTAACTGTTTGTGGTTGTTTGTGGTGTATTTGGAGGTCGGAGATTTTCATGACTTGATCAGGAGGTCTAGGATGATGAATTCCATTACGGAAGGATCGAGAAAGAGGGAGTTTAACAACATCGAAGAGACACAGCCTGAGTGACCAAGTGAGTGACTAAGCTTAGAGATTCAATCGGCATCAGATTGCACGCTCAGGGTCTGTAGAGGCGTTGCTATGACTCTGACCTTTTCACCTCAACACATGCTTGTCATTGTCTTCCCATACCGCACAGAGTGACCTGGTTGTTCTCCCAATTTATACACACAGAGTGCAGCACAGAATCTCCGTTGTGTTTTTGTCCGACTTTGAAGGAATAGGTTGACTGACATCTAAGGGTATGAGCCTCATAGACTTTTTATGTTTCTATTTCTTAAGTGTTTATTTGATCTGGAGTTGGTGTCGTTGTGTCAGGTGCTTCTGCGATGACTTTCTTTACGAAAGCGCCATTTCTATCTCACCCTTGTCCCGACTAAAAGACACAGAATAGTGGTAGCGATAATTCATTGATTGGTCAGTGAATGATTTGTGATTTTTCAGTGGTTGAAACAACGTCTACAGTGTCGCCCAGTTACGCTGGTATGTAGGCTACAGTAACTATATAAAATAATGATTCTCAGCTTATATCCACAGTTTTCTCGCTCGATCCAATTTTCTTGTTTGATCGTTCGGTTGTGTGGAGAGTACGCTAATGATAATGTACATAAAATGATCTATGAAATTAGTGAGCTACACCAGTTGCATATCTTTTGTCAGGCCACGTCTTTACGCAACTGGCGCCATGCGCATTCTTGCTATGGCAACGTGTTGTCGTCATGACAACGGTAATGACGACGACGATGGTGGTGGTGGTGATATCGGTGATGGTGATGAGTATTAAACTACTCTGATGTGCTCCCGACCCAAACTTTGTCACAAAAAGTTTTCAAGTGCTTATGTGCTTATGTTACTTTTTGGTTTGACATTTACCTATTTTCGAAGTTACCAAATTTTTTAAATAAAATTCGTGCTTTGCAATTTTGTTGCATTCATTATTTGGTTAATTCCTTTCTTCTTTGATAGGCTGTATTATGCAAATCTCATTGAACGATTTTAATTTTTTTATGAGGATTGGACTAAATCGTCCGACTTCACAATCATTGAGGAAATCATCAGCAAAGAAATTCTTTGCTAATTACACTTTTAAGTGATTTATTGCCGTTTTGTAAAAGTTTCATGTAATTTAGAATGATAATTTGATGGCACGCAGGGAGGAAGGTAAGGAGAGAGAGAGAGAGAGAGAGAGAGAGAGAGAGAGAGAGAGAGAGAGAGAGAGAGAGAGAGAGAGAGAGAGAGAGAGAGAGAGAGAGAGAGAGAGAGAGAGAGAGAGAGAGAGAGAGAGAGAGAGAGAAAAGGATAGAGGGAATGGACTTCTACCATTAAAAGTTTTGAAATCGTTGTTAAGCCGTCTAAGGTCCGGCTATCACCTAGTATGCTATACGATAAAAGCTTCATTAATTATATATTAGCCATTAATTGATAGACGCTTCAATTGAGAAACTGCTCTGATTGACAGATGCTCCAATCAGTCAGGACCTGATTTTGATTGACAGGTGCTGTTAGCGAGATGAGTTTCTATCCACCATCCAGCGACGATGCCCCAACTACGTTTGCAGTTGGAGACGTCATCCAGTGCAGTGCAAATGGAAGACCCGATCCAACGATTGAATGGTAAGAGACGCCGCTAAGTTATTCGTTTCTTGACGACGGATGTCCAAATTGCCCATATGCGAGTGAGATTTGGAACATTTGCTTCTTTCAGAGTTCCCGCCATAGAGATGTTCAATTAAAATGTATCAAGTGCTGCTCTGTCGTTGACACTCACGACCGGCATCTATCAACAAACACACGCACGCACATAGACACTCACAAACACTCATTCACTCACATAACTATACACACCCGCATCATACAACAATGTGTAACGCTGACTTGCTACAGTACTGACGTCGCCGTAATAAAATCGCGCAGGACACAAGCGCGCAGACAAAAGCGCGCACATGTATGCACTCAGACAAAAGCGCGCAACAGAAGTCACCACCGACAAAAGCGCGCAGACAAAAGCGCGCAGCTAACCGGACATGACATTGTATCTAATGTTGATTAATAATGATAAATAGCGTAACGCCTAGAAAGATTTATACGATATACACCAGGACAATGTGAATTAAACGGAAATATTGTCCAATTAACATCTAACTACAGAACTGTCGAAATTCTTGCAAATATTATTAATTCTATCCTTCGGTATTTTATAGCCCTAGAACGTTTCATATACTCTGCTCTAAACCTATCTTTTCGCATAATATATATTATATTCGGCCCGACATCTTACTTGGACTAGCTTAGTCTATCAACTTGACGAAATTGAACGACAATTTCTAGCCTGGTTTTATTACATTCTAGTTTATTTCTATCGTTTTTTAAGTCATTTGTCTTCATCTGCCTGCCTACATTTTTTCTTATAGTATTTACAAATTTCAGGAACATTCACGACAATCTCTAGTTTAAATAACTAAATAATGTTGTATAGCTCTTATGTTTTGTTGTCCGTAACTAAGATAAGTTCGAGTAAAATTGAATGTTCATTATAATAATAGGCCTAATAGTTTGTCAATTTATTCTTGTTGCACGCTATTGTCTGCGCGCATTTGTCTGTGCGCATTGTCTGCCCGCATTTGTCCTGCTCGTCTTTGTTACTGTGCGCATTGTCTGCGCGCATTTGTCTGTGCGCTTTTGTCCTGCGCACTTTTGTCGGGTCACCGTTACTGACGAGTCACGAGCGTATTCCTGAGGTGGAGGTTTATTATAGTCCTACTTCAATCACAATCACAAATTACAATGCATAATAGGACTACGCATTATGGGTCTGCGTTTTAGGGAAGATCACAACGGGAATATTCTGTCGGGATGGCGGGAGCTGGTTGTGACGGTGGACATGCGCACTTGGGAGCAGCCGGTCTTTCTTCACTGCACAGCGAGAAACACAATCGACAGCGGGGAGACGTTTGCGTACAGAGGCAACTACATGTTCTACGGTTAGACCTTTTGACATTAATTATAGCCTGACGAATCCGTCTGCACTTGTGAATAACTTTGCTGTGGAAATCTCGAGTTTACGAAGCAATTATTTTTGCGATTCTGTGCCACACCACTTGTTGGCCCCTAATTATTATAGCCAACTTCAAGACTCATGAAACTCACGTTGCCTGTTTAAGTCAGAGGACAATGCGTTGATACAGAAAGAAATGCATTCAAGAAAACTACTTTAGTGCAGATGCAGAATAAACATCAGAACATCTGCATGGGTCATTTGTCGTAAACAGGCGTTTTGCAAATATGGGATTACTGCTACGGGTGGCAAAGTCGTGGCCAATGGGGTTTCTGGGGTTAAACCCTTCTTCATTGGCTTAGGAAAAAAGTTTTTTTAAAGGTTATTTATCCACTTAAATAAGAAACAAACAAGACAATTATTGATTGTAGTAGCAATTGTTTTTCTTATTTTATTCCCTTTTATTTACTGTAATACTGTTGGGTTGGTGTCAGGAAGAGCATCCGGACACGCCATAAAACTCACCAAAACCCTCATAATAAATTCCTGGCTACGCCACTGACGGGGGGAGTGTCACTGATTTATCGAAACTCTGTCTGTGTATGCTTAGACTATCTGTGCGTGTACACACAACACAGTCCAAAACCCAAAACGTAAGGACCTTGGGCAAGTCTTTCACTCACAATTGCTCAGCGCTTCGGCGTGAAACTCCGATGCAGTGTCCGCTCTGCATTCGGGAGCGCCTCTGAGTAGAGAGAGAGCTTGAAGGGGCGCTATAACAAGTGCACATACAAACAAACAAACAGTCCACCACCACCACAACCACCACCACCATCAATCCAACCCCGAAAACCACCACCACCATCAGCCCAACCACCACCACCACCACCACAACCAATCCAACCCCCAAAACACCAGCACCATCACCACCAACAACAACAACGACGACAAGAACAACCCCCAAAGCCACCAGGATCACCAGCACCTCCGCCAGGATGAGACTGAAAAGTAAGCTTAATCAGTGAATGACGTGTTATTATTTCAGTGGTTGATTCAGAACCCATTGCCGACGGAACTGCTCAGCAACCATATATGACATCCATTGCCCCAAATGTGGTGATGATTCGATTCTCTGGGAATCGGTCATCGAATATGCTATACTCTGGCCTAAGCATTTTAACAAACTGCCGTAATTGCCTGAGTGGTTTGGAATAATGGGACTTATAGTAAATGAATGTGTGATTTTTCAGTGGCTAAATCCAGTGGAACAGGTAAGCGACATCAGCAGTCTGCTTTCTATGTTACTCTTCGCATTTGCTCTGAAATCTGACAGCGTAAAGCAGCCTCAGTGTTGTTTGCTATTAATAGTGCTATAGATATCGCTTGTAGTAGTTACAATTACAGTGGTAAATGACTTTTGCAGAAAGCTTTTATCTCTGTGTCTCTCTCCCATGGGTTCCCTCCTTGTCAATCTCTATACTAACTCCCTCTTTAGCTACCTTTCTTTTAAGAAAGGAGTATGTCGTACAGGCTACTTAGATCAGAATTCTAGGTGACGCTCATTTCCGAAACTCTTCCTTGATAAAAACATATATCCTTTTGATAGAAACTCTTCTATATTTACCTGTCACAGATAGACCACGGCTCTAACTTAACCAATGACAACTGATCTGATATAATGCACCTTATATTTTTACATAATATAAAATAATGATGAGTCCGCTGTTGTGAACTGCAGGGGCGTGGGTGATCGCAGTGGCTGTGATTGTTCCAATTGTGGTCCTGGCCGCCATTGCTATCGCTGCCTTCTTCATTATTCGACTTCGTAAGTACAGTTCACATGTCGACACTTTGCTCATCGGCAAATTAACTTAACTAAACCCATTTCTCCTGGGTTCGTTATGTATAGGCTACTATAATATTACACCCGAAAACGGAAAGAAACAAATCAAACGTCATAACGTGTAGGTCTACTGTGTGCGCAATGCAGATTATGCATCAAGTCAAAAGCACCTGCTGTAAAAATGTTCGTAACTGTCATTAATGAAATTACATGTAGATCACGCATTGATTATACAGCAAGACTAAATAAGACAGAAAACTAAACCTCACATCCAAATTTAAATTATTAAACTAACCACAATGCAATGCAGCAGCGTACTGTCCGCTCGTGATGATTGGATGATGAGTTCTCTGCCCGAAGGCAGCTTCATTGGCTCTTTTGTCTCTGGTGACGAGATGACTGACGTGGTTTCCAGTTGCCCTTCTCACAGATAATTCTGAGTGATCAACTTGTCCAAGGTCGCTACGCAGTGGCCTGAGGTAGATTCGAACCTGCGACACTTCGGTCATAAGGCACCGAACTTACTGCAACACCACCGCGTCCCATTCGCTGTCTGCTTGTATGCGTCTAAAATATGATTCGATAGAAGGGTAGGCCTATAGCTCATTTCAATCGTTGTATGCCTAACGGTCTTAGTTTCAAACAAGTGGGCCTATAATATTTATTTCCAGTGATTACATTACATTAAGCAATGTTTTCCCCTACGCAGGCGAGATGAAAAACGAGTCGGAGACGAAGACTACGACGGCCTCAACTGCGGCTCTTTTATTCCATTACTAATCTCGTTCATGTTCGCTAGCATTGAAACTTCTTTAGGCTACTTCATGATAAATAGTCATTTAATCTATTTTGATGAAAACATTCATGGGTTCGGCCTAACTGTCATTAGTTTACAGTAGACCTATTTGATCTGAATTTTTATCATCAACGCGTCGTTCTTATAATAAATTATTCGCAATAAATTAGATTAATTGGTTATTTCCGACCTCTTAATTAGCTTTGTTATAGGCCTACGTAATCAATTTTGTAGCTTGATTGCTCCGCGGGTTGCCTTATCTGAATGTCAAAAAGTAGGCTATTCGGTTATGTGACTTCGCCCATCTGATCCACTGACTAGCCAACCTAATAGTTTAGGGTTGCCACTGAGGTTTCAGAAATAAACCAAGAGATCGGTGTTAAAACCCACAGAAAAGCCTAGACTATATATAATATTATATCAGCGATTTTATACCCCCTAATAATAATTATTCGTAATAAATTAGATAAATTGGTTAATGGTTATTTCTGACCTCTCAATTAGCTTTGTAGTGCGTAATTAATAATTGTAGCTTGATTGCACGACGCGGGTTGCCTTATGTATATATTAGGCCTACATGATTACAGCTTTCATTCATAGTGCCAACCGTTGTCACTCTCAGAACTCAAATTCACATTTCTATGTTTGTTTAGCATATGGCTTTTTAAAAATAGGTTTATTGGTCCTGCAGCACTCCCAAAGTTTTGCATGCCCAGGCAAATATTTCGAAATCGTAAGAAAAAATTGTCAGTGTTTGAACTTTCAAACATGCCTTCATCTTTATGACTCCTACATATGTAGATTTATGTCGAATTTGGTCGTCTCTTCACAGTAAGCAGAAGAATTGCAGAGGTCAATAAATTATTCTGGCCACACCTTTTGTATAAATAATATTATTCCTGGACTATCGCCAAGTCATTGTTTTCGATTGTCTTTGGTACAACCAATCAGAGTCCAGTATTGCAGTTTAACCCAGTACACACATCATATGCATTATTTTTATGTAGGACCTATACTACTGTATTATAGCGCTGTATCCCGGTAGTCGGGATATCAATAATAGAGGCAAACCAACCAGAATAGAGCAAAAGTAGTCCAAGCGGCTTGTGACAACAGCACGAACAAGGGTAGCAGCAGCATCCTGTGATAGGGAGCGAGAGATGACTCGTATGTGTAGCTGACGAATTAGATGGTAAGAGCCACGAATAAACTGATTGACATTTTTGAGAGTTCTGAGTTCTTCATCCAGCCTAACACCCACGTCCCGCACAGAATCAAGAAAGGCAATATCTGGAAATGCTTTATCCACTGACAACGATCACCATTTGCCAGTCGCCAAGTCAGATGTCAATCACCCAGTCAGATTAATTGATTTTGGGTAGCATTAAGTAGGAGGCGGTTAGAGGTTAACCAGCTATAGCCAGCAGCTGCTCATCTATAACATTTGCGAAACCGCTGCCAGAACACTGTCATGGTTTCTGTGGGTAGGCCTATACGCTTGAACATCACCATCTATACGCTGATGAAAAAGACCACAAGATGTCAGAAGTGCTCCTATATCAGACGTATAAATAATGTAAAGCAATGGTTCCAAAACATAACCCTGAGCGACTCCAAATTTAATTTGCAAGAATCCAGACAGATCTATCGGCTATAATTTACTTTATAGGCCTATATTTGTACAAATACTATCTTTGTCCAACTAAAATGATCGAAATGACACTCGCAGAAATTTTTTACAAAGTCATATACATGTATACTAGGTTTAGTTGCTGTTTACATCATTGTATTCCGTGAGCTGTTATAATAAATAGTGATAAATTATGATTTACTATTATATGATTATGATGTTATTTGTTAAGTATTCGGAGGGTGTGTAAGGCTCCACTACAACTGACCCGCCCTCAGGGGCTTCTATCCCCCTAAGCAACCGGGCGCAATCCATCTTCTTCCCCCCCTTTCTTGACCGGCCTTCTTCTATGTATGCAATATAATGTAATCTAGCGCATACCCTCCTTAATTTTTAGTGTGAGAATGAAGGTCTGTTTGGAGGGGGACAAACGAGCGTCCTGCAGACGATCGCGGAAGCATGTGTAGCGCCGAGAAGGGACCTGGTATGGGGAGGGAATGTGCCCCTCCCCATAAGAAATTTTTGCGATTTCCGCATTGCAATTTCAGCATTTTAAGCTGCCCTCTTAGCAAAATTACGCTACTTTTTCAGTGGAGGAATTGCTGCCAAAATTGGGCAGCCATATGTTTTGCGCCTCTGATCACTGTGCACTCGAGAGGCGTTACATAAAGTTTTAGAGCACAATGCAATACAATAAAATACAATGTAGGTCCTACATTGTAAACCCACGTAAAAATGATGTTGCTTTACTAAGAGTTCTGTTACGCTCTCCCTTGTCTTCCTTTCCACTGGTACCCTGAAGGGATCGCTTTTATCCATGGAGGCGTTCTTGATAGTATAAAACCCTGAGTATGGATGTTCTTCAGAGGTCAGTACCGCCTCGGATTCTTTCATTTCACGCCGTGGTCTCCTCCCGAACTCCATTAAAAGGGCAGCCGCCTCTTCGGTCCTTTGGTCGGCCTCTCCACCGTTTGACAGGATGGCGCGGTGTGTGTCCGTGACTCCCGAGCAGGGAGTGACCACCTCGGTTCGAGATGATCCTGGGTGCGTTTCAGCCTCCATCGCCGACCCGAACCCTATGAGTCGTGCCACCGAGCTCGGTGAAACCTCCGCCTCTCCTCCGACATATTCCGGAGCGTCGTCCTGTTTCTCTGCATATCTCCGAACCAAATCCGACAACATTTGCCGGCACCTTTGTTCATATTCACGTTTTAGGGTAGAGTTAGTTAGCAAAAGGCGATACCGTTCGTCCGTAATGTCTTCCATGTCGTTGTAGGTCACAAAATGCATACAACCGAAATTAAAACTGTAGGGAATTATCCATTCAAGAATCCGAGATAAGAAAGTAACGCCCGGACGCCACGTTGTTTTCGAACTAACTTCTTATCAACTTTTTACTACAACATTCTGAATTATAAAACGCTACCGATCGCCATTTTTACACCAAGCTCTCTCTACTCTAAAAAAAGAACACACACACATTCAGTTGGTCTGCCTATCCCATCCAACCGACTTCTCTAGCGCTTCAGAAGTTACAATTAGGGCCGGAAACCATTTCCGGCACACTACCACCACCTCACGAAATTTCTTTGCTTAGCAGAGAAATTCTAGTAAGTGTCTCAGTGTCTCCATAACAATGTTCAAAAATCAAAATTTCTCAAGAGAAACTAAAACTAATCATTGTCTACTTCTACACTAGACAAGTATTAGAAACTTAAGCAATCGTCCATAGTTCAGCATGTCATAACAAGTGAAATTGTCATTCTTCACAAATTAGGATCCTATCTTAAACTCTCAATACAATAATTCTCGGAAGTTCCATAAGATTCTACTCTAGAACAATCCAGTTCCACTGTACAAGCAAGCTAAATTCCATGTAGTTCATCAGCAACCTGCTGTACAAAACTTCTCAGGGCCTAAATGAGACATCAGGCGTCTTAAAACGCATATCATCAAACAGCCAGAAGGTATCCACAAGTTGAATTACTTCACTGCTTCATTGTTCAAGTATCACTATAGATTACTCTTAATAAGCAAAGTGAGAAACAATCTCCATACACCACTAAGAGACGGAATTAAACCTTATACATTGCAAACATAAGTCATATCACACAATGGCTAACTCTACCAAAACATGTTCATCAAAGGGACTTCTCCATAGTGTGAGCTATGTTTAGACATCCTCAAGAACTGCGGGCCGTTTGTAAACATTACGTCACAAGCAATCTAATTCCTTCACAAGCTCAAGCCAACAGGGCTTCCTCCAAAGGAACTAAAAGTAGATATGACATCACAATATAGCTACGAAAACACTGCAATGCAAGCATTCACTAGTCGGACCTATATCAGAGTCAAAACATCAATAAATCCTTACTGCAAAGTTTAAGAAAGCACACTAAAACTACATTGAAATGCAACATGACTGTCAGTCCTATAAAATAAAACAATATGTCATCAAAATCAAACACAAAACATTCCTCTATCCGAGCAATAGTAAAACCAAACGCAATCAAGCGAAGTATTAGTTCTAGCTATTATCCGTCAGTATTCACTAATTAAACAATGTCACCGAATGTTACTCCCTAAATCTAACAGGAAGCCTAGTTTCACGTTTAGGACGAGGAGTTATGTCTTCTTCCACTGCATCGGAATTATCATCTCCTAAATCCAATAGATTCCTCAAATGCAAATCCTCTCCCTTGTCTTCCTGTTTGGTTTCCCAACTTTCTGGGGTCGGACCATAATAAGCCTTCAACTTATCCACATAAACCAATTGGGGTGGTGCCTTTTTGCTTTTCCTTACTCGATACAGCACTGGACCAACTTGCTCCAAGATCTTCACTGGACCCACAAAATATTTAGCCCATTTCTCCTTAATTTGTGATCTCCTTCTCGGATAGTACAACCAAGCCCAATCACCCGGTTTAAACTCAACAGGACGTACCCTCAAATTGTACCTGGTGGCTCGATTAGTGGCAAGGCGCTGACTAAATTCTCTGACCTTAGTAAAAGCATCTTGGATATTTCTGTCTTGCGCCCTTACAAAATCATGTACATCACGATAACACTGATTCGCAGAATTACAATCACCTAACACTAAATCAATCGGTAAAGTTACTTCTCTTCCAAGGAACAATTTGCAAGGTGTAAATCCAGTGCTTTCGTGCTCGGTTGCACGATATACAGCTCCATGAAATGAAATAGCAGCCTGGTTGTCCATTGTAAGCGACTTCAACCCGTCTTGAACTTCTGTTGGAACTTCTTCAACCATGGGTTCCAGTAACTGTGCAGGACTTTCCTCAGCGAAGTTTTCCACACCAGGGGAAGTAACCTGGTTAATGGTTGCACAACCTGCAGCTCGGTCGTTCAATGGATCTGTGACTTCTTCCATCAGATTCGGAAGACCTTTTTTCACTGGCAATGATCGCTCGGTCGGATCCATTGCAGGCGCAGAATAATCCCAAACTCGATTCGGCAGCCGAGTTTCTGCTGTAGCTATTTTCTGACAATTTCTAGCACGTTGCGGTGGACCTGTGGACAACGCGATTTCCTGATTGTCAATCTTTATGCAGCGTTCAGCAAAATTCCATGTTGCTCGGTGTTGCTCTAACCATTTTAAACCAAGTATAAGTTCCGATAACTGCTCCGTTACCAAGCAGGGAATGTCAAACTCGAAACCGTCTATTTCACCACGAAGGTTTGATTCGCCCAAAACTTGGATCTCGCTGGAGTTCGCGGCACGAAGAACTTGCTGAGATGGTACCAGATCCTTGCGACAAACCAAGGATGCAGGCGCCAAATTCAATTCACTACCAGTGTTAATCAGCGCAGGAAGAGTTACTCCATTTATCTTTACCGTCAGGTAGGCATTTGTGCTTCCTTCCACATACCGTACATGAGCAGGTTCTGTCTCGGTTTTCGGCAGAGTCTGATCTTCATCAGAATCTCGAGCGTCTTGCTGACGATGCGGACATTGACGTGACAAATGACCCAGTTCATGGCACCTATAGCAACGCTTCCCTTGTTGTCCTTGATTACGGTTGTTAGACCAACGTCTAGAGTCAGCTGAACCACGCGATTGACGGTTTGACCAGGTCGAAGTTCTCGGCGGATTTTCCGGCTCTTGTTCGGTCGACGATCTGGTGACGTGGTTACGCAGAGTTGACAGTGACTGTTCCAACTGTTCTAACCTCCGCTGTTGAGGGGCCAATTCCTCTTTCAAGATGCGACGAACTGTTTCGGCTGATGATTCCTCCTGGACAGCTTTAACCCTTCCGTATCGACGATCTTGATTCAGCACAGTATCTTCTTCGGATTTCAGGTAGCATTCCAACCGTAACGCCACCTTGTATGCCTCTTCTACAGTTGCTGGTTCTCGCTCGCGAACTTTGAGCGACAGGACTTTGTCCCTCAAGGCATCCAGAAAGGATCTGACAGCAATTGTTTCTCTGTGGATTGAAGATGGACCCGGATATGCTAATGCAAGCAATCTTCGTATATCCTGAACTAGGGTACTTATATCTTCACCATCTTTCTGTCTTCTTGTTGCTTGATAAAGACTCGCTTGATCCATACTTCCAAATCTTTGGCGTAGCACCTTGACCAAGTCCATCCACGTCGTTACAGCACTAGGCTCAACGTCCCATAAAATTTGCGCTGCAGAGTCAGTTAACGAGCACTGAAGCTGGTTCAGTCGTTCACTGTTCGTCCAGTTGTTATGTTCAGCACAGATCTCAAAACGACGCAGGAAGGCTTCGATTGGAGTTCTCCCATTATAAGAACCTAATTTTATCCATTGACGAACCTTCTGCACCGGTTGGGTCATTGAGGATGGACTTACTCTGTCCTCAATGGCTGTCTTTGCGAGACCGGAGACAACCGAAGACGGAGCAGGTTGAATGGTCGGCACCATTACCGATTCACGACTCTGTGTTGACTTTAAGTTCACCTCTGGCTGTTCAAAGTTTGGCGGTAATGATGTGGAGGTCGAAGTTGCAACTCGTTCATTGACCGACAACGATTTCAATTCTTCTTGCAAGAACTGACGGAACATGGCTCGATAATGTTCATTTATTATGGTCGGCGAGCAGGCAAAGTCCTGACCTATGGCTTGAGGTTCAAATGTCTTGGACCCAGGACGACCAGATGCAGCTTGATTACCTTCATTGTCTTGCAAGGGATTGTTTGTGCAAAGCATTTGTGGGTGTCTCACCTCAGAACGAATCTCGTTTGACAACCGGTTGGTACTGTTACCCTTGGTTGACCCGATTCTTTGCTGCAACCATGATTCATTCGATTTTGGTCCAGGTGCGACAGCGTAGGAAGCACGACGAGAACATTCTGCTCCCATCACTGGCAGTCCATAACCTATTTGACTCCTCCCAGCGTCCTGCATAGAATCTGAAACTGCAAACTTCGGATTAGTCTGGAACAGTTCCACTTCATCTAACATGCTTTTGTGACGGCTATCAGCAGTTTTAGCATTCATTGAATCCGAATGAACCACATTTTTCCCTCCGTAATCCACATTCATACTGTTCATGCTTAACTGAGCAAATGGCTGGTTCAGTTCAGTATGTTCAACATCAAGTGATTCAGGAAAATCACTCAATCTATTCATAAACCTTGGTACAGCTTCATCTCTAATACTCATGTAGTCATTTATACTACCAATTTCAGCCAATTGAACCCCACTTCTGGTACCAATTGTTACGCTCTCCCTTGTCTTCCTTTCCACTGGTACCCTGAAGGGATCGCTTTTATCCATGGAGGCGTTCTTGATAGTATAAAACCCTGAGTATGGATGTTCTTCAGAGGTCAGTACCGCCTCGGATTCTTTCATTTCACGCCGAGGTCTCCTCCCGAACTCCATTAAAAGGGCAGCCGCCTCTTCGGTCCTTTGGTCGGCCTCTCCACCGTTTGACAGGATGGCGCGGTGTGTGTCCGTGACTCCCGAGCAGGGAGTGACCACCTCGGTTCGAGATGATCCTGGGTGCGTTTCAGCCTCCATCGCCGACCCGAACCCTATGAGTCGTGCCACCGAGCTCGGTGAAACCTCCGCCTCTCCTCCAACATATTCCGGAGCGTCGTCCTGTTTCTCTGCATATCTCCGAACCAAATCCGACAACATTTGCCGGCACCTTTGTTCATATTCACGTTTTAGGGTAGAGTTAGTTAGCAAAAGGCGATACCGTTCGTCCGTAATGTCTTCCATGTCGTTGTAGGTCACAAAATGCATACAACCGAAATTAAAACTGTAGGGAATTATCCATTCAAGAATCCGAGATAAGAAAGTAACGCCCGGACGCCACGTTGTTTTCGAACTAACTTCTTATCAACTTTTTACTACAACATTCTGAATTATAAAACGCTACCGATCGCCATTTTTACACCAAGCTCTCTCTACTCTAAAAAAAGAACACACACACATTCAGTTGGTCTGCCTATCCCATCCAACCGACTTCTCTAGCGCTTCAGAAGTTACAATTAGGGCCGGAAACCATTTCCGGCACAGTTCAAGGACCAAATTTGACTGTTTGAAATTTGAAAGATAACATTGGAGAGAAGCCATTTAGTTGTGCAAAATAGCATTTGTATTAACATTATTTTTTCAATTATAATATGATTGTATTATTTATTAAAATAGTAAAAACAAAACTACATGTATATTGTATAATCATGTAATAGGAAATTTTTATTATGGCATAGATCTATTATAGCCGTTATAGCAGTTCATGTCATTCAAAAATGCAGATAGTAGCCTAACTAAAAACTCAAAGTGTATAAAGTGTATACATTTTGCTAAAAACTTATAGGCCTACCATTTTGTCCAAATTTATATGGAGGGAAAGTATTTTCTGGGGGGATATTCCTCCTAGTGATGCCTAGATTGAACGCTGCATGCCCTTCATGTCGACCTTTCCCCTCCAACCGACGTGAATTTTGGCTGTCTTCTGATTCCCCCCCTATTTTTCACTGGACGCAAGCTGCGCCCGCCATGTATAGGGATAGAAGCCCCTGCCCGCCCTTCATCCACGTAATTTAATGTCACTTGTATTGTAAGTAGCAGGCCTAACTCCAAGAATTTTCATAGCACAGACTCGCTCGATTTCTTCAAAAATAGGAGGCAACGTCGGTTGACGACCACGAAAAAATAATCATCTCACGTGTTTTTCTATTGCATAGGCGCAAATTATTTTCCGACGTCCATTAATTTTCCCGACAGACAGGATATCATCTCTGATGATATTCCGCATATAGGTCGCCTAATGAGCCTACTAACAAATAGGCCTACGTTTATAATCGACGTATTTAGTCACGATGTTTTCGCTATGCCTAGGATGCAGATCCGATACATTGACATCGAAGGCGGATGGGCCGAAACCACTGCCCTGAACTACATGTACACTAGCGTTGATTTTCGCAATAAATGATCATAGGCTCGCGAATCTTGTTGAGTTGCATCGGTCAGCCAAGAACTCGACCAACCATGCAATTATAGATGCTGTCAGGAAGACCAGTGGACGAGAGCTTGGAGGCTAAACTAAAGTGTTGAATACTTAACCATATCGAATGTCTTAGTGAAGTCCAGCGATATCAGTGCAGCGTATGCAGAAGAGATGAACAACGATGTTTGCATTATAGTATTTTAATTAGCGCCGCTGTTGTAGACCCAGTAGGTCTAGAGGCCAACTGATCGGCGAGAAGCTCGGACAGAGGAAGCACAGTAGATGCTGAATAGATGAAGCGATGCGCTAATTCCCTCTAGACCATCCTTGATAAAACTGGAGTAACAACAAATGGGACGAAAATCGGGAAGGGATGCTGATTTTGGGACCTTGGCCACTGGATAGATGATGGCTGTTGAGGAAACGTCAAGAAGGGCCAGAAGTGAAAGATGCCCTTGGTCAATGGCGATATATATATAATTATATATATATATGTGTGTGTGTGTGTATGTGTGTGTGTGTGCATGTGTGTGTGTGTGTGTGTAAGAAGAGCGAGTGTCACGGTCACAGCATCTAGAAGAGAGGGGGTCGCGGAGCCCACCGTCGTCAGGCACAGCACCGGGAGGCGAGGAGGTCGCTGGGTTCGCCGACAACGGACGAGAGCCCATCAACACCTCCGTGAGGGACCCAAACGACTCCCACGAGGCGTCCTTTGAAGTGACGGCGAAGGCCCGACGACCAGATGTGGGCAAATTGGTCACGGACGCTTTGAGGCGACCACCCGACAGGGCGAGGAACCGTTAACGCCGGCTGCCCAGGCCATCAAGGCAGCCGGCGTCATATATAAGACGATGTAGGCCATTATTAAGGAGAGGCCCGGCAGACGCGTTTGACATAACATCGATCAGCGAAGAGTTACTGAACTTCAACGGAGAGATTTTACAGGCGTCTGAAATGATCTTTTAACATTGCCGGAGGAGCCTCCAAGTTTATATGCCGAATTAACCTCTGCTATTGTTTTGTTTAATAATAAAGTATTAAAAACGAGTCCTCTGCACTGTGAAAACGTCACGGCCATAGTCCTGTACGAACCTATCGGGCTAGGGTCCTGACATCACTGGTGTCAGAAGCGAGGATTTCACTAAGTGCTGCCGGTACAGTCAGCGACCAGCAGCCTTAGGCAGACAGTGCGAGGACGGACGAACAGCGGACGGTCAACCGAGGATCTGAAGGACGGACGAACAGCGGACGGCCAACCGAGGATCGGAAGGACAAGCTGCAGACAGCCAGCGAAGACGTGGAGGACCGGACGGCCAAGTTGCAGTCAGCCAACGAGGACGGACGATCAGCAGACGATCAACCGAGGATCGCGAGGATCAACCGGGATCCATCAGACGGAAGTCAAGCCGACGACCGACGAAAGGGTAGGACTCTTACGTTGTTGGCTGGTCTTATCTGTGCAAGAGAGGAGTGGCAATCACGGGCCAAGAGTTGGCTGCAGCGAAAACCGCTTCTTCTAATATCATCTGCATATTGATTTGAATTGATGCATTGCCTTGATACGGTAGAGTGATTGTTTGAGTCGTTTGTGTGCATTGCTTAGCGCCCCATTCAGTTACTGGTTTGTTGGCTCGTGTGCATTGCATCATTCAGTGACTGACCTTTGTGGCTTTTGTGCATTGCACGAGGCAGTGACTGACTTTTTTGACTTTTGTGCATTGCATCATTCAGCGACTGACTTTTTGACTTTTGTGCAGTGCATCATTCAGCGACTGACTTTTTGACTTTCGGGCATTGCATCTTTGAGCGATTGGTTTGTTGGCCTTTGTGCGTTGTGCGTTGCATCTACTTACTGACGTACCAACGTGCTTTCTATTTCTATCCTCTTCAATCTATCATGGATAATCTCACACCCGATAAGCAAGCGCAGATTAAGAAGATGTCCGATGAGAGGTTAAGAGCTTACCTACTCAAGGACGAAATGGAGGACGAGATCGTCTTTGCGATGGACCGCCATCAATTAATGGAAGAATGGGCGGCCAAGGTGGCCGAAAGACAATGTAAGGATTACGAGGAAGGTGGGGTAACTCCACCAGAACCAGAGTCCCTGCAGTGGGGAGGAGGTCAGGACCTCGAACGACTCAAGTTTGAATTTGAAGTTCGGAAGTATGAAGAAGAGAGAAAGACAAGAGAAGAAGAGAGAAGGGCAAGAGAGGAAGAGAGGGAACGCCAGAGAAGACGAGAGGATGAGGAGAGAAGGGCCAGAGATGAAGAGAGAAGGGCAAGAGAGGAAGAGAGGGAGCGACAGAGAAGACGAGAGGATGAGGAAAGAAAAGCAAGGGAGAAAGAAAGACGGATTAGAGAGAGAGAGGCAGCCATACGAGAGACAGAACAGACAGAAAGGAGAGCCAGAGAGGAAAGAGAACAGTTGCTCAGAGAAGAAGATCGGAGATTTAAACATTCGCTAGCTAGCCGAACGAAACATTTCGGGGAGCTAATGAAGAGTGTTTTGTGGAGATTTCCACAGGATCCAGCCGAAATCCCGGCATTCTTTGATCACACGGACAATTTATTTAAGATCTACGAAGTTGATGACGATGTGAAGGCGAATCTTCTCTTGGCCAACCTAAGTGAACGAGCAAAAGCAGTGGCAACGCGTTTGCAACACGCGCAGTTGAATGATTACGAGGGATTGAAAAAATTCCTGCTCAGGGAATTTAAGATCAGCCCTATTCACCTAAGGGACAAATTTCTCACATTACGTAAGGCTCAAGACGAAACGTACACCATTTATATGGCAAGGTTACATAACACCTTAATGCATTATTTGCGGAGTCGAGAAGTCAATAACGACTTTGACGAACTTGTAAGCCTGCTTTGCGCAGACAGATTAAAGGAGCATATCCCTAAGGGCTGCCTAGATTTCATTCTCACGCAGGAGACAGACGGGTGGCTAAGACACAATGATCTTGCCAGCTCAGTCGATCTCTATACAGCGTCGCACACGATCAGCGGGGATCCGCTGCGGTCGTCTGGATCGACGGCGTCAGGCGCCAGTCGATCAGGGAACCAGTCAGATTTTAACACTCACTCAAGGGTAATAACACCAGGTGGAAGCGATGGAAGAGCAGAAGGCCTACGGGCGAAGGAAGATGCTCGGCAGAGGGGGCTCTGCTATAAGTGTCTTTTGCCCGGGCACCGAGCAATTCAATGCGTGGGTAATAAACCCCAAGGGGAGGAGCCGAAACTGGCGCGGGTTAATGCATGTGCACTCCAACCCCACAAGCGGAGATATTCGTCCCAACATCACCGTCAGAGGGCGTCTGCATCAACCTGTACGACGATCAACGGCGGTTTATCGCCAGATGTCGAGGCATATAAGGCGTGGGAGGAGCTAAGCAGCAGGGAAGAAACATCAGATGCTCACGTTGCTTTCATTGAAATAGAAGAGTTTCATATAAGGTCTTACGTGCATGTGGATATTGAACATCTATCTATTCAGAACGCCTTAATTGATGGTGGTTCTGAGGTTTGTTGTATCCGTGAGTCTCTAATTGATCACTTGAACCTCCCCGTCGACAAGCAAATGCGCCTAGCCGGCATGAACGGTCGTGCGGAGTTGGTCAATGTTATCCGACTTGATGTGAAGCCCGTCTGTAATAAGACACCTTCGATCATAAACATCGCCCCAAGGGTACGCGTTTGGTTTGCAGTGCAGTAGTAAGGGACCTCAATGAAGCCGTTATTCTAACACCGAGCATCACAGCTGTGATAAGGGATGCCTCGCTTTCTAATGCAGCAAGGGCGAACGAATCAGACGCGGAAATGGAGGAGGGGCAGGCGATTAGCGTATCTCCCACCCCAGCACCCCAGACCATCGACGGGAGAGAGGAAGAACAAGATAACGGTCTCAGTCGTGTACAAGCAACCCCAGCTGACGAAGACATCATTATGGATGTCGCTGCTAAGGCAGACGAAACGAAGGCAGTTGAGCGACATGAGGAAGATGGTGATGATGATCATGATCATGATGATGAGGACGGTGATGATGATGATAAGCCAACGTTCATGGACACAGAGCAGCCGTTATGTAATGATCGTGTGGCAAATGTAAATACGTCAGTAGAAGAACAGCGCGGAGGTAGTGCGCTAAAACCCTGTTTGAAATTAAATCGAGAGAGTGAGGATAACTTGGACATAGGAATTAGCTTACCATGTCACAGCGACGATGCCGGCGAGCAAAACCCGCCTCTGTTGTGCTTGACTGAGACACGAGACGGTTGTGAACTGAGACGGACTCTGGACAGCACACTTACACTGAACCCTACATGTAGATTCAATTGTGCATCGGTCATCGTTGAAGACGGTCTATTTTTTGGGAACCGGGACAAGCCCCATTCAATTAGCGGATGGAAGGGGCATATGTGATGCCCTGGTGCCAGTATACACGACATCTTCTATTCCAGACTTCATCAGCTGTTACAATGCTAAGAGCGGCTATTGGCAGCTCCCGCTCAATAATAAATCTCCATGGGTTATGGCTTTCGTCGGTGATTCATGTACTTACGAATGCCAATGCATGACTTTTGGGTTGATGTCCATTCGCTATAGCTTAATGCAATGCTTGTCCTGGACCTTGCAGCCGACGTCTTGTCCCGGATTTGACGGAGGGGTTAGAAGGAGACCAGCCACGGCGGGGAGCCTACCCTGCCTAAATGCACATGTTGCTCACACATTGCTTCTATTGTGTTTCATGTTCTGCGATGCTGTCGACCGGACGAGTGTTACTGATGATGACATCGTCAATGGATCGTCAACCCATGACTCCGTCTTTGAGAAGGGAGTAATGTCACGGTCACAGCATCTAGAACGAGGGGGTCGCGGAGCCCACCGTCGTCAGGCACAGCACCGGGAGGCGAGGAGGTCGCTGGGTTCGCCGACAACGGGCGAGAGCCCATCAACACCTCCGTGAGGGACCCAAACGACTGCCACGAAGCGTCCTTTGAAGTGACGGCGAAGGCCCGACGACCAGATGTGGGCAAATTGGTCACGGAAGCTTTGAGGCGACCACCCGACGGGGCGAGGAACCGTTAACGCCGGCTGCCCAGGCCATCAAGGCAGCCGGCGTCATATATAAGACGATGTAGGCCATTATTAAGGAGAGGCCCGGCAGACGCGTTTGACATAACATCGATCATCAGCGAAAAGTTACTGAACTTCAACGGAGAGATTTTACAGGCGTCTGAAATGATCTTTTAACATTGCCGGAGGAGCCTCCAAGTTTATATTCCGAATTAACCTCTGCTATTGTTTTGTTTAATAATAAAGTATTAAAAACGAGTCCTCTGCACTGTGAAAACGTCACGGCCATAGTCCTGTACGAACCTATCGGGCTAGGGTCGTGACAGCGAGATAGACCTACGATAAGAGTCTCAGTGGGATGGTTACCTCTGGAGCCAGACTGCATTGGAGGCAGAAGACCATGAAGCGCTACATACTGCTTATAAAATAAACTAGTTATTAAACATGTGAATGCTTTAATTAAAGAGTCAAGCTAGATAATTTAGCTCTTGCGAATTTATTGGATTAGAAAATATGGCTTTAGATTAAATAAAAAGATAGTGGGGATTATTTTTATTTTCAAGCGATGCCAAAAAATATATTAATTGATTAAGCTCCCGACTCGGCGGCGCAGGAAATTCTGAGGCCATTCTAATCAACCAACCTCCATTGTTCCGGTTAGATATTCTTACTTATCGATGTAGTGCTCTATTTGTATTGCATGTCTGTGATTTCTGTAAAATGAAGGTTTAAAATGTGGAAATGAAAGTCTAAATGAAAGCTCCACGTGACGACTTCACGGTGACCCGTCAAAAGCGCGCATGTCAAAGCGCGCAAACAAATGCGCGCAGTGACAAAAGCGCGCACAAGTGCGCGCAGACAAATGCGTGCAAGAAGAGCAAATGGACCAAATATTGTTCTTATATAAGTGGATCGCTTTGACTTTCCGGCGAAAATCATGAAAGACTACGATTCATTCATTCATTCATTCATAGCATTTATATAGCGCCCCTTCAAGAAATACTCAGAGGCGCTCCCAGCCCAACCACGAGCAAAGAAAAAAGACTTGAGAGACTTGTAGAACCCAGCCGGATGGGCCACAAGTAGAGAACGAAGCGTAACCGGGAGGTCGTTCCAGACAGTAGGCCTCACACCCGAGAAAGCAAATTTAGGAAGCCGCCCAACAAGGCGAGCAGCACATCGCGCTTAATAGCTAAGCGGGCCCGCGGGACCAGAAGTTCACCCCTAGCCGAAGAGCGAAGTACACGACGCGCTGCAACGTCAGAGACTGGACAGCAAAGATCGCACAAATACGCGGGAGCACAGCCAAGGACACAACGAGAGACCACAGCAGCAATGCGGTATGAGATCCGCTGGGACACTTGCAGCCAGTGCAGCACATCGTGCATATAGGCAGAGGCAGGAGCAAATTTAGGAAGCCGCCCAACAAGCCGAGCAGCGGAGCGCAATACACGATCAGGTCGCCCTAGGACCCCAATGGGAAGACCAGCAAGTAAGGAGCAACAATTGTCGATTCGACTTGTAACAAAGGCGTGGACAAGGACGACGACCGCGTCGTGAGAGAGAGAGCGGGAGACCACGCGTAGCTGACGAAGCTGGTAATAGGCACTCCGAGCAACCAAATTCACATGCTGGGACAGAGAGTTCAGAATCGAGGGTGAGTCCCAGATCACGAACTGTGAGGGAAAAGGAGATATGAGGAAAGAGCAGAGCACGTTGTGAGAGGTCAATACCCTGGAGTTGCCTACGGCCACCCAACCAAATAAACTGTGTTTTGGATGAATTTAAGAGTAGCCAATTGGAGGCCATCCAGAGAGAGAGGACATCCATTTTCCTACACATCAGTATTCTGGCTGACAGCGGCCGCCGCATCAGCCGAATATGTATGGATGTAGACTTGCACATCATCGGCAAATAGCTGGTGCAGAAGCCCTTGAGATGATAATAAGGAGCAGATATGAGCAGTATAGAGAAGATACAGCAGCGGACCCAAGACGGAACCCTGGGGCACTCCAAGAGGGGCAGGGACCCAAGCAGATCTGGACGACCCAAGAACTACACAGTTTGAGCGGTCAGATAGGAAGGACTTAAGCCATTCAAGAGGCTGGTCCACTAAGCCGAAAGAAGTGGAGAGGCGCTGCGGGAGAATTGAGTGGTCCACAGAGTCAAAGGCGGAGCTTACGTCAAAGAGAGCGAGGAGAGTGACTTGACCACGGTCAACTGCGCCATAGAAGTCGGACAAGAGTCGTAGCAGGAGAGTCCCCGTGGAATGATTTCGACGGAAACCCGACTGCTGCGACGGCATCAAGTCATTCATATCCAATTTAATAAGCAATCAGCTGGTTAGCAACAATGCGTTCCAGTATTTTAGATAAGAAAGTAACGTTAGCAATAGGACGATAGTTTGCCGGATCACTTTGATCCAGGCCATCGCGCTTCAAAATAGGCAGAAGAACAAAGCGTTTCTGTGAGGCAGGAAGACACGTCTCACGGATCGAAGAGTTGCACAGGATGGTAAGGAATGGGAGGAGATCGTCGATCAGTTCCTGAACCAAGAATGTTGGCGCAGGATCCAGCTCACACGTCTTTGCAGCGGCAGAGAGGATGAGTCGACGCAGCTCTTCACTCGAAATCTCCTGGAGAGTAGAAAGCCGATGCTCAGTGGTAGAGAAGGTAGGCGATGGCGATTCGGCGGTGGAACTCCGAATGGAAGAAATCTTGGCGGAGAATCGCTGTAAGAACACCTCCGCGGAGAACGGCGGGGGAGACTCCGACTGCCGACCACCCCTCGAACGGCCCAGTAGGCTGTTGAAAGTGGTCCAGAGTCTCTTCGGCTCCTTAGACTGGCGAGTGATGATGGTCTCCCAGTATTCACGTTATCTGGCACGGTACGAGGTATGCATGTCTCTTACGAAGCGTACCCACGAAGCCCGATCAGCAGGAGAACGCGCTCTTATCCAGATTCTCTCAAGTCTTCTTGCCTGCCGTCGGAGCTTCCGGCAATCTGCATCAAACCACGGAGAAGACGGACGGTAGCGCGACTGGACGTTGCGCACAGGTAGAAAGGTGTCTAGGAGACCAGACAACGCAGTCTCATAAGAGCTGAACACCTCTGACGTAGAGAGCCCGGTAGACGATTGAGGATCAGCGAAGAGAGGATGAGCTCGGAGTGCTGAGCGGAATGCAGAACGGTCAAGACTTTTCCAATGACGGATCTGACGAACGGCGATGAGAAGAGGTTCGTAGATGAAGGGGATTGACGCGACGACGAGACCGTGGTCGGAGAGAACGGGAGGAAAGACCGTCACATCTGACACCTGACAGTCATCTCTTGTGACAATGACATCAAGCCACCCACCAAGCGAGTGAGTGGGTTCAGCGACATGTTGCTTGAGCCCGAACTGTTCCAAGACCGCAGCAAAATCCATGGATTGCGAGAGCGACGAGTCCTCTAGATGTAGATTGAGGTCCCCGGTCAGAACCAGCTGCGCGTTGTGGAGCGCAAATTGTTCCAACAGAGCCAGGAGCTCTTCGAAAAACGCCGACGACAGAGGTGAGGAACCAGGGCGGTATATGGCCAGGAGCGTAGTTGGACCACGCTTGGATGACAGGGAGACCGCGAGGGCCTCGAAGGTCGACGGGGTCCTGGCCAACTCGATTCTCTTGGCCCTCAATTGGCTGCGGTGGTAAACGATCAGCCCACCTCCCCCGACGGCATCACCGGTGTCTTCTGCCCTCGGACGATCGATGAACTGGAAGCCAGGCGGAGCAGCACGACGAACAGCAACATCAGAGGACGAAACATGCCAAGACTCGACCACGACCAAAACATCCAAGTCATTGGCCATGATCATGTCCGCTGTCGGCACGTATTTATGTTTCAGAGAACGTACATTTAAGGTAGCTAGACGAATGGCCGACGAAGATGAAGGCGTAGGTCGGCAGGGCTCCGAGCATGGCTCCGAGCGGCTAGAAGCCGAAGACGGGCACGGAGGGGACCGAAGATAAGCCGGGCGCCATAGTCCAAGGCTGAACAATGTCTTGCGAGTCGCCCGAACGACCTAATTAGGTCAGCGGTGTATACAATGGTGTACACAGGAGTCGCAAACATGACACGGACTCGCAACAAATCACGTAGAAAATAATCCTTCAAAGGAGAGGAAAGTAATCCAAAAAACGATAGATAAACTCCAAAGACGAAACAAGAACTATTAGTCGACTTTTAATCGAAAAAAGAGACTTTAGAAAATCAATTTAGCCTATAACACGACCGTGGTTGACCAGTGTTTACACGCCGAGGCGCCGCACCTATGGTTTATTCTGAAAATGATGAGATAATAAACAATATCAAGTACAGACTACATGAAACAAGTGGGGTCGAAAATATGCCAAGTCATAGACTTAGGACAGAGAGTGTATGAAACATTTATTTAACATTCTAAGGCGAGAATTCACCGAAGATTGGAATTCATTTCGAATGAGTTCGGAATAATTATGTGCAATAAGGCGTTACTTTGACAATATTTGTGTTTAATTTACATGTTTCTGTTCTATAACATATTAACATACACAATAATTTACCCTGAGGCGGTAGGCGGTACGTTATTAATCATTATTAGTCAACATTAATTACTCGTCCAGGTAGTTGCGCGCTTTGGTTGCGCGCTTTGGTTGCGCGCTTTGGTTGCGCGCTTTTGCCTGCGCGCTTTTGTCGGGGAAAGGTCCTGTTGCGCTCTTTGCGCGCTATTGTCTGCGCGCTTTTGCCCTGCGCGCTTTTGTTACGGCGCCCACTTTCACTGACTGTGGAAAATTGTAATATCTAATTCATATTACTTAAAATTAATTTGTTGAATAATCTATTAATCCAGACAAGTCTAGACAGATATTTGTTGGTCAGAATCTGTTGAAAAAGTATTTAATTTCAACTGAAAACTGTATGTAGCTTAATACTATTGTAATTGTCGACGACGATCAGTTGACCCCTTTCCGTGTCGTAACACACTCTGCTTGGCCAACGTATCTTCGTTTCTTCTGTTTGTACATTTTGTGAAATAATAATTCGATTCCACTTAAGATTGGAATCCAAGAGAATCACTCTGCTATTCCACGTGTCAGCCACAAACACTCGATCGTCTGAATCGATTGAGAGATATTTAGTACCATTAAGTTGCTGTGTTTCATTTGAGGGAATAAAACGACGGACGACCGTCTGTCCATCTCTGGTCACTTCACAGATTCCCCACATATCTGCTCCATTCTGTCCATCATCTGCGTACTCTGTCCATTGGTGAAGGATGACAAAATTCCCGATGGAGGTTTCGACGGCTTGAAGAGCTTTCATATCTCCTTTCATATCTCCTGGTAACAGAAAGACCCGAATAAGTTGTCTGTTTGATCCGTAAATCCTCAGAGTGGACGATGTAACATCGACCATCAACAGCCGACCGTCACTGGTCACTGTCAAAGTCCTTTCCGTGTCAGTGTCCGTTAGTTTAAAATCAGTTGTTATCCATTCGATAATTTTGTATTTGTAATCAGTTTCTATTGTTATCTTCCAGATGCATTTCTCATAAGAGTCAAGGACGTAGAGGCAATTTTCTTTCTCACTGGATCCAATATCAAGGGGATGTCTCATCTCATTTATTTTGATTTTCTTTTGACGGTTAAATGGCTCTCGATCCTCGAAGACACAAATTGCATTTGGAGAATTATAATAAAGTGACCGACAGAGGACGTAGATTTTATCTTGCAGTTTAATGACTCCGCACACTGAATAATTTCCTGACATATACATGTAGATTCTCTGGGTGAAGCTGATGTAAATCGAAAATCCCGCTAAAATAAAGACAAAGTAATCATTTCTATGCAAGGATACAAGTTAACGTTGCTTATAGCCTTATATCTTCAAGAATCAAGAGGTGCCTGAATAGGCCTACAGATATTGTCTTTCATTGACACCTTGACCATTTTCGTTTTGTTAGAAATTCGAATTTTATTGCTTTAATAGCAAAATTATTAATCTGGCAGATGTCTCATTTACCAACTTGATCGCCATCTTGCTAAGTGACTTCACTGTGTTCTCAGTGACGTGGAGCTACGCTGGTACCCTGTTTATTTTTACATAATAATAATGATGATCATCTGGCAATATCAAGGCTATTTGATAGCAATTATTTGAGATGAGACTTAATAAAATCGTTTTTTGTCGCATTACGTTTTTGAATCGTAAAAAAACCATGCGTGGTTTCACTAAAAGTAATAACTTTTGTTCTGTTTGAAATATTTTGATGAAATCTGGCCATCATTTCGAAATTCGTACTTCTGGCCAAGATTTTGGCAAAAAACGTGCGGGGTATTTTTTGGCCCCCCTTGTATATTTTTTAGCATTTTTCTTCAAATTCCACCGTAAAAATAATATTATTATTTACGTTGCTTTACGGTTATAAGCCTATAATAGTTACTGCTACAAATCTCTCTCGGCCGATAAACTTTCACTCTCTCTCTATAACAAACTTTTTCCGACCACTTCGTGGTCACTGTTTTCAATTTCCGTTCACACTAGAATCTCAGACATAAACAGTCTTTTCCCTATAGTTTCACCCTCCTGATTAGTTGTCTTCGAAATTTGACTTTATCAACCAAGGTGTATGAAAGATTGAGGCAGGAAGTAACGGTTATACTTCAACTTTATATAATAGGCCTATAATTATGATGGGTGAGTCTGCGAAAACATGCCCACGGTTCTCTTGAATTGATTCCTATCGATGTTGATAATCTCTGACGTAGACGGTTGAATATTTTTGAAGAATACATCTTTCAGTTGATTCCAATCGTGAAACGTCTTAATATTTTCAAGAGCTGTTTGTGAACGACACCAGATCCAAACGACCACAGTCCGTCTGTTCAGTTGTGAGTTCACGATTTCCATGTCTTCATATTTGAGTTGACTGATGAGTTTATCAGATTGATGTGATCTTGATTTTGTTCGATTTCGAAGGTCGTTCATTCGTTGATTAAGCAGTTGTGGGTCCATGGATTCGGCAGTCGCTGTACCTGAACTTTTCACTCTCACTTCTATGACAACTAAATAATGTAAAAGACAATATTCAACACTTGTTTCTTGTTTCAGTTAGCTGATGATTTTCACCGTTTACATGTTTCGTCAATCAACTCATTTTCCGGCTGAGGATGCACAATGCATATTTTACAATACAATACAAAACAATTGAACTGCAAAGTGATTACTGATTACGCCTTTCTTACAAAGCTCAACAATGAACACACGGCTCGATGGCTTGGCTGTAATTATGTTACAGAGCAGTATTTACATGTGACTTTCTGCCTCAATCTTTGCACTGATGAGACAATAGCAAAGCTCGAGGGTACGTACCATACGTATTCTATTTTGTGAAAGGTACGTACGCATTTTAACGTACCCTATTTTAGGGTACGTAAACAATGATAAAATACGTTAGCCTCGATCGTCATTACTCATTATAAGAATGTTCAATTTAATTTAAGCAAACAATCACAGCCAAGTACACAGCGTAGTGAATTGCTGCAATGCTATACTGTAGGTCTATGTTTATCCAGCATACATTGCACTTAATGCACTAATTAATGTCAGTTAGTCGGCTCAGTTCTGCTGCAGCACTTAGAAGTCCAACTTCAAGGAAAAGGTTGAACAGTTGCATTCAATAAATTATTACAGAAGAATTTATCGAATTAAATTTACTGCTACGCTACCTCAAATACCGATTTCAATGACGCATACTGTTGACTGTATACGTATATGTAGGCTATAGGTCGCCGAGTAAGCCATAAAAAAATGTTCGTGCACATGTATGGCACGTACCATACGCGTATTGTATTTTTTGAAAGGTACGTACGTATTTTAACGTAATCTATTTAGGGTACGCGTACCCTCGAGCTATGAGCAGCATTGACTATACCGGTATAAGCCCACTGAGCTACTTTGAGATTTACGCAGAAGTGCTGATATTCTTGGATAGGCTATAATAGGTGTTTGTCTATTATAGTCTGATAAACATTAAACTATGTAGGCCTTGGCCTATGCTAAAATAATGGTCGGGCCTAAAATTAAATTTGTAGTATGAACCTCCGCCGTTTTTGACGATCCCTGCCACTTGCGTTTGGTTGGTTTGTCGAAGACATCTGGCGAAATTTGTGAACTGTTTGTCGTCGGAGGATCTCAAAATTTGCAGAAGTTCTGCGTTTTTATCTTGGTTTGAATGCTGTCGTTGAATGAATTGACTTTGTTCTTCCGTTATGCAGTTGTTAGATAACAGCGAATCGATGAATTCGTCATTCGGTTGAATATTTTTCAATAGAAAATCTTTGTTGTTTCTGCAAATTGCTGAATGTTTCTTCATGCCTCTCTCAAAGCAATCTGCAAATGCAAATATTATATCGTTACATTTCAATAATGTCAAGTCGATGGTTCAAGGAAACGCCTGGCAGTTATATAAATTTGGTTATCGACGAAGTAATTACTTTAGAGTTGAAGTCCAACTTTTCAGAGAATTTCTGTCAATTGGAGTGTAATTTCACTACCATAGATTGACTTGGGACTATAGTTAAGCCTGTCTTCAACCATTGTTGTGTGTTATGCCACTTAATTAAGCGTCTTTTTAGAATAATTCGTCGAAGTCAGTGTTTTTTATAAATCTTATAAATTGGTCCATAGTCGACATTTCTGATTTACCTGCGAGAGATAGGCCTATTGTGTTCTACGACGTTAGTGGAGGGGAAACAGTTGATCCAGACCATGCCTTATACCCAGACCACTTAATGTAATTGATACCCCCAACAATGACTGCTGAAGCTGAACCAGTGGTCCAGGAATCGTCGCACTTGGCTGTGCATTTCTTTGAAGCGGCTAATTACTGTCTCTTTGATTTCTTTCATGTAATTGTTTGACGTAAAGATGCTGATGCTGCAGATGCTGGCCACATGCTTACCCATCATCACCCCTCCACTCCTCCTCCTCCCCTGCTGCTGCAGGACCATTTGCTGCTGTTGCTGCTTATTCAGCTCTTTTTTTATATCTATGGATTAATTTATTATAGTATTGTAGTTTATAGGAATCATCACCACAAGGCGCTCAGCATTCAAAAGGCGTACAATGACAGAAACTATGAAATTTTCTTTTTTATTCTTAGCTATTTGTATGTGCGCTTGTTTGTTTATGCACTTTTTTATAGTGTCCTCTCTATACAGAAGCGCTCCCTATTGCAGAGCCGCCACTGCATTGGACTTTCACGCTGAAGCACTGCCACACTCAACGTTCAAACACAAAAGCTGCAAGCCGCTCAACCTTCCATTCGGCAATTTCTGCCTCAAAATCATTTATCATGCGGCTCATTTCTCTTGCGACTAAGTCAAATTCTTGCGCATACATGTATGTAGCTTTCATCAACAAATGTAGCTTTTCTCATACAACTAACAGTACTGCAAACGGCGCAGAAACATGCAACTTTCTAACACACACACATACGTGTGGGACCGTAATTTCCACGACATGATAGAATGACAAAATAATTGTTGTCATTCTATCATATTTTTTTAAAATATTCAATCTTTGATCGGAAAAAGTGGTTATTTCTGATATTATAATAATGATTAGCATCATGATGTATGCGAATTCTTTTTATTTGTAGCTTCAATATTTACCGTTGGTTGGCCTATGAATTATGATTAGCCTAATCTTAATTGACCTGACGTTGACAATTAGTTTGCCGTAGGCCTACATCTCTAATGTTAACCGTTGTCATTATCTAAACTAACATTGACATTCTTATGTCTGTTAAGTATGCGTCCTATCTACATGTATATCTACAGTGACACAGTGAATGCTGAACGATTCCTGAAACAGTCGTTAGGCGTTTTAGAAAACGGACAGAAATGCCCCTGACATGCATGCACGACCATAATCCTATCGTACCTAAGGAATTACATGGCGCCTCTCGCAGAATGACTATTCAGACGCTCTCCTAGCACGAATATTCCGGGTAAGGCAATGCGTTTAAATAGTATTTAAAAAAATGATGATGAAAAACGAGTCATTAGTGTAACTTTAGCTTTTGGTGATGAAGGAAGGCCCATCGAAATGGATAGATCAACCACAGCAAACGCCCGACTTTGGACATGAACAGAAAATACGCGTCCTGGGGTAGGGAGTCGAACACCCAAATCTCGGACAGAAAGAAAGACAGCATGGGGAATGATTCAACCACCGCACAACGTTAGACAGTCGTCAGTTATCTCTACGTCCATCCAGCCAGATGAATTGAGTCTTAGTAGTGTTAAGTAGGAGGCGGTTAAAGGCTAAATAGCTAGCCAGATTATCCGCATTGATTATCCCACCAACAAAGCGTATTTAGGCGTGATGTTTTCGCTGTGCAAAAGATGCAGATCGGATCCATTGACATCGAAAGTTGATGGGCCGAAACCACGTACGCCTTGGTCTCCTGCATGCCCTGAAATACACAGGCGTTGATTTTCGCAATAGATTACCATAGGGTCAGATTCCTGTTGAGTGGCATCGGTTAGTAAAGAACTTGACCAACCAATTAAATATGTTGTCAGAAAGGTTCACTATCGTTAAGGCGACTCCGAAAGGGCGACCATCAGAAGGGCGACCACAAAAGGGCGCCGATTTTAAAGGCGACCGATCGAAAGAGCGCCGATGAAAAGGGCGCCTGAAACTAAAGGGCGACCTATAGGCTGAAATCTTACCATATCGATCCTGAATGTTAATGTCATTTATGAATAAACGAAATGAAATAATCACAATTTATAATGTTTTAAACATATTTATTAGAGTAAATTTAACACTTCTTGCACATAGCTGCACTGCGCGTTTAAAACTGTTCATTTCTATAGGCCTAGGTCTACTCATAAGCCTGTTTGCGCATTTCTCTTTTATGTAGGCCGACCGCTTTAATTGAACTAAAGACTAAATACCAACCACTCATAGTTATGACAGATTCCATAGGCATAGGGTACCTTACCCTCAGTCGGTATTTATCTTTAATCTACCGCAGGGCTTTTTTAACGTGCAGTTGTACACAAAATGTGCAGTTCTAAATGGACTTGTGCAGCTGTAGAAGCACTTCTGTCACAAGTTCTGTGCAGTTAAAACTAACAAAAAAGGTCATTGTCATCCGATTGGAGGTAATCTACCATGGAGGATGGGAAGGGAAAGAAGGGGTCGTGCAGTTCTAAAAATTCCTTAAAAACAGCCCTGATCTACCGTCTTTCATCAACCGTTTTCATTGATGTCGACACTTCAGATTGCCAAAAAGAGTTAAAAAAACCTGTTTGCGTATTTTTCTTTGATCTACCGTCTTTCATCAACCGTTTTCATAGAAACAATCAGATCGTAGAGGAGGGTGGGGCAAGTGCGGCCCCTTAAGGATTTCGTCCAAATATCTCTGAGCAGATGACAATATTGAAACATTCAACTATACCATGTCATAGACCAACAATGATTAATACTGCATGGGGCACAAACTTTGCAGGGTGCACAAACTATTTCAGAAAAAATTATCTGATTTTTTGTATTAAACATTTTTTGCATGCTCGTGAAAAGCCACTTTTGCCTCACCGGTGGGGCAAGAGTGGCATGAACGGTCAGTCTTGCCCCATGCAGTATTAATCATTGTATTTACACTCCATATACTTTGGCTTTCTTTTTTGAAGATAGCTTCCCTGTGACTAATTTGGCATTAATAATAATAATAATAATAATAATAATAATAATAATAATGATAATAATAATAATAATAATAATAATAATAATAATAATGCTAGTACTTACAATAGTGACGGTAATAATTGTAATAATTAATAATAATTAATAGTAAAGCACACATGATAATGATAATAATGATAATAATAATAATATTAATAATAATGATAATAGTAATAATAAAAAAATTAAAATACTAATAAGAACACTCGATAGACTTGTTTTGACTTTCTTACCTAGCTTTACCGAACTCTTTTGGTCCATTCTAAGTGATTTTGTTGAATTTTCCCTAATATGTAGACTTTTGCTGTTTATGGAGCTACTAGCTGAGGCCACTCTTGCCCCATGCTGTCACGGCCACTCTTGCTCCGGTACCTTAGCAATTAATTTTTTTCTAATTACTATTGACATCTTTCGAATTCATTCAATCTAATACGCGCAATCAATGCGCTATTGATGTCTTTGCAACATAAAATCATCGAAAAATTTAGCATCGAAAACTTTGATTTTATAAAAAATTATTCCTAACTATTCCGATATATAATGATTTTAGAAAAATCGAAAAATTATTATTTACTCGTAGAGTTTGCAAGCAAATTTAGCAAATCTTATACGTCGTTCGATGCGGCCGATAAATGTCTTTCAACGTGGCTCAATTTAATCGCTAGGCATACGTATTGCTTTACGATGTCCTTCCGTTTATTCTTGCCCCGCAGGCCGCTCTTACACCACTCTCCTCTACACAGCGCGAACGTTCGATGTTGGCCCTTCTGATGGTCGCTCTTTAGTTCGGTCGCCCTTTTGATCGGCGCTCTTTCGATCAGTCACCTTTAAAATCGGCGCCCTTTTGTTGTCGCTCTTCTGATGGTCGCCCTTTCGGAGTCGCCTTATCGATAGGATACGGTCGGGAAGGCCAATGAACGAGAGCCTATGCTTAGAGTGCAGTGCTGAATTCCTGATCAAATCGAATACCTTATTGAAGTCCAGCGGTATCAGCGCAACGTGTTCGTTCGTCTGCAGAAGAGATGAACAATGATGCATAGGCCTACATTGTAGTATTTAATTGTAGTACTTACTTATCGACATAGCGCTCTATAATCACAGATGTCTGTGATTTCTGTAAAATGAAGGTTCAAATGTACAAAATTAAGTGGAATTGTTCCATGTGACACATTCACTGTGGAGAATTTTAAAATTTAATTCATATTATTTAAAAGAAATTTTGTGCAATAATCTCATAATCCAGATGAGTCTAGACATAGCCTATATTAATTTGTTGGTCAGAATCTGCTGAAAAACGAATTTAATTTCAACTGAAAAGTGTAAATAGCTTAATGCTTCTGTGATCGTCAACGACGATCAGTTGTTTCTTTTTTGCGTCGTAACACAATCTGCTTGGCAAACGTATCTTTGTTTCTTCTGTTTCTGCATTTTGTGAAAGAAGAATTCGATTCCACTTAAGATTGGAATCCAAGAGAATCACTCTACCATTCCCATAGTCAGCCACAAACACTCGATCGTCTGAATCGATTGAGATATATTTAGTATTATAGAGTTGCTGTGTTTTATTTGATGGAATAAAACGACGGATGACCGTCTGTCCATCTCTGGTCACTTCGCAGATTCCCCACCTCTTCTTTACCTTCTCTGTTCCACTCCGTCGATCATCTGCGTACTCTGTCAAATGGTGAAGGATGACAAAATTTCCGATGGATGTTTCCACGGCTTGACGGGGTTTCTTGATCTCTCCTGGTAACCGAATGGACCGAATAAGTTTTCTGTTTGACCCGTAGATGTCCAGAATGGACGATGTATCACTGATCACCAACAACTGCCCATCACTGTTCAATGTCAAAGTATGATACAAGATACGTGAAGTGTAGGTAAGTTCATACTCAGTTGTGATCCATTCGATGATTTTGTATTTGTTATCAGTTTTTATTGCTATCTTCCAGATGCATCTCCCATAATAGTCAAGGACGTAGAGGCAATTTTCCTTCTCACTGGATCCAATATCAACGGGATCACTCATCTTTCTTACTACGATTCTCTTTTGAAGGTCAACTCCATTCTCAAAGACGCAAATTGCAGCTGAAAAATTATAATCATGTGGTTGACACAGTACGTAGATTTCATTTCGCAGTTTAGTGACTCCGCACACTCTTTCATTTTCTGGCATTTCGATTCTCTGGGTGAAGTTGACGTGAATAATTGAACACACCACTAAAATAAAACAAATTGGGTCTGATAACTTCTGTAAAAGAATACTTTACTACAGTCTGATGGTGGGCCCTATATTTTTTCAAATTTTATGATTATCTGTATCATAACTGACTGCAAAATTCCTATTGAATCAGACGTGATTGAATTATTTATATATTATTATTTATTTTAATTATTATACACTTAGAACCAGGGTTTCACATGATGTTGATTGCACAACCAAGGGTAAATAGTTTACCCTTGGTCGATAAAATCCGTAAATTTTGCCTATATCGGTAATGCTTTATCATTATGCATGCGGGTGAGTCTGCGAGAACATGCCAACGGTTTTCTTGAATTGATTCCTATCGATGTTGATCATCGTTGACGTAGACGGTTGAACATTCTCAAAGAATACATCTTTCAGTTGATTCGAATCGTAGAGCCTCTCAATATTTTCAAGAGCTGTTTGCGAGCGACACCAGATCCAAACGACAACAGTCTGCCTGTCCAGTTGAGAGTTCAGGATTTCAATGTTTTCATCTTGTTGTTGACCTATGAGTTTATCAGTTTGATGTGATGTTGGTCTCGTTCTGTCTCGTAGGTCGCTTATTCTTTTATGAAGCAGTTTTGTGTCCGTTGATTCATGACTCACTTTTCCGCAAATTTTCACTTTAACTTTTAGGACAACTAAAAAAACGAGGTAAAACACAATTGTCAGCACTTGATTCTTGTGTATTATTTGAGTTAGCTGCTGGGCAATTCCACGAGAAATGGACATAAAAGTCCAAAAAATGTTTTGGGAATTTTGTTAATATAAAGGTACCATTTTAAAGCTAAGAGATCCTAGTGTTCAAAATAATAATTAAAATCAATAATCTTTGGTGAGATGACCGTCAGCCAGCTTACATTTGATGTCGACTTGGTCTGCGCAATTCTGTTACAGAAATATTAAAAGGTTTGTTTTTTAAGTAATGGCAACAATTGGTTGATTTTATCAAACAAGCTACATCAGTTGGATGGAAGTTCCACTTGGTAAGTATTTTCAAGTAAAACTTTGAACAATTAATAACAGTTCATTTTTTTGACTTCAGAAGTTTGGGGTGTACTTTTCAATGTTACGTCAGTGACAAAAAATTAAGACTTTTTAGAATATAAACAAAAGTAGCAAAGCAAAAATTCTGAAAATTTTTAAACTTCTGATGCAACATATTAGCAATACAACTAAATAGTTGACATTTTGTTTTAATTTAAGAAAAATGTTTAAACTGTGTCACTGACGTAACATTCATGTTGTCCCTCACGTAACAATATATGTCAGTGATAGCAAGAAACTTGTTTAAATTCGGTATATACTAGTAAAAATGCACTTATAAATCCAGTAATTGACATCCTAGCTTCGATTTGAAGTAGCCCTCATTATAATCATCATCATCATCATCCTCCCCTCCTCCTCCTCCTCCTCCTCCTCCTCCTCCTCCTCCTCCTCATCATCATCATCATTATCATCATCATCAATTTTTCATCATCACAGTAAACCAAACTAGTGATTTGCTTTTGCACACAGGGTGAGACACGTCACAAAAAACTGGGGCTGAGCTAACATGAATGCGTCACATGAAGAAGTAGCTAAAGTAAGGTGGCCATCATGCAGAAGAATGCTGAGTAGCAACAATAATGGCAACTAGTGGGACAAAAACAGAAAGAAATCTATCAAATGTACAATGCACAGCCTTCGTCAAAATTATGGTTAAAATGTCGTCACTCCCAACTGAATCAGAACATGCAGCAACTTCAAGAGTTTCTTATCTGCTCAGTAATATATAGGAAAAGCAGTTATTCAACAAAAGAAAATCTTTTAAAAGTACTCCAAAGAAAGTTGCTCTCATGAACTTCTTAACAACAAACTTTGGCATAGCATTGCAGATAAAAAGTACATAAAGATGTATATATTAATGGACAGAAAGTGATATTGTTTCACATGAGCTGCTGGGAAAGAAGAACTATGCAATATTTGTAAATATGAATGGCAATGTGATAGTGTATAAAATAAAACATTGATGATGACACTAATGGAGGCATACGTTCGAGATCAAAAGTCTGCAGTCAATGATTGGAACATGAAAATTTGCTTCATTGAGTCTAAAACATGTTGTTTCAGTGAGTGTAAAAGATCATAATGTATGTTGCTTCAAGCGTCGGGTTGATTTGAAAAAGTTGCCTTCTACACTACCAGACAGCAATCGAGCTACCGATTCAGTCAGTCCATGAGCTGCTATCTTGGAGTGCCAACTTATGGATATGCAAAGGCATTTGTGAATCTGAAGTCAATAATGGTAAACAGAAGGGCTTCTTCACTCTCAGTGAACACATTGCAGTATCCAACAACACTGGATAATTTTTAAAGCATTCCTGCATACTTGTGAACCATGACTAGAAAATTTAATGCAATTAATGTTTGTCTTTTCAGAAGCGTTACGTCAGTGACATTTCAATGTTACGTCAGTGACATTTAGGCACCATTGAAATAAATACATAAATGACAGCTGGATAAAAATTTTAACTTTCTATGTATGCCACAACCTGTACTAATAATTTTAAAAACATTAATAAAATTTTTGCAGTCATATTTCAGAAGATTGTGATGCGAACATGAGTTACAATAATTTTGATGTCAGAATGTGTTACGTCAGTGACGATGCACAAACACTGTTTTTAAAAATACCCATAAATATTTCCTGCCAAGTCTTTTTTGGCTTTTAAGAAGGATTATATAGTTAAATAATTTGGCATAAATTTTTTGGCAAAGCAGTGATATCATAGTGTGCTAGAATTAAAAACGTTGCCAAATTTCTCTCTGAATGTTACGTCAGTGACGGTGGAATTGCCGTGCTGTCTTTGACTGTCGATAGAGATAATTTGACAAGTCTCGTCTACAGTGTAGGCCTATAAATGTGCCTCTCTTTTAAAATTAGCTATGATTTAAAATTAGCAAAATGATGTGTGTTGCGTGGAGACACTTTGGTGCCCAAGATGCAACCTGTTTGTTTTGTGTTCGCAATTGTGGAATACACGTACGTGGTAGGTCTATGAAAAACTCCTAGGACTTTTCATTCAAAATTGAAGTCACTCCTTTTCAAGAACACACCCTGCCTCATCTGATCCTCCGCCCTCCAATTCCCGGCTCAGACGACACTCGCGCCTTAGTAGCTGATCCGTCCACCCTGATCCTATGACAACCGACCCGGACCTCCTTTGGGCTCTTACGAACAGCCCTTCTGACTCAACGCGATCTCGTGAATAAGCAGCTGGTGCTTCGCGCTTAACTTAAGAGTAGCGCAATAGAAATTTGGAGATTACGATTGCGAAATTACTTTTCCGAAATTTGTCACTTTCGCTTTTAGGACAACTAAAAATAACGAGGTAAAAGACAATAATGTTTCTTGTGTATTTTTTGAGTTAGGTAGCCCTACTGTCTTTGACTGTTGACAGAAGTAAAAATTTGACAAGCCTCGTCCACAGTCTACGGTGTAATTGCGCAGATTGGGAATATTTTCCAGCTGAAAATGCACAATGCATATTTTTCAACACAATGCAAAATAGCCCCAGGGTGTTTTTACGGAGTTATTTTGACTGGGCTATCGTGTCGCTGGGCGATTTTTACGGGACTGTTTTGTCATTGGGCGATTATGACGGGGTTGTTTTGACGGGGCTATTTTGACCGGGCTATTATGACAGGGTGCAGTCAACCATTCCCAAGTTCTATTTAATTGATATGATTTCGACCCATGTTATCGGTGGGGTCCATTGGGCTCCAGGTGTGCTAAATGCGTTAGCGCGGAAGGTGTGCGTCAAAGGGTTAAAACGTAGCTTCTCAGCATTAAGGGTGAATCAAGAGCGTTTTAACCCTGCCTGTAGGCCTACGTCTTACCTCGACATTGCTGGCATCTCACATATTGCACGTGAATTTGTTGCTAGGCCGCACTGTGAATCACGGAAACTGATCTCTTGTGATATTAAGTGACTTGAGTATTGACTTTCTGCCAGTAGTCCTGTTTTAGTGTCTGGTTTGAGTGTTTTTGCCTTCTCAAATGCAAAATACCAGGTCATAATGCAGTCAAATTCGCCAGAATTTATCATTAGCCTATATGCATACAGGATTTATTTAGTTAGTTTTAGTTAGGCTTAATTGCACTTTTTATTCTTGCTGCTTTGTTGCTGTGGTATGAGCAATTTTGTAAAGACGACAGCTTATAATGCTACTATAACGGTACGAAAATTTAAAAAAATAAACAATAATAATTATTGGGCAAGGGGCATTTATTGAAGTCTTAAAGCATGTTTCTCAGCAATGAAATTATGAGGAAAAAAATTTGAGTATAAGAATGGCACCAAATTTTACAGCATGGAAATTTAAGGAAAAAATATAAAAAGACACAATTCGAGAAAACACATTTGAAGTCTTAAACAACTATTATCAGCAATTTCGTAAAATGACAGCCTAAAATGCTGCCATTGCAGAGTGGAAATTCAACAATTTTCTACATTTGGGGAGCGGGCACATCTCCTTGCCCAAACCTTTCCCCTGCACTGCGCCTCGCGCCTCGTCGATCCTCCGGCCGTTCGTTTGTCCCCCAAAGCCAGCACCAAGTCTTCACCTGTGGTCTACACTGCCAGGAGATGGAAATGGACACACGTTTTTCATTCTTTAGTTCCACTGTGTGCTGATTTATATTTACAATTATTGATCCAATTTATTTTTGATAATTTGGATATTTGACTATAAATTTGGTCCCAATTTACCGTTTCTAAGATAGGTATGTTTCTCTAATAATAAGCGGGGCTTCTGTCCCTTTTTCCGGTTAGATGCAGGGGCTTCTATCTCTATACATGGCGGGCGCAGCTTGCGTCCAGTGAAAAATAGGGGGGAATCAGAAGACAGCCAAAATTCACGTCGGTTGGGGGGAAGGTCAGACATGGAGGGCAGCTTTCAATCTAGGCATCACTAGGAGGAAGATCCCCCCAGAAAATACTTCCCTTCCATACAAATTTGGACAAAATGGTAGGCCTAATAGTTTTTAGCAAAATATATACACTTTATACACTTTGAGTTTTTAGTTAAGTACGTACGTTACTCTCTGCATTTTTGAATTACATGAACTGCTATAGGGTCGTAAAGGTTTGTCAGCCACTCATTAACGTGAGTAGAGCAGGGAGGAGACCCGACCGACGACCCCAATTGGGGCGTAGACTCGGAACCGACCTGGGCTGGCGAATCAAAGTCCACCGTGCCCACCTTCTCGTGGTGCGACCTGTTAGTAGCCTCTCCGTAAGGAGGGTGTACGAACGGGCACGGATGGCAAACGGAAGGAAGGCAATGGCAAACCACCCCTTATCTACTGCCAAGAAAACAGTCATGAGGTACAAAAAGAGTAAGATACATCATGACTGTCGCCAGAGCTCCAAGAGCTGACGGCACCAGGTGACCAGGTGTGCTATAAAAGCTATATATGTACCATAATAAAAATTTCATACTAGGCCTACATGATTATAGTTATGTTTTTACTATTTTAAGAAATATAATACAATCATATTAAAATTGGACACAAATAATAATAATAGAAATATTATTTTGCACAACTAAATGGCTCATCTCCAAAGTTATCTTTCAGATTTCAGACAGTCAAATTTGGTCCTTGAGCACTTAGTAAAGCAACATCATTATTACGTGGGCTTGCAAAGTAGGACCTAGGCTACATTGTATTTTATTGTAGGCCTATTGCATTGTGCTCTAAAAATTTATATAACGCCCCTCGTGCGCACACTGATCAAGGATGCAAAACATATGGCTGCCCAATTTTGGCAGCAATTCCTCCACTGAAAATAATAGTAGAGTAATTTTGCTAAGAGGACAGCTTAAAATGCTGAAATTGCAATGCGAAAATCGCAAAAATTTCTTATGGGGAGGGACACATTCTCTCCCCATACCAGGTCCCTTCTCGGGGCTACACATGCTTTGGCAATCGTCTGCTGGATGCTCGTTTGTCCTCCTCCAAACAGACCTTCATTCCCACACTAGAGGAGGGCATGCGCTAGATTACATTATATTGCATACATAGAGGAAGGCCGGTTCAGAAAAGAGGGGGAAAAGATGGATTGCGCCCGGCTGCTTAGGGGGGATAGAAGCCCCTGGTTAGATGGAAATGCACCCTCTTGATTCTCACTGTTTGGTCCACTGCGTCTTAATTTATGTGTAGGCTACATTAAAATCAATGAATATTTTGTTGCACGACTTCTGTCCCATTATGATTAGGGTAAGCTTTACATCCCCAGAAGCTGCGTCATTTTTTAAAGCAATGTCAAATGTCAATTCCTATGGCTCGTTAGGTGATTGATTGACTGATTCAGATTTAGACTTTCACAGATCGAAGTGGTATAGGTACTTTTATTCCGATATTAACGTTGCAAAATTTCAGGTAGTAAGAACTCAAAAGGCACTCAATTTGGAATCAGATGCTCAAAATTGCGTTGGTTTCTGGGGCTTACGACGCTCCTCATACCCCATAATGGTTAGACGGATCTTGCCATCGGCAATCGCGGCTTCGCGCTCACTATTATTACTCCTACTAAGGATTTCCATTTGGTCCCCCAACTTTTAGGGCGTGGTTGCGCCTATGAACAAACATGATTACTGCACTGTGATCTGTGTAGTGCTGAGAATTTGTTTACCTGCAAAAATCTAATAATATGTGAACAAACCTTGTAATTGCATCCACAGAATAACCAAGTCTCATGACTTAGGCTACCTGACTTCTGCACGAAATAATATCACACGCTTGCGACAATTTTCAAAACAAGGATCGTGGGCGGAGTTTATCAGGGACTAGGGGGGCTAAGCCTCTCTTTCAGCATCATCTATGACTTCAAAAATTAACAAAATAATGTCTTTTGCGTGGAGACCCTTTGGTCTCCAATTTGCAACAATTTGATCTTATGGTAACCGATCCGGACCCCCTTTGGGCTATTAATTACAGACACCCCTTCTGACTCAACGCGATCTCGTGAATTAGCTGGTGATATGCGCTTGACTTTCGAATGACTCATTAGAAGTTTGGAGATTACCACTACGAAAATATTCAAATGAAATAGAATAGAGTGACGACGAATGCCACCAGTCTGAGGTGACTATAAACAGTGGTTGTTATATCGCGGAAAACGATTGTTAGCAAAAAACAAACAGATTATCAAATTGCCTAGGCCTATGTGAAGGAAATATATCGGCGTCGCATTGGCTGCTGTCAGTGCTGAGTTTAACCGTCAATTTTTTTCAAATTATTAAAAACAGCTGCATTTCTATGCGCTTTTTATTGTCATGTTTTATGATCTAATGGTTCATTCGAGCCATTGTGGCAATACAGATGTAGGTCTACGGTTCCTACAATCTGCCTTAGTTTCAGGTTCCCAAGGTTCACGCAGCGAGTTCATCTTGAGGCCGCGTCCTTTCCTCTGCCTTTTGATATAGTATTAGTGTTGTAGGCCTAATGAAATACATAAATTATGTTCTTTCGAATATGAAAAGGTCACGTTAATTTTATACGTAAGCTACATAGTGGTGTAACTGGTGCTAGCAGATTAGAAGGCTATCGCACAAAAAATGGGATGCGACTATAATCAATCGATCTTTCATTCATTCATAAGGCGTTTCTTTATACCTCAAATAATATGTCAACAATACATAAAAAGTATATCACCGAGTGCAGCCAGACATGAACGGGAACATTGACTATGCTGAGTTAGCCTACATGTACTTTTGATAATTATTTGTGCAGAAGTGTTCCTATTCTTGAGTACGGTATTCTATATCTAGTTTGATAGGCATTGAACTTGTGGTCCTATGTTAAATGGCCGCCCTTAAAAATAAATTTGTGATATGAACCTCCTCCGTTTTTGACGATCCCTGCCACTTGCGTTTGGTTGGTTTGTTGAAGACACATGGCGAAATCTGAACACTTTCTGTCGTCGAAGTATCTCACAATCTGCAGAAGTTCTGCGTTCTTATCTCGGTTTGAATGTTGTTGTTGAATGAATTGACGTTGTTGCTCCGTTATGCAGTTGTGAGATAACAGCGAATCGATGAATTCGTCATTCGGTTGAATATTTATCAATAGGAATTCTCTGTTGTTTCTACAAATTGCTGAATGTTTCTTGTTTCTTTCATTAAAATCTGCAAATACAAAATACTTTCAATACATTCAATAATGACGTAAATTTGTAACTTTACAAAATGTCCTTAGCTCGAAACAATTTTCGGATGGTGTTTATTGTCTAAGCCCCACCCATAAGAAGGCGATTAATTCTTTGTTTGCAAGAAATTTCGACCGGAGGACTAAAAAAGGTTATCAGTATTTTTGGACGGGAAAATGGTATATCGGCCGATGGGAAATTGGTCGTCGCCGCGTTCTGTCCCAAGTCTCCGCCACGGAGCGTGGCAAGTTATTTTCAGCTCCCCCCCCCAAGAACTGACCCCCAAGAACTGAAACCAAACTTCGCCCATGCGGCAGGAAAAGCCCACCACCAAGTCCCATTATGAAAGCACTTCTAGTCCATTACTTCTCGTAGGGAGGCCAAGTCGATAGCTCAACGACACGCCTCAAAGTTATTTATACAAAATTATATCAACGAAATCAACACTTTAGAGTTGAAGCCTAACCTACATGTAACTGTTCAGAGAAGTTCTATCAATTGGAGTGTAATTTTTACTACAATTAATTGGCTTCAGACTAGGCCTGTCTTCAACCATTGTTGTGTGTTATGCCGCTTAAGCGTTTTTAGCATAATTCGTCAAAGTGATTTTTTAAAATCTTATAAATTGTTCAAGAGTCTGATTTACATGCCTAATGTGTTCTCAGACGTAATTAGGTCGCGACTTGCGAGTCAATGAAGCCTCACAAAAGTAGGGCCACTTCTGAATCAGTTTTCAGGTATCAATTGCAAGTATCGAACCTCCGAACTCAAGACCTTTTACCCACAATTTGATTGGAAAATCTTGGTTTTAGTCACATAAGTATGTGAGTTCCTTCAAATGGCGTCGAACCTCTAAAGCTGCTCAGTTTTCTACTAGTTATGAGAGATTGCCTGAGGGTAAACAGTATATTCTGCAAGTTCGATAATTATAATTAGGCTATCATAGGTTCGATCGCCGTCTTCGATGCACTATGAACTCTGAACATGCTGTAAACTGTGCGCGTTGACAATAATTATAGTAGCGGTGGATAATTCTTTTAGTTACACAAGCATTGTTCACTTAATAGTGAATAGTGTGAGATAATTGACTACTTGAGAGTCTTAGGTTATTTTAATGCGCTGCTTTTAAATGGTGCTGTAACTGCTGTTGCAAGTGCCTGTGTAACTGACTAATCCGGTGATTCGCTAAAGGTTCTAGAATTTTAATTGACTATTCTATCAGCGAAATCTCTTGTGGTTGATGTTGGAAAGGAATTCTTGAAATGAAACTTGCCTCTCAAGTATCGCCAGGTTTCCCTCTTGAACCGTTTTCTGGTGATTCTTTGATAAAAACAAACGTCAACTGATATGAGAGACCTGATAACTTCTTCGTCTCTCTGATTTACCAGTGAATCCAATATCCAGAGCATGTAGGACTTTTGTAGGATAATGTCCAACAACTCGAATGGAAGATCGTACAGCTGAAATGAAACACTTATTATTTATTTATTTGTCGCATTTGCTAATGCACCCCTTCAAGCCCTCTATACTTATATCGGAGTTTCACGACGAAGCGCACGAGCAATTGCAAATGAAGGACTTGCCTAAGATCCTTAAGCGGCGACTTGAAGTGGATTCGAACCTGGAATCCAATGGCACAAGACACTAAACCACTACACCACCGCGTCCCCACAGGTGTGAACATAACGGTGGGAGAATATAATGTAAGCATAGGCCCCAAAATTATAGGGTCTAATAAATATTATATTTGTAAGATGCAATTGAAATTACGTAATTTGTAGTTTTGTAATTACAAGCATAATTATTTATCTAATATTGATACTGACAATTCGTAAATTGCAATCACACTTTCTCTAGTAGTTTTAATAGGTAATTTGTAATTAAATTTCATTTTCTGTAATAATTAGTAATTTGCAATTAAACAACGTGTAAGACCTACTGTGTAATTTTCTCGTCCCTGACATTTTAATCACTGAGGAGGTGAGATATTGGAGGGTAACGGAAGGCAGTATACATGTGCATAATTATTAGCACGATGTCCCGCTAGAGACGTCGAGAGAGTATCGGGAGATAGGTCTGTAATAATATTAGCAAAGATTTGCTGTTAAACTTGTTGGTTTTAGCCTACGCTTTGAATAAAATAATACACAGACTTACCGTTGTTGTGCAATACGGAACTTTGTTCTGTTTATCTTCTGAAATCAGGTAAATTCCTTTAAATAGAAATGTTGAGGAAATATTAAATTGTTTCCATCATAAAATGTGCTATAGCATATAGGCTATACGTCTCTCGTTCTCCAAAAAGCTACTTCAATGATTATAGGCTTACAAACAGTGACCATAAGCGTAGGAGGCGGGGGCCCAGAGGGCAAATGCCCCCCAAATTTCGGGCAAGTGATGTTTTTCGGACAGGAAGGCCCGGAAAATATTAAACAAACTATATAGGCTACTTGAAGTTCAGCGCTCATTGTCACACTACATTATTTCCCAGTTCCAATTTGCCCGATTCGAGTTAGCTAGGCTATTAGCTCGCAGCCACCATGGACAGAGATAGCAAGAATCCACGAAAAAGTTCTGATTTCACGGACACGGTAGAATTTTGTAAATAATGGCGAAAATCGCTGAAAATTCACGAGCCAAAATTTGCCCGAAAATCGCGGTAATTCATAACTTTTTGGGAAATTCACAGCATTCAAGCCAAGTGTTACAGATTACGGAATTCACTGCTTGAATTACATGGGAAATTTCTACTAGCGATGGAGCAAGATAGACACGATAATCTTGCGACCATCAAATTGAACGTGCAGCTACATAAGCCAACCTGTTCTGCAGCTGCAGACATAGGCCTACACAGGTCCGCTATTGAGACTTTTAGCAGGCTCAAGCAGGGCAGATGTGAAAAATTCCTGCTCCTAGGGGCAGAGCATTCACTGGTCCCTAAACTAACTTAAGACTAGGCCTGAATGAGGATATAATTCAGAAACAAATTTAAATAATAAAGGTTCGGACACGACAAGGGCTGTTCTGTTTTCAGAACTGCACAACCCATTCTACGGGAAATTACAAAATTACAAATTAAGCAATCTCACGCACATCAATTACAAATTACTTAGGACCTGCAATTCTACATCGCCACTGTTCGCTGCGCTCATCAACCAGTGGCGATTTCCTAGTTCCTTTTTCACGTAGGCCTACTGCGACAATGAATGCGTGCACATATTTTTTGTTAATGTTTACTGTAACTGTAAAAAAAATTTCATGAGCAAAAGTCTTACAGTAAATATTATTCGAAACTGCTGTTTTATGACCTACAACGTTTGCACATGCGTGAAGGCCCATAGTAGCCTGATAATTATTATTGGAATTTCCGTAGCCAAGCACATTAGGCCTAATCCTTAGGCCAGCAAGAAAGGCCATTGAGAGATATTATTTATAATAATTATATTGCCTATTCATTACACTTTATTCCTCACAAGTGCTGTGCGTCGCATTAAAAAATGACGCCATTTATAGTGCGTAAGCTTACTCTGTGCAGTATTATACTGTTTACACTCATTCAGGGCTGTACACGATGGCATGATGTAAGAAAATTAGGTCTCGAACTTGACTAATTTAATTACATTCGCCTGATGACAGCAGTGGCGTTCCAAGTGCTACTTTGTCCAAGGAACGTATTATAAGCGCGTATGCTCGTACGTTTTTGAAGCACTAGTAGGCTAAGTGTTATTAGACCACTAGTATAGTAGTAAAATATTCCTACCTCTGATACGCTCTTACCACAGTTGAACTAGTATCATGTCACTAAACCACTATCCTATCGGCGCTAGACCATATAAACACGAAACAGTACAGCCACAGACTATATATATATACAGCACAGACTGCAACATTAGAATCCCACCTTAACCTTTCTTAACCCTTATAGGGTCACGATTTTTCTCAACCGATTTTGGTCACCGGGGGGGGGGGGGGGTAAAAAAAAACCCCACTGTGTTTCGCATGATTTCTATTATAAACTCCGATTTTCAAGTATAAAACTAAAAGAAGTTATTCATAGAAGGTTCGCAGAATGCACTGGAACCAAAGAAACATATGCAGCACTGTAGGAAAATCAAAATGGCGGACAAAATGGCGGCCAGAATCTTAAATGGCTATAAGTGAAGTTATGTATGCAATGGAAACATGATTTCAGAGTCTAAATCAAAATTTTCAAGGTCAAGGAATGCAATGGAACCAATGTCACACATGTGGCACTGCACGAAAATCAAAATGGCGAACAAAATGGCGGCCAGAATATTAAAATGGCTATTAGTGAAGTCATATGTGTAATGGAAACATGATCTCAGGGTCTAAATCAGCATTTTCAAGGTCAAGAAATGCGATGGAACCAATTTCACTTATATGGCACTGCAAGGAAACCACAATTTGGATAAAATGGCGGCCAGATTCTTGAATTGGCTATCAGTAATGTTCTGTATCTAATGAAAATATGACTTAATAATTTCTTGGCCAAATAATTTCATGAAAGCCACATTCTATATGTAGAATTATGCAATGCAATTATCATATCTAGCCGAAATTTGTATTAGTCTATGATTAAACTGCAGTTTAACTATTTCCTGGCATTAGGCCTATATATGAGCCATATTCATACTTCAGTGTTTCATAACTTGATCTATCAATAGTTTCAATGTTTCATGACTGACAGATAAAGGGTATACAGTCTAATCAGGCCTTGTTTCTGTCAATGCAGTTGCGTTCAAGTGTGCATGGCAAGATCGCACTTCGACAGCAGTAGGGCTTGATGCTACACTTGTTAACTTCGCGTGATTTGCTGTAGACAATCCCATTTATTCATCCTAATATTATTCAACAAAACGATTTCTATAATTATATAATGTTCAGATACTGATAAGGAGACATTGTAACAGCAAGACACCCATGTGTAAAGCATGGATAATGCTATGTTTAAAAATTCCTGAGTAAAATAGCTAAGACGTGACACATTTTCGTATATTATAGCTGATTTGGGTGCATGAAAAACTAATGAAACTGGATGCATCCTGTGCATAAAACATATTTAGGAAAAGTCATGGAAGCGATTTCTTCAACTATTTTCAGGGAATAAAATTTCCGTGGAAAACCGAGATGGGGGTATTTTTTACCCCCCGGTGACCCTATAAGGGTTAATGCATGCGTGATCATAAATACAGACTCATTAGAATCTATTAATCCTAAGCAGTGCGGAAATTTAAGCAGAGTACCACTTAATTCCCATTCCAGCACAATACAGTACAACACAGTACCAATCATTGCAACACAGCACCAGCAAACACTGTGTAATGAGTATAGTATTAGTCTAAATCTGTCTGTTTGTGTCTGCCTGCCCATGTCTGTCTATGTCTGCCTGCCTATGTCTGTCTGTCTATGTCTGATTT
>OX457044.1:8053234-8242472 GCA_949752735.1 Lumbricus terrestris
AGCGTAGTCTATTGGATGACATCCATGCCTCTAGAGCATCCAAAGTCCCGCTCATTATCCGAACCGAATTGACAGCATTAGAAGGGAGGCAATGGGTGTAAGCCTGGACGTCGTCATCATACTGCTGACTCAAAACCGAATGAGCTGTTAGTAGAGTGGCAAGACCTGAGGTGTAAATAATATAAAGTATGGGACCAAGGACTGAACCCTGGGGTAGACCATGTTGTGCAGGCACCCATGAGGACCTAGAAGAGCCATGGACCACACAGAGAGAACGCTCCTGAAGAAAAGAATCTATCCATTTGTAAAATGCACCAGACAAACCAAAAGAAACACTCAGCCGCTCTAACAAAATCTCGTGGTCTACAGTGTCAAAAGCGGCGCTGACGTCAAAAAGGGCCAGCAGGGTCAGCTGAGCTCTGTCGATCGCTCCGTAGATGTCTGAGAGGAGTCGGAGCAGAAGCGTTTCAGTTGAGTGGAATCTTCTGAAACCGGACTGATTCTGAGGCAGCAGATTATTCCCTTCTAGGTAAGCGACGAGTTGCATGGCGACGACCTTTTCGATGAGCTTCGAGAGGAACGTAACATTCGCTATCGGTCTATAGTTCCCGGGATTAGTCGGATCCAATCCACCGCTTTTCAGAGCAGGGATCAGGATTGACCTCTTCTGCGTTGATGGTAGAATGCCTTCCTGTAGAGATCGATTGCAGAGTGTTGTGAGGAGAGGAAGTAAAATGTCGATGAATTCGTGAAGCAGGAAGGTCGGTATGGGATCTAGTTCACAGGCCTTTGGCGGGGAAGAGAGAATAATGCGTCGAAGTTCGGTACTTGTAACTGAATTCAATGATTGAAATCTGTTTATTTCGACCAACCAAAGTCAGTGCCACAGCATACCGTCATAGAATATCACTACCTCTGTGCGTTTGACAAATGAAGTTATCTTTTAAAATCAAGGAGACGTTCGAGTTGATAAATGTCCAAATGTGACTATGAATAAACACAACAGGCTTGCTAGTTTTGGTCTGGCACAAATAAACATTTATCCTCATGAGAGACATCGTTTACTAATCTACCTATGGAGCTCTGTGTGTGCTATTTATGGACTACATCGCTGACAGCATGTAGGCCTACATGTTAGCTAGGGAGCTGTTTGTATTTGAGTTTATAAGGGTTCATTTTTCATTTTAACAATTCATAGAATTTGCAAGATTCGTTGACTAAATTACTGCATGGTGACACACTATTTATAAGGCAAACATAATTATACTAGGTCAGTTGCATGCGATGACCTAAATTTGTTGATACCTGTAATCGTTCTGCGGTGTGTCAGACTGAATTTGAATAAACGAATATTATTATTATTGCACTCCATACCAAAAGGAGGAAACCTAAGCGTTTAAATCAATTCATTAGTCTATCTAGTTCACCCACCTTCTTCAAACTTGAATAACCACACCACGCATGTTAGGTCTATATGCTATGTGCAAGCAAGGGTTTCTATCCCTATACATGGTGGGCGCAGCTTGAGCCCAGTGAAAAACAGGGGGGAAATAAGAAAAGAGCCAAAACTCACGTCGGTAGGGAGAAACCCGGCCATGGAGGACAGAGTTCAATCTAGACATCTCTAGGGAAGTTCCCCAGAAATTACTTCTCCCCATAGAAAATGTTGACCGAATGGTGATACTTTTAGTCGTACTGTCTACATTATTGCATCACATGAACTGTTATAATATAGGGCCTACCATGATAAAATTTACGATTATGTGGTTATGATATTATTTACCGTACTATTTCAATAAATAATTACACAATCAATTATTATCATGAATATGATTTAATAGCAATAACTTGTAAAGATACTATTTTTGTACAATAAATGGCCTCTCTTCAGTGATAGGCTATAATAATTATTTCAAATTTCAGACTCAAATTTCAAAATGATTTGTTCCATGAACAATTAGTTAGGCACTTAGGCTAAACAACATCATTATTACGTAGGTCTACAATCAGGGGTGTCAAAGAGCTGGCCCGCGGGCCAATTCTGGCCCGCCGACGATTTTTTTCTGGCCCGCGGAGCCTTCCCTAAAGATTACAAAATTAGAGGATAAATGTTCAAATTTTTATATTTTGCAGTCAGCGCCAAATAGAACTAGGCTACATAGATGATGGAGGTTTTTTCTTACTAACGTCACTTTTGCTCAGACACACAGCTCTGTGTAGACTGTGCATCTATGGGTTCCGGTCGGTTGTCTCTCAAGGATTCTGTCTTATAGGTTACTTGTGAACATTTTGTGGTCATGATTTCACTCTCAACGATAGATGGCGACCCACTTAAAATTCCGTTTCTAACGCTAAGAACCATGCTTTGAATCTCCAAAGACATTAATTATTTTGTAAACAATCATTCCTCAGTCTGCTTTCATAGATGTAATTAATAATTGAATGCTTTTCTTCTGTAAACAAGATTATCGCCCGAAAACTTGTACAAAGCGGTTAAAGAAGAAGAAATCAGTCCTATGTATAAAAAAATCCTTGGTTAGCCTATCTGTTGACAAAATTATGAAAGTTACGAAACACATATATAAGTCTTATAATATTTTAAATGTTGTTAAAATTTAATAAGAAGCGTAAAGGTGGACATTGAATCAAGATCCTTTCGCGATATATGAATCAGATCACTACCCAATTTTGCTCATTTGTTGGAAGATGTTCACACGTTAGCTACATCGGTAAGAGAGCTGTGGAAGAGAGCGTGCGGGCCGGGGTTCGAATCCCGAAGGTGGCTATTTCAGAGATTCAAAATCTCGGGCTAGCACAGTCCGTCCACGGGGACCTAAATGTTGTGGCGTCCATACAAACGGGCGAGCGGTGGTGAAGGATCTCACCCTCAGGGTCGAGGCCATAAGACAACCGCTATATAAAAATCCGTTTACATTTACACTGGCCCGCCACTTGTTGGACGATGTTCACACTGGCCCGCCACTAAAAAAGGTTTGACACCCCTGGTCTACATTGTATTTTCATATAACGCCTCTCGCAGTGCACACTAGCCAGAGGCGCTAAGCACAATCATGCTACCCAATTTTGCCAGTTTGGTAGTTCTTGCTTGGTTTGTGTACCTTTTGTAACAATTTCTGTTAATTGCAGCTTGGTCAGCAATTCAAGTCCGTCTTGGGCAATAGAGATAAGCTGATGGATGGCAACAAATATATTATAAACCGCTATATGAGCCTCAGTTTATCGTCAACAGTGCAACTTAATGAATAAATCGTCTTCTGTTTTGGACATCGTCTTGATCTGTCGAGTTAGGCGCTTCGATCGGAAAGAACTGCTAGCCTTTGAAAGATCACGAAGTCGGACTTGCGTTCCCCCTCCTGAAACGACACGCGTGACATAATTATGGACAGACCGCTCAGATCTCCATCTGATCGCTGGACGGCCATCCTGACGATGGATGAGTGGGGTTTGCAGCAGCGAGCGGGTTTTCACTACTCAACTCCTCTCTCATTTTCACCCTATCTCTCTCTCTCTCTCTCTCTCTCTCTCTCTCTCTCTCTCTCTCTCTCTCTCTCTCTCTCTCTCTTTCTCTCTCTCTCTCTCTCTCTCTCTCACTCACTCTCTCTCTCCTCCCCTCCGTCACGCAGTATTTCGAGAGCGGTCCTGTGATCGGAAATTCCAGATGGCGCATAATGGAGACGAGAGGGGTGCAAGCTATTACTCTTTCCACGCAGTTAACAATTCTGGGATCCAACCCCATGAAGCCAACAATGAAACGCATTGATTCTACTCTACAGCCGCGGCGATGTTGCCAGAGATCATTCAACTCCTAAATCCTTTTCGTGATAAAAGTATCTCCGTCGTTGTGTATGGATTCAGCCGCAGTTTGTTTTCTTTTGCCCATTCAGGGCCTACTGATAATCTTCCACTGCGAAGGCACGTGCGTAGGAGGGATGGAATTATTTTTGTATCAATTTCGAGCTCAGATCGTCGCCCATAATCGTAATATACACACTGGTACTTGGTCCCAGCCTTTAACAGTGCATTCAACATTTGTTCAGGACACAGAAGACTCGTCGGTTTAGGTGTGTATGCGCCTGTTGTATTTGTGGAAGCGGTTCATATTATCAGGATCGATTGATGTTGCAGGGCAGACACAGAAAAATATATATGATAATTAGGCTGAATAAATTCTGAGGATGTCTGTCTGTCTTGCACTGGTTAACAGCCTAACAGCCTGGTTACATGTATTATTACTGTGCAGCTGGCATTAAGTCTTACCGCTGTGACGTTACGTGCTCGAATATGATATATTGGGAGCTGGTTGTGGAAGTTCACAAACTCCTTTCCAAAGTTCTTTAATGCAATATTGACTTCAGTCAATGCTCAGAAGAATCGAGATGATCGTACGAGCTATATATAGTTTTTTTCCAGTAATTATTGCGGTTGTCAATGCACCAGACTCATCCACGCTGTTCTTTCCTATCGGTTTATTCTTGGTCAGAAGAAGACTTTATTTATGGCTTGACAACATCAGAATCAATAGTTGTTACAGAGACACTGATCGAATGGGGTAGCCTAGCACTTTATAGCCATATGAATTTTAGTACACCATAAAGGGCATGATGTTAGTAACGTTAATATAACTTTCATATATCAATAATTTAATAATAGTACAATAGTATTGCTATTTAACTGCCGTAATTGGAAAAATGAAAACTTTGAAGTTTCGAGTTTTTCTTTGGATGGCCAGCATTTGGGATGATCCAGGATATAACCAGGTTAGTTTAGATGTAAAGCGTTGGCAGTTTTTATAAATATTATTGTGTTCAGCAGAATCTGATCTTGCAGTAGGCATAGCCTACAATTGCATCCTGTATATGCCGTATTGAAACAATTAGGCATTTCATCTGATGCACAGTAACCACACACTGGGTTAGTTTAGACTCAACATTGTTGATGCTCGACAGAATCCGTTTGTCATAAAGTATATGTAACTGAAGACGTCGTAATTGGTTTTCCCAATGCAGGACTAATGTAAATGACTTTCTGTTTTCCCCAAGAGGAGCATTCAATCTCTTCACTGTTAGTCGACAACCGTACTTGCATAATTTTTGTTTTCATCCTGCAGTTGATATTATAAGTGTGTGTCACATCCCTCTCTAGTTTTATTAGCTACATTTCACAGAGGACATTATTGTGAGCAATCGCTTATAATATTTCGACGACGACGACGAAGCCGATGATGACGAGAAGAAGGAGAAGGGGGAGGAGAAGAATAAGAAGGAGAAGGAAGACCCGAGAGGAAGAGGAAGAAGTGATGCCTTGACTTGTTTTGAAGATGCTGATGACCGCAGTGGTTCTATCGATACGAGAGGCAATGATAACTATGGTGTAGTGATTGCATGTGAGAGTTTTAACCATGATTGTTGATTTACTTATGATGATGAAAACAAATTCGGTTCTCCTAATGTTAAGCATTAAATTATCGTAAAGTAACTGAAAATTATATTGATTATAAGTGTTGGAGGTAGACTCGATTCTACAAAAAGGAGGAAATTGTCTAGCATGACATGATCGAGTTTTTTAAGCCACCAAAAGAACAAACCAAAAAATTCGCCCTATATTAATCACGTCAGGGCCTCATCGTCAGAAAACTGATGGAGGAGAAGATAGAAGAAGAAGAAAGAAGAAGAATCACGTCAGGTCAGCGCGATCTCCCATTGAGTCTGCAGGTGAGATTGTTAGACTGGTTTGCTGAATAGGTGTGCCAGAACAGAGGCCGCACGAATCGGGAAGGTGCAAGAACCAAGCTGGTCTGGTAACAGTTTACAAAACTTATTGAATCTCAGAGGAGACAAATTCTGACTGCAGATCCAAACAACTATTTTTTTGTTCCTAGAGATTATTAATTTACTTTTCGAGTGCATCTATAGCTTAATCCGCGTTTGACTAAAAAAGATTTAGGATATCAAATGATTAGGATCTGTTTATTTCGACAAACCTATGTCAGTGCCTGGGCACGACGCTAAACTGCATCCATCCTCTGCCACAGGGAACCAACAACTTCCCTGTGCCAGTCCTAAGCCCGGATAAAATGAGGAAGGTTTGCCAGATGGGTGGCGATACGCTGGCAGTAAAAAACCAAGACCATAGAAATCCCAAAAAACCACGGTACAAGTGACATAGCGACCCAGATGCTTCAAGGTGTCATGATGTGGAGCTGACATGCGCAGGCCGGTCAGGACAGACCAGTGGAGAGAGTCGGGGGAGAAAGCGTGGGACACATACGGGCATTGACCCAGGTTGTCCTTTGTGCCTCTCTCCCAATATTCTCTTCAATCAGACAAGGTGATCTAGCTAATGGTATGGACCTGCTGACCGGACCGATTGAAACTGGGAGCATGACGCGAGACAGACTCAGACAGAGAGTGGCGTCGGACACCTACGGGTATTTGGCCCATGGATTCTGATGATGATGAGGATGAAGTCAGTGCCACAGCAAACCGTCATAGAATCTCGCTAAGTCTGTGCATTTGACAAATGAAGTTATCTTTTAAAATCAAGGAGACGTTCGAGTTGATAAATGTCCAAATGTGACTCTGAAGAAACACAATAGGCCTACTTATTTTTGTCTGGCACCAATAAACTTTTAATCCTGATCAGAAACATCGTTTACTAATCTATCTATAAGGAGGTCTGTTCTATTTATAGACAACATCGCTGACAGCATTATAGCTAGGGAACTGTTTTTGTATTCGGTGACGTTGCCTGCTCTAATACGATTATCTTGAGAGCTGGTTGTGGATGTTCGCTAACTCCTTCCCAAAGTTCTTTAGTGCAATATTGGCTTCAGTCAATGCTCAGAAGAACCGAGATGATCGCACAAGCTATATCCAGTGTTTTTCTAGTAATTACGGTTGCAAATGCACCAGACTCATCCACGCTGTTCTTTCATATCAGTTTATTCTTGGTCAAGAGAAGACTTTTTATTTCTGGCTTGACAAAATCAGGATCAATTGTTGTTACAGAAACTAATCGATTGGGGTAGCCTAGTAGGGGAAAGGCTTGTAATATGGGCTAGTGTGTAATATGGGCCTCGACTGTTTCTCCAACCTACCATGTCTGCGGAGAGCTCTTACTGTGGGATACAATCCGTCCACCGATTTCAACTTCCTGTTTTGAATGTGTCCCTATGCTCATAACCTCCGCACGAAACTATTCAATGTTTTAGTTTTTATGTAGATTTCTTTAAAAAAAAATTCGAACTTCCACAGCTGTTGTGTGGCTCAATATTTGAGTTATGCTATACCTTTTGGTCTCAGAAGGTAGGGAATTTCTTCATCATGTAAAAACGCAACTATCTTGATATTTAAAACTTTCGTTGATCACGCTATAACGGATTTTCCCTATTCATACCAGTGTGTGTAATATGGGCCAGTGATCGAATGTGTAATATGGGCTTCTGCCATTCATACAAGCACACAAAGTCGTGTAATATGGGCCACTTTCTGCACTAAGAAAAAAATGCTTTCAAATTTAACATGGCGGTCCATATTACACACAGGGTTGTGTAATATGGTCCATTTTTCGTATTTATAAAAAAATAATTTAAAAATTTATTTGAACAGATTAAAGAATAATTTCTTCACATTTGATCACAATTCACGTCAAGTAGTGCCTGGAATAAACGAAACGACGCATTCAACTACATCTGTACTGTAAAATAGTAAAGTTCCTTAGGGGGCCCATATTAGAAGCCCTTCCCCATACTTTATTTCAATCCGAATTTTAGTACACCGTAAATGTTATTCACGTTAATATAACTTTAATATATCAATAATTTAATAATAGTACAATAGTATTGCTAATTAATTGCTGTAATTGGAAAATTAAAACTTTAAAGTTTTTTAGGTGTTCCGATCTTTTCTTTGGATGGCCAGCATTTGGGATGATTCAGTATATAACCGGTTTCGTTTAGACGTAAAGCGTTTTATTTGCAGTTATTATAAATTGTGTTCAACGGATGACATTGTCTTGCAGTAGCCTATATTATATTATTGTATCCTGTTGATGCATGCCGTATTGAAACAATTAGGAATTTCATCTGACGCAGTTACCACATGCTGGGTTAGTTTAGATCCAATTACTGATGTTCGACAGAATCCGTTTGTCATAAAGTAGGCTATATGTAACTGAAGACGTCGTAATTGGCTACAATGTAAACATATAGGCCCTAGGCCTGCCTATGGTTTGCTTAGACTTACGCGATCGATGTATAGCCACATGAAAATTATGTAGAATAGAGTGCCCTTTATCTGTTGACCAATTTTAAATCGCATTTTAGCGTCTTGGAAAATGCGAGTGCAACTTCTTGCGCCGGATGCACTAGAAGTATAATATTGAGTTAGGATTGTAACTGTCACGGCTACTGATTAAATTAATCGATCATATTTCACTAGGAATTCATCTGCACATCGCCCTGTCAAAAGCTCATTCTTGCACTGGACGTTTTACTGTTAAATCTTATGGCGCCCATGTATGTAACACAATAACACGGTACCAATAGATATTCGTCAATCCAGTAGCCTAATTTGCAGGTCTTTAGAAAGAGACTTCGTGTTTTTCTCCTTTCCTCAACTAAACCTACTTAGGTTAAAAGAGCACATGATCACGTGCATTTATGGTTTTACTTATGCATTTAGTTAAGTTTGTTTCTTTGCGTGCTCTTGACGATTTAAACTTCTTCGCAGTCTGTCAACAACTGACTTGACTTTTGTCGGCAATCTTTGTTAATTCTCCTTGGCAATGTTTTACTTGTGTGACCCTCCCCAGCGGGATGTCCATACCTTAAGGGCCCACTTTGTAGTCAATGCATGCTTATGTTCTCCTCATACCCTTCCCCTCCCACACTTTCGGTGCTACGCGACTCACGATCGTCTACTGGACGCTCGATTGTCTCCCCCATTCCCCTGCGAAACCTGGATCCCCCAGAGGAGGGGGACAAGAACAAGATTAAACACTGGTGTGTAATGTATTGGTCACCAAGGACCCGCTAAGAGAGTTCACGACGATTCTGCGAAACCCCTTAGTCAGTTGATTCACTTGCTTTTCTGCTTGCTCAAGATCGAGAAAATTCCACCCGAAACAAAATCCCGGCCACGGCCTTGAGTAGCGGTGATTATATTCTCTTTTAATCGGCCACCATAATTATAAGCACAGCAAGAAAATCTCGTAATTGTCCCACGCGATGTATCCTTCTGCTTTAGAATAATGATTTTATCGTTCTGTCATTGACGAATGATTTGTTATTATTTCAGTGGCTCGTGCATTCAGTGGAGCAGGTAGGCAGCATCAGCAAACCTACTTCCTATGTTACTCCTACATTTACACCGCGACTGCCACAGCATTAGCAAGCTTACTTCCGATGTAACTCCTACGTTTACTGGCGCAGTTCACAGTGTGAAGCAGCTGTCTACTTAGGCCTACCACGTTATAGAAATTGTCTTAATTGTAAATGACTTTCCGTTTTCCCCAGCAGTGGCATTCAACTCTTAACTGATAATCGATAACCGTACACGCATAATTTTGATTTTGAGCTTGCAGTTGATTTAAGTTAGTTTCACATTCCTTTCTAGTTTTATAGGCTGCATTTCAAAGGGGACATCATTGTGAGCAATCGCTTATAATATTTCGACGACGACGACGAAGCTGATGACAATGAGAAGAAAGAGAGGAAGGACGAGAATAAGGAGGAGAAGGAAGAGGACTAGAAAGAAGTGATGCCCTGACTTGTTTTGAAGATGCTGATGACCGCAGTGGTTCTAACGATACGGAGATGATAACTGTGGTGCAGTGATTGCATGTGAGAGTATAATAACGATGATTGTTGATTTACTTATGACGGCGAAAACTAACTCGGTTCTCCTATTGCTCGGCATTAAAATAATTATCGTAAAGTAGCCTAACTGAACCATAATTGATATAAGTGTCGGAAGTAATCTCGATTCTGTAAATAGGAGGAAATTGCCTAGCATGACATCTGCGAGTTTTTTAAGCCACCAAAGAACAAAAGAATTTCGCCCTTATTAATCGCGTCAGGGCCTCATCGTCCGGAAACTTATTTAGGAGACGAAAGAAGAAGAAAGAAGAAGAATGACTTCAGGTCAGCGTGATCTCCTATTGAGTCTGCACGCAGATTTGTTAGACTGTTTGCTGAACAATTGAATAGGGCCTAGGTGTGCCAGAACAGAGGCCGCACTAATCGGGGCCGAGAAGGCACAAGAACCAAGCTGGAAACCTATCAGGTGCAATTACAGACAATCCTCATGACTTAACAGACTAATCACGACTATTCTGTAGCAATTACACAGCTAATTCTATGCATTGGCCACATCTATGAAACAATGACGATTCTGCTGTTGTGAACTGCAGATACTTTTGATGATCGCGGAGACTGTTATTGCTTCGATTGTGGTATTGCCGCCATAGCAATATCGGTCTTCTTCATAATTCCACATCGTAAGTAGGCCTATACACACAATTGTTCATCTGCAGTCTGGAATCCTTCATCATCCACAAAATATAAAATTACTTAACTCCATTTCTAATTGGTTCGTCATGCCTTGATTATACGTAATTTCGTATTATAATTATCGTTTCATTTTCAGTGATGACCTCATGTAATGTTTTTCAAAAGAAAAGGATGTTCACAAAGAAGACTACCAAGAACTCTACTTCAGCTTTTTCATTTTATTATCAATCTTGTTTAGACTAGCCTATATAAATGTTGTTTAACCGATTTTTATAAATCCATTCATTAGTTTAATTGACAACAGTTTACCGTATGAATAAGTAGGCTAAGCCTATTGCTGTCATTCTATCATAACTATTTCAAATAACATTTTATTCAATCATATTGATTAGAAAAATTGGATATTTCTGATCTTATAATTTATTAGTATCGTGATGCATGCGAATTGTTTTTATTTGTAGCTTCAATATTCGCTGTTGGTTGACCTATGAATTATGATTAATTTTAAATGACCTGACGTTAATAATTAATTTAGGGCCTACCGTAAGCCTGCATCTCTAATGTCGACCGTCGTCATTAGCCTATCTGAATTCACATTGGCAATTTTTATGTTTGTTAAGCATGCGACCTATGACTCTGTATCTACAGTTAAACAGTGAATGCTGAAAGATTCACGAAACAGTCTTTAAGCGTTTTTAGTAAACGGACGGAAATGTCCCTGCCATCCACTCCATATTATCCTATCGTATCTAAGGAATTATATAGCGCCTCTCGCGGAATGACTATTCAGACGCTCTCTTAGATTCGGGTAAGGAAATGCCTTTAAAGAATGAAAAACTGACGATGAGAAACGAGTCATTAGTTTCGAAAAATAAATCACTACTTTAGCCCTTAGTGATATAATGAGGATAATATTTCACAGTCATATACAGAGACAGATATAGGTTAGATACGGTAACCTGAGATCAGAATCAGATAGAATATATAATATATATAATATATATATAATATATATAATATATATTATATATATTATATATATATATCGTGTCAATCATTAGGATGCACAAGCACACGCGGCCCATTCCATTGGCTGTAGGTCTGGGAAGTCAAGCTAGCTGAACAATCACGCAGCTCTGTTGGATAGGATTGGCTATCAACAACTATTATAATTATATACTATAGATAATAGGTAAGGTAAGGTATATAAGAAGATGTAACTGAGGATTCCAGGCAGACCACCTGGATGAAGGGGTACAATTGACGGCGACGTGAGTGGTAAGACCCTGTGGTCAAACAGAGTTGAGTTTACACCACGATATTCATCTTCGTTCTCACTCTGAGTAATAACCTATTAACAGCATACGTAAGGAGCGTTTTGTCTGGGGCATAGAGATAAGAACGATGTGTAGCATACTTAATGAGACTAGTTATCAATAATATAATTAATTATAATAATGCAGATTAGCGAGTTATAAATGCAATTCTTGCTTGACTAACCATAACAGACGACTTTATTACAATAAGAATTTTTTTAGAAACCTATTCATTAGTTGTTATTTATAGTTAGGCTCTCCCACTGTGAGTTAGTAAGTAAGTAAAGATTTTATAGGGAACTCTGGCCTTGATACCATAACAGATACGAACGCATGATAGAACAGGCGCATGAAAGTGATGGAGGAATGCCATTCGAAATGGATAGACCGACTACATGGATATGAACAGAGTTCTAGTCCTGGGAACAGAGGAATCGGCGTCCTAGGGTAGGGAGGTGAACACCCAAATCTCCGACTGAATAAAAAAGATAGCATGAGTATTGGGTCGTGCTTCAGCCACCGCACAACGATAGACACTCACTGGTCGTCTAAGATCATACAGCCAGATGAATTGAGTTTTGGTAGTGTTAAGTAAAGAGGTGGCTAGAGGCCAACCAACTAGCCAGTCTATCCTTGACAGCATTGACACATTTGCTGAATCACTGTCAGAGTACTTGGTGGGAGTGGGTATACGCTTGAATATCATCAGCGTAAAGCTGGTGAAAGAGACTATATGATGTAGCCTAAGTAGTGGTCCTATGCTGGTGTAAAGGTTTCAAATTACCCCCTCCTAAACATTACCCCCCCTGCAAACTGTATTTTGCATCAATCATCGCATTTATTGCACTAAAAATATCAGAAAAATCATCCCGCTTCTTGTTCTTTTAAAAAAGATTCTCATCCGTCATCCCACTTCGTGGTTTGTTATCAATATTTTTTATCTGCAACTAAAATAGCCTACTAATCGCCGCTGAAGTTACAATGGAGAAATGGCTTCGAGGCTATTATTTTTTTTCGATCAAAAAATTGATAACATACCACGAAGTGGGATGACGGATGAAATTCTTCAGACCAAAACAAGAAGCGGGATGATTTTTCTGATTTTCTTAGTGCAATAAATGCGATGATTGATGCAAATCTAGTTTCCGGGGGATAATCTGAAACCGGTTTCAAGTTACCGGGGGGTAATGTCTAGGAGGGGGTAATTTGAAACCTTTACACCGGACGTATAAAAGTAATATTTAATACAGTATTAACCCTCAGGCTACCAAGCTTTTTGTAACACGGACTACCAAAAGGGTGGTGGTTACCACCTTTTTTACTGTGGCGTGGTGCCACCTTGGTTTATTTTCGTTTGTTAGTGTTTGATTTCATCTTCTGTTTATCGCTTGTTTATGTCCTTATTGTCTTATGATTGCTTCAAGTGTGGAAATGTTATCAATGAATCATCTGTTGTGATTGAGTGTACTCTTTGTAAGTCTAATTTTCATGTACAATGCTATGTCTCTCAAACACAGGGACTGGTGGGGTCTAACTGGTGTTGTGATGAGTGTGTTAACTCTAATCTGCCATTTGCTAATTCTGGTGATGTAGATAATGGTCAGTATATAGCTGTAAACACCGCGAGATTCAAACTTTCTGCACTGGCTGACAATAGTGAATACTGTCTGAATCTGTGTGACTTTAATGATGAATGTAGATCTCTACTGATGAATGAGGATCTAGATGCTGACCATTGCTTTTACAATACTAGGACTGTATTCTCAAGTTCATATAAAGATGTTACTCAACTACATGAATTTTTTTCTAGCTTTAATGCTTATGACCACTTTTGTCTAACCCATCTTAATTGTCGTGGCATGAACCTAAAAATCCCTGAAATTTATCTCCTCTTGGTCCAATCCAACACATCGGTTCTTGCTCTTACTGAAACCTGGCTTTCTGACGAATTGGCGTCTACTATCTCAATTCCGGGATATAACTTTATTCATAAATCCAGGAAGGTGGGAATGCGTGGTGGTGTTGGTTTTTTCATTCGTGCTAATATTGAATTTGAGGTCCTGGAGGCTGACTGGACAAAACCTAAAATGAATACCTATGAATGTATGTTCATCAAATTGCCACAAAGCAAAAAGAAAGACATTATAATTGGCTCTGTTTACCGCCCCCCTGGTAATTCTATCTCTGATTTTTTTGTGGATTTTGACAACTCTCTATCATATCTATCGAAATCTACTAACCGTGCTTTCTTAATGGGTGATTTCAATATCAATCTCCTCCGACGTAGTGAACACCCCCTCTCTGAGACCTTTCTAAATACTATGTTTTCTCATAAATTTATCCCAACCATCCTTAGACCAACTAGAATTACTGAAACTACTGCAACCCTGATTGATAATATATTCACTAATTGTTTAAACCCTGGGCAAGATTCTTGTATATTAATTAATTATATTTCGGATCATCTTCCAATCCTTCTCCACATTGATCTCTGTCCCCGACCTCAGCTTCTTACTCCTTTTTCACAGATGCGTAAATTCCCCCCAGAAGCCAAAGAAGTATTTATCAATTCTCTTAACTCTTCTGACTGGGATTTTGTTGATAATATATGTCTAAATAATGGTCCGAATGCAGCATATACTGCTTTCTTCCAAAGGTACAAAATGTTATATGATAAATCTTTTCCATTGCTAACTGTTAAAACTAAGGGTCGTAATTTCATTAAGCAACCTTGGATGACTAAATCGCTTCTTAAATCTTGTAAGAAAAAATCTAGACTACATAAGCAGTACTTGTTGAACCCTACAGCTTTAAATAAACAATTATTCACTCAATATCGTAATAAATTTAAATCTGTTAGAAAAGAATGTGAATCACGATATTACTCTGATTGCTTTTTCCAGTGTGGCAATAATCTTAATCAGACTTGGAAAGTAATTAAGCAAATTCTTAATACCAAGGAAGAATCTTGCCTCCCTGACTCCTTCATTATTGGGTCGGAACTGGTGCAAGATCCAGTACTTATCGCTAATTCCTTTAACAGTTATTTTACTACCATAGGAACTACACTTGCAGCAAAAATCCCTACAGCCACCACCCCCTTTGAGCACTTTATGCCCACTCCACCTATGTGTTCTTTTGGCATTGCCCCTACCTCTGCTCTTGAGATTATTCAGGTCTCGGGTTTATTGAAAGCCTCATTATCTAGCCCTGATGAAATTAGCCCCTTGATAGCTAAAACTACTATAACTGCCATTGCTACCCCCCTTAGTTCTATAATAAATGCCTCATTCTCTACTGGATTAGTTCCCAATGAGCTAAAAATTGCTAAAATTACTCCTATCTATAAAACTGGGGATAAGAAAATGACTAGTAATTATCGACCAATATCGGTACTCTCTTTTTTTTCTAAAATAATTGAAAAACTTATGTCTAATAGAGTAACTGATTATCTTACTAAGTTTAGATTATTATCCCCTGCACAGTATGGATTTCAGCATAACCTCTCAACATACATGGCCTTAATGGACTTGCAATCAAATATTATTAATGCAATGGATGACAAAAAATACTCCTTGGGTATCTTTTTTGATCTGTCAAAAGCGTTTGACACGGTTAATCATAAAATTTTGATTAAAAAACTTGAATACTATGGATTCCGAGGCGTTAGTAATTCCTGGTTTTTAGACTATTTAAATAACAGAAGACAATATGTCTACTGTAAGGGTCATAAATCTGTGGCCTTGGATGTTTCCTGTTGAGTCCCCTGAGGGTCAATCCTTGGACCACTTCTCTTTCTTTTGTATATTAATGACTTGTCTATGACCTCATCTGTATTCAAATTTATACTATTTGCTGACGACACAAATGTTTTTCTATCGCACCATTCCACAGATTGCCTATTTGCTATAGCCAATAATGAGCTATCTTTGATAGAGCAATGGTTCATAACTAATAAATTATCTCTTAATATTGATAAAACCAACTTTATTTTATTTCATACTAAAAAGAAAATTGACCATGATGTGAACAGATCACTTCTAATTAATAATGTCCCCATCACCCAAACTAAATCATCTAAATTCCTTGGGGTCATTGTTGATAGCCACCTTACATGGAAGGATCATATTTCAACTATTGTGAAAAAAATTGCTAAAAACATTGGGGTCCTTCATAGGATTAAACACTGCCTCCCCAAATCAGTTCTCTTTAATCTTTATTACACACTTATTTTTCCTTACCTATCTTACTGTAATATATCTTGGGGTTCTAATTATCTCTCCCGACTTAACCCATTAATTATATTGCAAAATCGTGCCATACGATTAATATGTGGTGCCCACTGGAGGTCCAGCTCTGCCCCTCTTTACATAAATCATAGGTTACTGTCTCTGCTAAACATCAATAGGTTCCAAATATGTCTGTTTATGCATCGCTACCACCAGAGACTATTGCCCTACTCTTTTAATAATTATTTTATAACTGGTTCCTCACTTCATGACCATGCGACTAGACATGCCAGCTCTTACCGCAGTGAATATGCACGCCTAAAAATTAAACAGTTTTCAATAAAATATCTGGGTCCTAAGATTTGGAATGGCCTTCCAGCACATATATCTGCCTTACAGTCCATCAGCCTCTTTAAAAATCGCCTAAAAAATATCTCATTGTGAACTAACATCTTTCGTTGTCTGACCGACATGTTCCCATTGAACTTCGTGGGTTATGGTGTCAAACTGTCAATTCTATAGTTTAGCATCTTATTCCTATTGTGTTGATACCTGGTTTCTGTTATTATTTTCAGTCACTGTCTTATGATAACTATTGATTGATCTTAGGGTTTGCTGTGTTTCTTTTGTTTACATGGTGATCTGCTGATCTTCCTGTTAATATTTTCATTTACTGTTTTATGATAACTATTGATTGGTCTTGCGTTTTGCTATGTTTCTTTTGTTTACATATATAGTGATATGCTGATCTCCCTGTGTTCACCCTGCTTATGATCTGTTTGATCCCTCGCTCTCTCTCTCTCTCTCCTATATCTCATTTACTGTTTTCGTATCGTCTATATTGATAGATATTTACTCCACTCTTTTCTCATCGCCATCTTAATATAACTCTGTTGTGGTTGCCCAGGTTTAGCGGGATCACTCCCTTTCTGGGCTACCCTTTCTTAGAGATCTTTCACCTGATAGATGATATTATTAGCTCCTCTGTACACTCTTATCTCATTTATTGTTTGTTTTATTGCTCTGTTTGATTTGTTGATCTCTTGGAATAAACAAGATTTGATTTGATTTGATTTGTATTTTGGGTTTGGTTTGAGATATCATAACTTGTAATACACCATTGGATTCAGCATTCATTTCTGCACAAAATGGTTTATTTAGGTTTAGAAAATATGAATGCACCTCGAAATTATGAATTTGTTACCATGGGTACCCGTCGATTCTACAAAACGTATACTTACGCATAGGGAATATATTAGATTATGTGTGTTTTAAACATGATTTATATGTAAAAAAAGTTTACATATAATAAAGTCCATTGTTCATCTATAAAAACTAGTAATAAGTCTGTTTTATGTTCAATCAAAAAAAACATGTTAAAGCTGATGAAAAACGTTTACGCAGACATATCGGCTTGCGTTGTAAAAAACCCCAACATTTTTACACATTTTAATTTATCTTGAGCACTTCCGGTCATCAAAAGACAAACTATTTAGTATCAAAAAATAGCCCTAAATGCCCTCTACAGAATGGCATCATTTATTTATATATAAAAAATTTATTATGGAAAAGTTATAATAGAAAAAACATGAAAAGTTTATGAAAATAAAACACCTTTATATATATATTAATTTATTTTGAGCACTTCCGGTTGTCAAAAGACAACTCATTGAGCATGGAAATGTAGCCCCACATTCCCTCTATAGACTGGTATAATTTGTGTCTCTTCATATTAAAGGGTGCAAAAGTTATAGTCGATAATCTAAGGGGGGTGGTATCCACCCCTGGTACCTTGGGTATATCGGGTATAACTTTTGAATGGTATGGTATATCATAAATATTTTTAGCTCCAAATGTGTGCCAATGAACCCTCTACAGCTACCTAAAACGTCAACATTTTATTCCAGACGGAACAAGTTTGATTTGGAAAAAACCTAGGGGTGTGGCAACCACCCCCCTTGGTAGCACGATTAATTTTTTTAATCGCAATTAACTGCAAATTAATCGCAATACATTTCCTTCAAATATACTAATATTACTATTTTCTAAGGACCCATGAAGTATAAGATTTTAATGACTGATTGGATTATTTCTATTGCAAACATATTCAATAACCTTTGGCTTAGGCCCATTGAATTTCTGCATTTAGTTTATTGAACAGTTTTGTATCATGACAGACAGAATTGAAACACTGTTCAAATCAGTCAACTGCTCAAAATCCGTTATTTTTTCATTTGAGCCACCTTTAATTAAAATGATATAGGACTAAATGTGAAAATTAGACAACCTTTTTTACTATCAAAATTAATTATTTATTCAGCCAATTGTATAGGCATTGGTCGGTTCAAGAGATGCTCTCAATGTAATTAACAATAGTAGGCCTACTATTGAACCCCTTTAGTCGCAATTTTTCACAAGTGGTTGCGGTTCTTGCCAAACCTTGTCTCAGTTGTCCTTTTGTAAACATTTAGGCTATCATTTGAAACCTGGATCTATTGGTGTTGCCATCTCCTGGAGTTCAACTAATGTATTTTTATTTATTTATTTTATTATTTATTTATTTATTTTTTCCTCATTCAAAACAACAAACAAACATGTACAATTATGGCATTGAATAATACATTAACATAAATTTGGTGAAGAAGGGGAGACCCAGAAGGGATGGAAAATCCGGCTAATAGGGCCACCCATAATTCATGTAAAATATAAAAGAAAAACATGACAGAACATTCAATTGTAGGAATAAAAAAAAATAAGGGAGAGAGAAAAAAATTATTAAGCAATCAACATTAAATTTTCTGTATATAACGAGAAAAACAACTCTTAACTAATGACTTAACTAAAGACTTAACTAAGGGCTTGGCGAAATCACTGAGCAGAAGCCATAGCCATTACATATCAGGAAGTGTTTTAAGTAGATAAAGGCGAAGTTTATGCTTAAATAATCTTGTGTTAGGTAGGGAATGAAGATATGTAGGGAGAGAATTCCAACATTGGGAGCCAGTATATTGTATAGAGAACCGACGAGTGTTAGTATGAGCGAAGGGAAGGTCATAAACAGTTAATTTTCTAGTTGAATAAGAGTGGCGATTAGAGGTAAGGTTAAAGAAATCATTAAATACAAGTGGTAATAGGCCATGGTTATAACGGTACATAAACTCTCCTATTTGCAAGTGCCTAATTTGATCGATCTTTAATAATCCAAATTCCTTGAAATACAGAGCGGTGTGGGCTCGGCGAGGAATATTAGCTATAAAACGGATTGCATATTTTTGAAGGGTGACTAGTCTGATAAAATTAGATTTGCAAGTAGACGTCCAAATTAAATTACAGTATGTTAAATAAGGATAAATAAGAGAATAGTATATATATCATAGACCGGATAGAGACAGGAATCAGTTTAGATGAGCGAAGTAGGACACCAACAGTCTTAGCAATTTTGCTAGAGATATTATTGAGGTGTTCCTTCAAATTTAGATGCTGGTCAATGTATACGCCCAAATATTTTGTAGATGTTACTTGGGTGATAGGAGTCTCTTCAATAAGTAGAATAGGAAGTTCATTGGGATATTTTTTCTTATTGGATCTGAAGAGGATGTAGTTGGTTTTATCCAAATTTAGAGTTAGTTTATTAGATCGAAACCAATCAACGACTCGGTGAAGCTCAGAATTAACAGTGTTGAACAGGGTATCAATAGATTTATCAGAATGAAATAAGTTAGAATCATCAGCAAATAGCACAAAATAGGGCCTACATAGAAGGCGATACATTGGGTAAATCATTAATATACATTAAAAATAAAAGAGGTCCAGGATTAGATCCTTGACGGGATGAGGAAACAACCTTAGAGGACGATGCGATGTGGCCGATGTCGACGGCTCATCGTTAGCGTTTAACGCATGTTTTGGTTCGCATGCAGGCGATGATTGAGCAAAGAATTGCTACGATAATTCTACTCAAATTTTTGGGGGGGAATAATTACCAAAGAATGAATCACTAGCTTTAAGTATAAACCTTTCGTTTCAAACGAGTTTTTCCGCCTCTGATTCTATTTTAATCAGATCTAATTAACGCGTACGATTAATGCGCTAAAAATTTTAATCGCAATTTTTTTAACGCGTTAATCGCACGCGTTAACGCGATTTAATCAACAGCCCTAGTATTAAGCTTTTAATAGTCCCACTAGGCCTACATGTGAGTGGCGTAGCCAAGGGGGTTTCGGAGGTTAAAGCCCCCACTGACTTATGAAAAAATTTAAAGGTTATTTATCCGCTTAAATAGGAAAAACAAAACAATTGCTTGTAGTAACAATTGTTTTACTTACTTTATTCCCTATGTTACTTTATTCCATTTTTATTCACTGTAAGACTGTTGGGTTGGTGTCAGGAAGGGCATCCGGCCAGGCCATAAACCCCCAGCCCCCCCCCCCATAAATTCCTGGCTACGCCACTGCTACGTGTATCTGAAGTGAAAGGATTGCGCAGAAAAAATACGCTAAACGGCTAGAAGACTAAAGGAAATTTCATCAGATTTCAAAGCAGGAAACTTTGGCAGGGAAAATATACTGGCAGTCTTGTGGCAGGACAACGATCAAGGCAAAGGATTTGTACCAGGGCATTTGCCCTGATTTGCCCTTCTGTAGCGCCGTCACTGATCACACACTAATATAGGCCTAGGCTATATTTTCACGTTTACGAAAGTAGTAGACCTAATTCGTAAAAGCAAAGAGTATAGTGATGCCATTTCATAAATGCGTTGCATAGAACTTGAATTCCGATCGGAAGAGGTGTTAAGTGTCTAACATCTTGTCAAACAAGGGCGGATACAGAATTTTTCGATGGAGGGCCAAAGTTTAGGGTCTTGGTCCAGGAAACAAGGAAAAATTTCGTCTGGATCGCCGAAAAATCTGATGACTTTTTTAGTCATCAACCTCGAATTTTCGAAAAAGATACCTTTTCCCATCCGCCCAAAAACCGATGACCTTCCTCGCGAGTGCGGGAACGGACATACGGATCTACTCACGGGGGAGAGGGAGCACGTCAACTTTTCGGACCAGAATAGCTGGTAAAAAATAAAGAAATTTCTAAATGGAGGGGTCATGGCCATTTTGGATCCGCCCCTGGTGTCAGACTAACGCCATCCTAACAACATTCTTTAGATGACTAATGAGAAGCGGATGACACTGATTGAACCCATAATTTTCTTGTCTCTCTCGACGGAGACAAGTGCGCCTACTACGCAAATTCCCCGACGTCTACAGTGCCTGCTTATTCACGCATTAATTATTATTATGCTTCTTCTCGGCACTCACTAAAAACGGGCAACGACCACGAAGAATGAAAACTGGACCGTACAGAGAACTTCTTACTAATCTTCATTGCGCTCTATCAGTAGACCTATATTACGTAGCCTATTGCATATACGTGATTTAGTCGATTTCTGTAAAAATTAACGAGGACAATGAAACTGTTTCTATGTCATCTTTTTCATCTGTCTAAAATTATTATGTTTTATTGAAAGCAATTTGTTAAAATCTCTCATAGTCCGGATAAATATAGACGGATAGGCCTAAATATATATTATTCTCAGAAGTTGGTGAAAACATTGAATTTAATCTGAACTCGAAAGTGTAAATACATGTAGGTTAATACTATTGCTATTGTCTACGACTATCAGTTGTTTCTTTTCTGCGTCGTAACACAATCTGTCTGGCCAACGGATCCTTGCATTTCGTGAAAGAAGAATTCGATTCCACTTAAGATCGAAATCTAAGAGAATCACTCTGTTGTTCCCATAGTCAGCCACAAACACTCGATCATCTGAATCGATTGAGAGATATTTAGTATCATCCAGTTGTTGTCTTTTATTTGAGGGAATAAAACGACGGATGACCGTCTGTCCATCTCTGGCAACTTCACATATGCCGCACCTCTCTATCTTCTTTGTCCCACTCAGTTCATCCTCTGCGTACTCTGTCCATTTGTGAAGGATGACAAAATTCCCGATGGATGTTTCCACGGCTTGACTGACTTTCTTAATAACTCCTGGTAACAGAATGGACCGAATAAGTTTTCTATTTGACCCGTAGATCCTCAGAATGGACGCTTTATCACTGACTACCAACAACTGCCCATAACTGGTCACTGATATATTAGCACGTTCCGAGATATATTGAGTGTTCAATAGTTTATAATCAGTTGTAATCCATTCGATGATTTTGTATTTGTAATCAGTTTCTATTGTTATCTTCCAGATGCATTTCCCATAATAGTCATGGACGAAGAGGCAATTTTCCTTCTCACTGGATCCAATATCAACGGGATCTTTCATCTCATCTATTACGATTTTCTTTTGCAGGTCAAATGTATCCCGATTCTGAAAGACACAAATTGCAGCTGAAAACTTATGATACGATCTACAGAGGACGTAGATTTCATTTTGCAGTTTAGTGACTCCGTATATTCTTTTAATTTCTGGCATCTCGATTCTCTGGGTGAAGTTGATGTAAATTGAACACACCACTAAAATAAAAACAAATTGGGCTTAAAAATTTCTATGCAAGAATACTTTAATACTGATATTATTTTTATATTAATTTATAAATATTTGTATCATAACCGACTGCAAATATTGAATCAGTCTTCATTTATTTCTTTATTATTTATTATATTTATTTTAGTGTACACTTATAACCAGGGCTGTAAACGAGATAATTTTATACACGGATTATAATCTTACAGCATATATTGAGAAAAAATTGTGCATAGTAGACTATACGGCAAACCTCCGAACTCCGGTCCCAAATTATTTCGCATGGCTTATCACATAGATATGCTTCTCCAATGCTTTCTTACTCACCCTCATATACAATGACGTCATTATTGAGGCCATTTTGGTTACCAGTACATTCTGAGTACATTCAGCCCGCTTCTTGTTTTGGTCTGATGATTTTCATGTCATCCCACTTCGTAGTTTGTTATCAATATTTTCATCTGTGACTAAAATACTAATCGCCGCTGAAGTTACAATGAAAATCTTCAGACCAAAACAGGGTAATCCCGCAGTTTAGCGTCGTTAATTACAGCATGCTTGATAAATGGAAGCTGGATTGATGATTTTCATTCATGTATTTCAACATGCATCCAGCTTCCATTTCTCAAGCGATGTGCTGAGGTTGTTAAATATTATTGGCTCACCGGCAAATGGTGAATGGAAGCTGGATGAAGGTTCCTTATAGGTGAAATAGAAGCTGGATTGACAAAAATAACGCTTGAGAACTGGAAGCCAGATTAATGATACATCACTTGAGAAATGGAAGCTGGATGCATGTTGAAATACATGAATGAAAATCATCAATCCAGCTTCCATTTATCAAGCATGCGGTAATCCCTTAGAAGAAAAGAAATTAACGACGCTAAACTGCGACCCAAAAACAGGAAGCGGGATGATTTTTCTGATTTTTTTGAGTGCAATAAACGTTTTCAGCAGTTATCTACAAATGCTGTGAAGTGACGGTAAGTCAAATGCTGTGAAATAATTTGGGACCGGAGTTCGGAGGTTTGCCGACTATACTTAGTTCCGTAAACGATAATACACGCGGGTAGGTTTATAGCCTACAGCGTGTGCTGTAGGTCTAACTGATCTCGCAAAGAGTAAAAATAAAATAAACTTAAAATGAAGTTCTCACAACAATTTGCCCGTGTTATGCCGCGAGAAAATCTGGTGACTAAAAAGGTCATCCGAAATTAGCATGACTATAAAAAAAGTCGTCGGAAAAATCTCTGCAGCACCTCAATTGCATGATTTCCATTTGTCTAGCACTTTCCATTTAACCACCTTTCCATCTCATCGCATGCCTTATCTTGCCTCTGCCTTTTAACCTGTAGCATTTGTCTTCCTATTCTACAGTAACGGTAGGCGACACAAAACAATTTAAGTTGCTTTACGGTATATACTGCTGATACAAATCTCTCTGTCGATACACTTTCTATAACATTTTTCCAACCACTTCTTGGCCGCTGTTTTTCATTTCTGTTCACTCTATAATCACAGACATAAACAGTCATTTCCCAATAGTTTTCACCCTTATGACTATCTTTCTTCGAAATTTGATTTGTCAAATTAACTAATTAATTAATTAACTGTTTATGTACATATGTGTAATTATGACGGTTATGCAATTTTATATTATGTTGGGTGAGTCTGCAAGAACATGCCAACGGTTTTCTTGAATTGATTCCTATCGATGTTGATCATCTTTGAAGTGGATGGTTGAGTATTTTCAAAAAATACATCTCTCAGTTGATTTGAATCGTACATCTTCTCAATATCTTCAAGAGCTGTTTGTGAGCGACACCAGATCCAAACGACAATAGTCCGTCTGTTCAGGTGAGAGTTGACGATTTTTATGTCTTCATTTTTAAGTTGACTGATGAGTTTATCAGTTTGATGTGATCTTTGATTCATTCTGTCTCGGAGGTCGTTCATTCGTTGGTTAAGCAGCTGTGGGTCCATGGATTCTGCAGCCACTCTCACTTTTGTGACAACTAAAATGAGGAAAAAGGCAATATTGTGTATTATTCACTTAGTGGCTGTCTTTGACGGTTGATAATTTGAAAAATCTCGTCCACAGTGTAAAATTGTCTTCGTCTTTCAACTTATTTTTGCAGCTGAAAAAGCACGACGCATAATTATTTTACAATAAAATACAAAACAATAGAACTGCAAAATGATTGCACACTTCGTACAAAGTCCAGTAATGAACACACACCTCGACGACTTGGCTGCAACTATAATTTATTATTACTGTTTACAGAACATTATTTGCAATCGTCTTCTTGCCTCGATCTCTGAGACAATAGTGCAAAGATTGAAGCAAGATGTCGCTTGGAAATTGAAGAACCAGGGCTGTGCATTTTCATGGTTTTCGCCAAATCGAGTTTTAATGTTTTTCGCCTCTCAGAAGTCCAGGTAATGGATTACAATGGGAAATTTTTAAAATGGATATACGCTATATCTATTCTATTCCATTTTCCGATTTATAAAGCGCCTTTTACAGCACAAACTAATCAGAGGCGCTCCCGTGCGAATAACTCCTGCAGGAAAACGAAAAGTCTTAAGACACTTGGCAGAAAAAGTAAAGCCTCCAGACAGAATCTGAGCTCGCATGATAGTAGGTAGGCAATTCCACAGTAAAGAGCAGGCAAAGGCAAAGGCACGATGTTGGCCTGTGGCAATCCGAGATCGTGATACAAGAAGATCATGACGGTCTAAAGAGCGGAGAGGATGTTCAACGGTAGCTGAGAAAGGCTTCCAAATAAGATCATAAAGGTAGCGAGGCGCTTGACCCAAAACATTTTAAAGGCAAGAAAAAGAATTTTATATTGAATCCGGGCAGTCAAAGGAAGCCATTGAAGATGCTCACTCGTGAAAGTCGAAATGTGAGAGAGACTAGGCAGGCGAGCAATCAAACGAGCAGTCATGCTTTTGCTAAGTACCTTATTGGAGAGGAGCCAGGCGGAGTTTAGAAAGGCCAGGAATGGACCATAGACGAAAAGATCGACGAAGAGACAGATCGTCTAATGGCACGTAAACGTCGCAGATGATAGAAGCTGGACCGAGAAATATTAGCAATATGTGTAGACAAGGAAAGAGTATTGTCAATAGTAACACTAAGGTGACGACATTTGCGACGAAAGCATATTGAGGAAAGAGCTTGGCAAGTATAACGTAATCAAGCTTATTAAGCTGTTTGCGAGTGCCCAACCAGATCAACTGAGTCTTGGAAGAGTCAAGCGAGAGACGATTTCAGGAGATCCAACAATTATTGAGATCAGCAGAAAGAGATTCATTAGACTGACAGAGAACAAGTTCCTGGGAAGAGGAGCCATGAACAAAAGTTTAGACATCATCAGCACAGAGGTGACCAGAGGCTGAGTGTTTAGCAAAGAGAAGAGGAATATCAGCTGTAAACAAGATATAAAGAAGTGGACCTAGTACGGATCCTTGAGGAACTCCAAATTTAACAGGAACCCATGAGGTGTGAGAATCATCGATTATAACCATTTGCGTACTGACCGTACGATTTCAGTAAGATATGAACAAAACCAAAGACGAGGAAGGCTGCTAAGACCAAAGAAGTTTCAAGACGATGTAGTAGAATATCATGGTCTATCAAATCAAAAGCTTAAGATGCATCAAAAACAGCCAGACGGGTAATCTGTGATTTATCCATAGCAGAAGAGATGTCAGAAAGAAGAGAAAGGAGAGCAGTTTCAGTATCTAATCGCAATTGAGCAGACACTCAAATCCCCAAGTCAAGCTATTGCTAATAATTATTAGTATTAGGATAATTAGGCTATGTGCATATGAACAACAAGGCTGATTAATTATTGCACCGTAACTTATTTGTAGTGCTCAAAACTTGCTATTCATGCAAAAAAAATATCGGATATGTGAGTAAACCTTGTTAAATTGTTATTGCATGGAAATGATGAGCACTGGGAACTTGGTTACATGCAAAAGCTCTAATGGGCTATGTGAACAAACCTTGTAATTGCATCCACAGAATAACCAGGTTTTAATTATTGGAGTACGTGGTTTATAAAAAGAGCTGTTCCTGTCAATGGAAGCTCAATGAAACTAGGTATTTGCTTTAATAGAAACTGGATGAATGGAATTCTTCTCTGCTTGAATAGAAGTGGGTTTGGCGGGCAGCATTGACTATACCGGCACTGTGTTACTTTTGAGATTTGCGCAGAAGTGCTGATATTCTTGGGTAGGCCTATAGGATTTTATCTGGTCTGATAAACTTCAAACTATGCAGCCTACGCTAAATGGTCAGCCCTCAAATTAAATACGGTATCTATTATGAACCTCCTCCGCTTTTGACGACGCGTGCCACTTGCGTTTGTTCGGTTAGTCGAAGACACCTGGCGAAATCTGAACACTTTCTGTGGTCGAACGATCTAATAACCTTCAGAAGTTCTGCGCTCTTATCTCGGTTTGAATGTTGTCGTTTAATGAATTGACTCTGTTGCTCCGTTATGCAGTTGTGAGATAAGAGTGAATCAATGAATTCGTCATTCGGTTGAATGTTTTTCAAAAGAAAATCTTTGTTGTTTCTACAAATCGCTGTATGTTTCCTGTCTCTCTTATAACAATCTGCAAACACATTTTAATAATGCCACAGAATGTGTAACTTTACATCATGTACCAGGTAGCCTACTTCACTCTAAACAGTTTCCCCGAAGGATGTAGGTCTAAATAAATCAACGCCTGCGGACTTTTGATTTGACAGAGGAGAAAAATGATGGCACTAATGAGGCTTCATGGAGACATCGACTCCACACACACGCGCGCGCGCACGCACGCACGCACGCACGTACGCACACACATCTAAGAGAAACTGCAATCAAACTGACATCCACAAACGGCAAAACACCGTTTTCAGGCGCTTGTCATACACGTTCAAAACAACACGGACCGACACGCCTGCGGCAAGAACAGTTCACCACCAATTTCCATTATTATTAAAGCACTTACTAGCTAATTACGTCTCGTAGAGAGGCCAAATCGATGGTTTGAAGACGCGCCTCACAGTTATTTACAAATTTGTTTATCAACGGAGTCACCACTTTAGAGTTGAAGTCAGAGAAGTTATGTTTATTGGAGTTTAATTTCACTACCACCGATTAACTTAAGACTAGGTCTGTCTTCAACCATTGATGTGTGTTACGCCGCTTAAGCAGTTTGCTAGAATAATTCGCAAAGTGAATGTTTTGATAAATTTTATAAATTGTACCAGAGCCGACATTTTCTGATTTACCGGCGAGAGATAGGTCTATAATTGTGGTCTACGATGTTGTTCGGTCTCGACTCACCAGTCAAAAGTTGCAGCGCCAGCAGAGTCATGTGTGTGTATGTGTGTAGGTGTGTAGTGGTGGCGTCGTTTCCTTGAAGCCGGAAGTGTGTGTGTGTGTGTGTGTGTGTGTGTGTGTGTGTGTGAAAGAGAGAGAGACAGAGAGAGAGAGAGAGAGAGAGAGAGAGAGAGAGAGAGAGAGAGAGAGAGAGAGAGAAAGAGAGAGAAAGAGAGAGAAAGAGAGAGAGAGACACAGACAGACAGACAGACAGAGATAGTACTTTTGAATCCGTTTTCGGGGCACAATTGCAAGAATCGAACTTCCGAACATAGACCTTTTACCTTTTACACATTATCAGTGGGGGCCAGGATTTCTATTGTGGTTGGGGAGGGCTGAATCCTCGCATAAGAAATTTTACATTTCCCTTTTCGCTAAAAATTTTGACAACTTTTAAAAAGTCATTTGGCCGAAATCTTATTGAAATTTTCCATTTTCGCTAGCAAAAATGTCTGACGACCTTTTTTTAGTATTTTGGTAGAAATCTCATGCATATAAATTATATTACGGTATATCAGTTTTAGGCAGGCTAATAATGGAAATATTTCATTTTTACATGTAAAAAACCGGATGGCCTTTTTTAGGGGGCTTAGCCCCCAGATCTCTCTAGCGCCGCTACTGCCCATTATATGATTTGAAAATCTTGGTTTTCGTGATAGAAGTATGTGTTGTGTTTCGAATGGCTTCGACCCTCAATCACACCAGGAAAATGCCCAGCGTGGAATGGCAGTCTTGTTCTAGAGATCTAAAGCTGCCTAGTTTTCTACTTGTTATGAGGAATTGCTTGAGGGTATACAGTATCTGCAAGTTCGATATCATTATTATATACGTTGGCCGTCTTTTATGCACATTGGACTCTGAACATTTTGTAAACTGTGTGCGTGGGCATACTAGTAGCGGTGGATATTTCTTCCTCTGATATCAGCATTGCTCATTATTAGATAATTTTCTATTTGGGAGTCTTAGACTATTGAAGGCAATGTTTTAGCTAAGCACTCAAATGACACTGTTTCAAGAGCCTAAAGAACTGAATAATTATTATGTGATGCGGTAATGGTAGGCTAATAGTTCTCGAATCATAATAGGCTCTAGAATTATAATAGACTATTCTATCACCGATCTTGAATCTTGTGGTTGAGGTTGGAAAGTAATGCTTGGAACGAAACTTGCCTCTCAGGTATCGCCAGGTTTCCCTCTTGAACCGTTTTCTGGTAATTCTTTGATAAAAACAAACATCAACTGATATGAGAGACTTGATAACTTCTTCGTTTCTATGATTTGTCGATGAATCCAATATCCAATGCATGTAGGACTTTTGTAGAATAATGTCCAACAACTCGAATGGAAGATCGTACAGCTGAAATGAAACACATTTTATTTATTTATTTATCGCATAATTTTATAGGCTACTATACCGCACCCTCAAGCTCCCTATTCAAAAGCGCTCCCGACTACAACGCGGACGCTGCATCGGTGGTTCACGCCGAAGTGCCCGAGAAATTGCAAATGAAGCACTTGCTTAAGGTCCATACGCGGCGGCTCGAAGTGGATTCGAACCTAGAACCTACGGCTCCAAGGCACTGAATCCACCACTACTGTAACCCCTATCGCACCTCAAAACGCGCGCAAACATAACGCTGGAAGAATTTGATGAATCGCAGCTCCGTACAACAGCAGTTAAGCTTACTGCTATAAAAAATAATAGTTATATTATTACACATCGAACCCAAAATTATCTCCACGAATAACTTCACCATCCAGCTAACCCGCTTTCATTATTCTACAGTATGTGACGTAAGACACACGAAAATTGTTGAAAGCGCAGCCATATTATAGTAGCTTTGTCAAAGACTTATCCAACGCAGTGGCGTAGGCAAGGGGGAGGTTTCGGGGGTTAAAACCCCCCATTGGCTCCGGGAAAAAGGTTTTTTAAGGCTATTTATCCATTTAAGTAAGAAAAAGTAGCAAAAAACAGAGTATCCGGCCATAATCCCCCCTCCCATGAAAAATTTCTGGCTACGCCACTGGTCCAACGTCAGCAGTTTTGAATGGGCCCTTGCTTGGATTTGATGGGTTTAGCGTGGAGCGTCTTGTGACCACAAGGCCGAAGAGAAAAAAGAATTATAAATCTTGCATTAAGCTTATAGAAGATGACAGAAAAGAGCTAGCGATGCTTCATAGTCATCCAACTGTCAAGAAATTATTTATGCAATTTATTGTTGCTCTGCTTTTGTCTGAACCAGTAGAAATATCTTGAGAAGACGATTTAACCCTCGTAGTATGTCGCTAAGCTAGTCACACTTAGGGTGTTGGGGTCCATATGGACCCCAATGTTAATATCAACTGCTTTTTGATAAAGAGTTGTGCAGAAACAATTGCACAAGCGGCAGTGGGCTCCCGGACAATTCGGAGCTGAACAATTTGGAACCGGACAATTCGGAGCTGACAATTCGGAGCTGGATAATTCGGAGCTGGACATTTGGGAAGGCACAATTAATCCGTTGTGGCCAATTCGAATAGGTCATTTCGAACAAAATTCTGGCGCGGACAATTTGAACCAGGACAATTCGGAGTGGACAATTTGGAGTGGACAATTTGTAGCGGAAATTCGGAGCTGGACAATTCGAAGCCGGATAATTCGGATCTGGCCATTTCGGAAGGCACAACTTGTAGTGGCCAATTTGAAGACAGTCATTTCGGGTAAAATTCTGGCGTGGACAATTTGGACCTGGACAATTCGGAGTGTACAATTCGGAGCGGAAATTCGGAGCTGGACAATTTGGTGCCGGATAATTCGGATCTGAACATTTCGAAAGGCACAATTCGTAGCGGCCAATGCGAAGACGGTCATTTCGGATAAAATTCGGGCGCAGACAATTTGGACTTGGAAAGTTCATAGTGGACAATTCGGATAGCACAATTCGTAGCTGCCAAAACTGGTGATGGGATTGCACTTTTAAGCCAAATTTTCATTCCAATCTCCATCACCCAGATGTATAATTATGTTGAATTGTCCGGCTCCGAATTGTCCGGCCACCCGGACAGAGATTGTTGCTTTGCTTTCTAACAAAAATCACAATTCCTGTGGCTTTGTTGAATGTTACAATGAGGTGAAAATTTTATTGTCCTTACCATTCCTACAAACATCAGTTTCTTCCACAGTAGGCCTAATTGTCGAGCTATCAGCTAGAGGGACTGATGTGAAGAAGTTGTCAGAAGTCACATTATACGCCACGGATATAATTATGACATCAACTAGATCGCGGGTAATTCTTTCACCCTGTTTTTGGTTGATTGCAAACTTTACCAGTGTAGGCCTAGTCTATAGGCTACTTGAATATTGAGTAATAACTTGTAGATGAGTCACAAGGCACCCACACTTTCAACCCATAGGCTACCTGGCAGGTCTAGACTTCAAATACTGACGAAATGAGCGTCGTCTTCTAAAAACAACCAACTGCTCATCGACTTGGTGTCTTGGTGTTGCATGAAGCGCCGAGTGCCACCGATATAGTCTTTGAATCCATTTAGTCCCAGACGTCATGAATTGGTGCTATAATGTGTTTTTACAGTGCGTGCATTCTTGTCATTAAAGCAATGATTTCAAGAATTTATATAATTATAGCGAGAGAAAACGATACAATAAGCCGTAATGAGTGTTGTCAATACGTGCAGCAATAATCCAATTGGACCAGCAAGCTATTTCAGCACATTTTGAAAGTCTTGTCTTCCCATAGCATACCAATACGTACATATGAATAGAATTGACAATAATAAAACAATATATTCGGAGCTTAAAGTGTGTGAAAATAAGTGCTTGGACGCCTCTTACTTTTCCAAAAGAAGTGCCTGGACGCCCCTTACATTTCCAGACTGTGCTGACCAATAAGCGGTAGGACAACGCTCAGGTTTAAAAATAAGTGCATGGACGCCGTCCATGACCGTCCAGGCACACTTTAATCCCTAAATATAGTCTTATAAAACATGACATAAATTGAACCAACGACACTGCAATGTAAAATATCACGAATTAAGTTGCAAAATAGAACTTTGCGCAGTATCCAATTGCATTATTACCATTGGGGTCCATATGGACCCCAACCCCCCTATGTGTATAATTGTCTCATATCTGGCCCCACAAGTGGTGTGGAAATTAATTATTTGCAGGAATTACTACTCGCCATATATGATGAAAAGTCATAATATTTCAGTTTCTTAAGTGCATGTCATCACCGATTTTTATTCAATTGAAAACACGCTTGGAGTCCATATGGACCCCAACATACTACGAGGGTTAAAGAGCCAACAGAGTCCTGAGAGAGCGAGCGGAGATCAACCGGGAGGCTATTCCAGACAGAATACTCTGCGCTGCATAGTCGCAGTAAGTGAGAAAGGTACAAGGTAGTCGCCAAGGTAGCTGAGCGCAGCGAACGTCGACGATTTTGGCTAATTTGTAATTGACGTCGCCTAACTGAAATAACTTAATTTGTAATTGTTTAAATCGCCACGGGTAGCCTAACTGAGTGCAGCGAACGGCGGTGATGTAGGCCTAAGCCCCTAAGTAATTTGTAATTGTTGTAATTGAAATAACGTAATTTGTAATTTTTTATTTCAGGCTAATTTCATTCATCTAGGAATTGCAATTTTGTAATTCAATTACATTTTCTATAGTTGGCCTAATAGGTCATTTGTAATTCAAGCTGACAAGCAAAGCACAGAACAGATAATAGAGACGTCAAACTTTCGAACTGGGCTAAGCGCAGAGTACGAAAAGAAGAATTCGATTGCATTTTCTCTAGTAATTAGTAATTTGTAATTCAATGACATGTTGAAGTGTAATTTGCCCTGCCCTGAACAGAAGAAATATTGTGAAGATCACTGAGGAATTGAGACATTGGATGGTAACAGAAGGCAGTATACAACTATACATGTCATTTGCACGATAACACTCTAGAGAAGCCAAGAGAGTATCAGGAGATACAGATCAGTAAAATTAACAGCATGGGTTTGCTGTCAAACTTGTTTCTTAAATATTTTGAAAAAATAATACACAATCTTACCGTTGTAATACATGGAGCTTTGTTCGGTTTGTCTTTTGAATTCATGAAGATTTCTTTAAATAGAAATGTTGAAGAAATATTAAATTATAATAATTGATGCGACTGAAATAACAGTCAGTCTCGTCAACTCTTTTCTCTTAATAGAAACCTGTTTGTAACCAAAGCGGTTACAAACCCAAAGCAATAAGCAACAATCTGAATTATCTCATCTATAATATTATTCTCGAACTTTCAAAGCATTATTTTTAGTTGGTTGCATTATTCAATATTTGCCATTTTTATCTACCACATTAGCTTTAAAAAGTGGCAAGCAAAGAATCGCGTCTCTTATGAAAGAGGAAAATGCTTACGAGGCCGATTTCTTGAAAACTTTATTATCCGTAGTCCAATCATTCTAATGGACAGAAGCTACGATGAGTCTCAGTAGAGTGCGATTCCGAATCCACGCCAAACGGTTAGAATCGACAAATTTAAATGGCTGGTATGATGGTATCAAAATAAGAGCGGTGGCATTCTATTATAATGATTAAGGTCCTTGAATCTCCTCCTTCCAACCCATCCAAGGGCACAGGCAAGGGTAACACAATATTGCTTGCACACCAATAAGTTGCCAATAAGTTGCTATGAATCGGACTCTAAGGATCTCTGGCTGCAGGATTTCGAAATAATACGAACATAGCAACGCATGAAATCAACTCCGTGTTTGTTTGATCTTCCAACATCTGGACAACAAATGTTTATGATACTTCTTGTTCGAATAAAAATATATATAATTATGATTATGTATCTCTCTTTCTCCTCTTATACCCTATGAGAGGTCATTAAATTTTGTTTGTCAAATGTCTCACGGTGTCATGTCTTCTAGAGGCATTGTGCCTTCCAGTATCGTTTCCACAGTGTTAAACTGTGGCGCAATGTAGACCTACTCACAGAGCTTCAAAATGATGAGGTTCTGGTAATTTTATCACTTCGCACGTTACGATTATCATCACCGTTGATCATTGGAACACAATAATAAAGTCTTCGATATGTTATTTGTGTGTGAGTAGGGCTCAGTAGACTAATAAGACCTACCTCTCCTGCGCAATGATAGAAGTCGTCGCCAACGTTTGTGACTTTCATCGTCATTCTCGTCATCGGCTCCCTTGATTTTGGCTGGTGAAGCACCCATAATTTTCGATTACAGCAAGTTGCTGATTTTTAAAAGTCTGATACTTATTTCTTTGATAAACGTTGATCAAAGAAGTTTCTGTATACGCGATGCGGCAAAATAGGTAACAAAAAAGTAACGATCGGCTATAGGCTGCATACAGTGAATAATTTGTGATGTCTCAATTCGCGTGTGCGCTCTAAACCAGGATGTCAATACATTAAAGTCTATTTATATCAGCAAATTTAGGTCAGCGCCTCATCTAACCTTAGGCCTAATGTTTGTATGTGCACTTATTATAACGCCCCTTCCAGCTCCCTACTCAGAGGCGCTTCCAACTATACAGAGCGGACACTGCATCGGAGTTTCACGCCTAAGCGCTGAGCAATAAATATTGCGAGTGCAGGACTTGCCCAAGGTCCCTCCACGGCGATTTGAGGTTGATTCGAACCTGCAAACCTTCCGCTGCAAGGTGACGAACCACTGCGTCCCGCAGTAAGAGGGGTAATAACGTGTTATTACGTATGTGGGCTTGATAAATGAAGTTCTGTTTGCCGTTTGTGACCAAACAGAACCTGATTGGTAGGGTAACAATTTACAACAATTATTGAGTCTTCGAGGAAACAGTAAATTGTCTGACTGCAGACTTAAAGAACTATTTTTCGCTCCGCGTTGGTTTACTTTTCGAGTGTAGGCCAATAGGCTAAATCCGCTTGTGTGACCCAAAAACCAAGATATCAAATGATTGTAGCCTGTTCAGGTATTTCCGCAATGTGAGATGCTACTATAGCATCTCACTACGTCTGTGCGTTTGACAAATGATGTTATATCTTTTGGAAATTCCTAAACTGTCAAGGAGAGATTAGAGTTGATAAAATGTCTAACTGTGACTAAAAGCACACAATGCTAAAGTTGGTCTGGCACCAATAAACAATTAATCTCATCAGAGACATGGTTTACTAATCTACCTAGATAGCTCTCTGTTTGTGCTATAAATGTTATGGATTACATCGTTGACGGCATGGCTAGGGAACTGTTTTTTATGAGGGTTTTATAGGTTTAGCCTAATGTTTCATTTGTCTTCTTCTTAGAATTTGCATAATTCATTAACTTTAAATTACTGCTGGGTGACAATATTATTGAAAAACTATTTACAGGGCGAATATACCTGGTCAAATGCACCTTAGAACAAAGGAAGGAAATTTACGCGTTCATCCTATTCATTAGTTTCCCTAGTCCACCCCCTCTTCAAAGTTGAATAGCGGTAGCCTATAACCCCAACACGACTGACAGGTGTATGCTAATACATGTGCATACTACATAGTAGGCTACATGTAGTTGCAAGGGTTATTGCTTTGAAAACTTCGGGGATAGTATTTCCCGAGTAGTCGTGTGATCGAAGATTCCAAAGGGCATTTATGGACGAGGGACGGAAGCTATTAGACCATATTCTTTCCGCGCACTAAATCATTCTGAGATCGAAGCTGATGGAGTCCAAAATTAAACGCACTGATTCTACTCTACAGGGGCCGTCCATAAAGTACGTCATGCTCCAGGGGGGATGGGGTGTAAGAAAGTGTGACAGTTTGTGACAGGGGGAGGGGGTCAGGCAATGTGTGACGTCACACATTTATTTTTTAAATTCTTTATTATACTTTTTGTTCTTAGTACCTAAAATCCGACCCGGCCCGGCCAGGCGTGTCTAAAACCCGGCCTGGTGGGATAAAAGTTGATTTCCCGTCATTATCAAAGCGTTTAGGAACACACGTCACTATCAGAGAGATTAGGGATAGTATCCTAGGGTTTTGAGGGTTAGGTAAATGGTTATGTTTTTAAATTTTTTGTTCGAAAGTGTGACGTACTTTAGGGGGGTCGGAGATGTGTGACAGTTTGTGACAGGGGAGAGGGGGTCAAAAATGGTCAAAAATAGCGTGACGTACTTTATGGACGGCCCCACAGCCCTTGGGTGGCATATTTGAATTTTAATATGCCGCAAACGGCATAATGTTTTTGACATTAATATAACATTAATTTTACAATTGCAGATTAATAATTATTGCTGTTAATGGAAAATTAAAGCTTTGAAGTTTCTTAGGTGTTCATATTTTCTTTATCGATGGCCAGCATTTGGGACGATACAGGATATAAGATCATACATGTATGACAGGTTTAGTTAACACTGTCTTACAGCTACATTTGACACAATCCAATTCAGCTGCATTTAATACAATACATTACAACTTTTTTTAATACAGTACAACAGTATCAACAGCAGTAACTGTTGTCAGGGCCTCCGACAGGGGGGCCACTGGGGATTTGGCCCCAGGCCTCACTTGATAAAGGGCCTCGAAATTTCGGAATTACAGAATTATTTGTAATAAATAACTACTTAATTCAGTAAATCCCTATTAATTTTCAAGCAATAATTTATTGAAATGGAGAATTACGGAACTAAGGAGTTATTCATTGAAATGTAGGGCTATACAAATTCTAATAATTTCGGGTTGAAATCATTGACGTTAAATAATTGCAAACTGTAGACAAATTTTTCATAAATCTGTTATTAGTTGTAAATCCGAAAACTTGTCAACACTCAACAGTCTAAACTCTATCGTAACTCGTTACTCGTAGTCATAAGTCAAACACTCGAACCTAAATAATTTTTAATATGAATATACAATCATCCGAGACCCTGTGGATAGTGTAGCCTACACAGTACACTATACTAGGCTATATAGGCCCATACATAGGCCCTATATTCTTACTTTCTTAGTCTCTTTGTGCGGTGTAGCCAGGAGTTGGGGTTTGGGGCAGTGTAGAAAATGAATGTGGTGGTGGACGAATTCGAGGGGAATGAGGCCGATGAGGGCACGATTAGGGGCTTTGTTTTTAACTTAGGAAATTGATATTTAATCTATATTAAAATAGTTTTAACAATATCAGTAAATTTGACAAAATTGACCACGATGTCAATTTTATTGAAAACATAGCAAATATTCCCCTAACTATTAGTCTATTGTATTACATATAAATATTATTTTAACTTAATCTCATAGGCTGCGAAAGATGAAGAGATCATTCGAAAGTGGGCATAAGAAACGAAAGAAATTGGCTCGACAAAAGGAAGCTGCTTCAGCAAGCCGAAAATTTCAAATTTCTTTGCACATCCTGATAATAGCAATAGGCTCAGCCAGACAGAAGATCTTCGAGAAATAAATACATCACAAACAGAAAGTGACCTTCAAGAGACTTTGATGACTGTAACAAACGTGACTGATACAGAATGGAGTTTTGAACCAAGAAAATGTAATTGTACAGCATTTAACAATTGACAATGTAGGCCTAACAGATAATTCAAATAATTTTATTTTAAATCCTTCAAATATTATGAGACATGTTGACATTGGAGCAGGATCTCATAGCGATTCAGAATTTCGACGTAGATTATTGAATGAGAAGGCCTCGAAAAATAGTTGTGGCCCTGGGCCTCCAAATCCTGTCCGAGGCCCTGACTGTTGTACTGTATTAAACGCAGCTGAATTGAATTGTATCAAATGGAGCTGTAAGATGTAAAGAGTTAGCAGTTATTGTGTTCAATAGATGGCAGTGTCGTGCAGTACACCAGTCACTGCATCCTATTGATGTATGCCGTATTGAAGCAATTAGACAATGTACATGTAGCCTATCATCTGACCGTGGTTATTGCTATTTAAAGCCACGGTGCCTTTAAAATGCTTCGGTGTGACTCAGTAGAGATACACAGCGAATGGCACAGCCGTGCTTGGTATAAGGTATCGACACTGGCTATATAAAAATGGCTATAGCGCGTATCCTACATAATGGCTTCACGTCTCTGTGTATGTGTCTCTATATGTTTCTCTCAGTCTCTGTCTTTCTTGTATTTCTCTCTATCTCTGACTCTGTCTGTCTGTCTATCTGTCTATGTCTATCTTAATCTACCATTGTCTTTGTTGTTCTGTCTCTCCCTCCCACTCCGCTGTCAGTATTGTCCATTTGTTCTGTACATTCTCTGAAATTTGTAGAGTTTCATTTAGAATTGACAAGTATATAAGAAAAACAAAAAGGGTATCAGATCAATTGAGACACCGTGTAGTATATAATATATATATATTATATATATATTCATTCATTCATTCCGAAAACTTATTTATACAGCACATTTTTAAATATACACTAGCTGAATTACCCGGCGTTGCCCGGGACATTTCGGATTTTGTTCAGAGTCACGTCTGACCACGCTCCCACGCCCGGGAAATGTCGGTTTTCGTCCCCCGCCACGCCTGACTCCGCTCCTATGCCGCCCTTCTCACCTCGCCTTCTTCCATCGAGCCCAACCCGGTCCAACCACTTTGAGTGCCCGGCGTTGCTCGTGAAATTTATGTTTTCGGTCCAACCCAGCTGCCACCCGCCAATGTTTACGCTATCATCATCATCATCATCATCATCATCATCATCATCATCATCATCATCATCAAAATCCATGGGCCAAATACCCGTAGATGTCCGACGCCACTCTCTGTCTGAGTCTGTCTCGCGTCATGCTCCCAGCTTCAACTGGTCCGGTTTAAGCAGGTCCATACCATTAACATCTTGGAGCAGCTAGACCACCTTGTCTGATTGAAGAGAATATTGGGAGAGAGGCACGAAGGACAACCTGGGTCAATGCCCGTATGTGTCCCACGCTCTCTCCCCCGACTCTCTCCACTGGTCTGTCCTGACCGGCGTTTACGCTATAGTCGGCATTTTTGCGAAACTGCATGCCAAAAGATCTGCCCTCTCCGAAAAATGAGGTTAAAAATCTATTGGTTCATTGAAAACCGATCGGCCAAAATTATTGCATCTTAAATAGGCTTCTGATACATACGATACGGTATAGATATTAATTATCGTCATAACGCGCTATAATTTTAAAACCGGCCATGACGTCATTAATGTACTGGTTTCAATCATCAATATATCATCGATGGTTTTAATGTCTGTTGATAATGATGGTTGTAGCCTATGCAAATGGCGTCTTATATTAAACACACGCGTTAGCATTGCGATAGAAAATAAGACATTTCAAGCTCGAGAAAAGGTAAGATTTTTGGATCGCGAATCCCGATAGTGTTTTCCGTGGGTGCTAAGAAGTTGTTTTGTAAATTATTTGAAAAAATCGGTCGCGTGGATGAGTAGATTTTTTATTAACCACCCGTTACAACTTGTGCTTTATAGGTTTAGATAATTAGGGTGATATAATATTATATGCATTATGCACATTATGCAGCATAATAATTATAGATAAGGTTATTAACCCGTTGTGGCAAATATAGAGCTCTGTAGTTTGACTTAGACTGCTTCATTGGTTAGATGCTTGTATGTTTGATTAAGTATCAATTATGGTTGTTGGCTGAGGTCATAAAGAGCAATTAGGCGCCACATAAATTATTCTCGTACAGTTCGAAGCCATCGCTCGGCACATGCTACCGACACACTCTGCCAGGAAACATTACATCAAGCATAATTAAAAGACATGATAATAAGCCGACCAGTTTGTCCGCTACACACAGCGTGAGACTGCAATCCGAGCATTACTTCTGTATGTGTGTGTGTGTGCGCGAGTGGGTGTTTTTGCCCGGTGTCACGACAACTGGTTCACAGACAACTGGTTCACCGACAACTGGTTCACGGACAACTGGTTCACGACAACTGGTTCACGACAACTGGTTCACGACAATTGGTTCACCGACAACTGGTTCACCGACAACTGGTTCACGACCAAATTTCACTGCGAATTTTTCACGACATGGTTATTGCCGTTGAAAGAGACGTTGGATTGATGAAAATACTTCAATTTTAAATAGAAGTCGGATTTAGATTGACTAAAATCGTCTTCTTAAAATTGGAGGGGTTGAAGTAAAGGAAACCGGAATAAGAATTTTCAAGGTATTATATATCTGAAATAGAAGCCGGATGAGTGATAAAACGCTTAAGAAACCGAAGCTGGATGAAGGTAATATATCTGAAATAGAAGCTGGATGAGTGATAAAGCGCTTAAGTAACGGAAACAGAAGCTGGATTGACGAAAATAACGACCGAGAAAAAAAAGCTGGTTGAAGGTATTTACAGGTGTGAAATAAAAGCTGGTGTGATGAAAATCTTGCTTAAATTGAAGCTGGATTGGTTATAATGTTGTTCCATAAATTGGAGCTGAATGGATGATAATCTTTTGATTAAGTTGGATCTGGATTGATGAAAATCACCTTGATTAAATTGGAGCTGGATTGAGGAAAATCGTCTATATTAAGTTGGAGCTAAAACTAAAAAGAGAACATTTTCATCTATCCAGCTCCAACTTAGTCAAGGCGATTTTCATCAATCCAGCTCCTACTTAATACACAAGATTTTCATCCATCCAGCTCCAACTTATTGAAGGCAATTTTCATCATTCCAGCTTCCAGTTAATCAAAAACATTTTCATTAATCCAGCTCCAACTTAATCGAGACGATTTTCTTCATTACAGCTTCCAGCTAAGCAAGAACATTTTCATTAATCCAGCTCCTACTTAAGACGATTTTCATAAATGCAGCTAAAAATAAAAAGAGAACATTTTTTCCATCCAGCTCCAACTTAATCAAGGCGATTTTCATCAATCCAGCTCCTACTTAATAGACAAGATTTTCATCAATCCAGCTCTAACTTAATCAAGGCGATTTTCATCAATCCAGCTCCAACTTAATAAAAGCGATTTTCATCATTCCAGCTTCCAGCTAAGCAAGAACATTTTCATCCATCCAGCTCCAATTTATGGAAAACATTATAACCAATCCAGCTTCAATTTAAGCAAGATTTTCATCACACCAGCTTCTATTTCACACCTGTAAATACCTTCAACCAGCTTCTTTTTTCTCGGTCGTTATTTTCGTCAATCCAGCTTCTGTTTCCGTTACTTAAGCGCTTTATCATTCATCCGGCTTCTATTTCAGATATATTACCTTCATCCAGCTTCCGTTTCTTAAGCGTTTTATCACTCATCCGGCTTCTATTTCAGATATATAATACCTTGATCCCGCTTCCATTTCTTAAGTGTTATGTCATTCATCCAGCTTCTATTTCAGATATATAAAAACCTTCATCCAGCTTCTATTTCAGATTTGGAAAACTTTCATCCAGCCTCCATTTCCTAGGCGTTTTATAATTCATCCAGCTTCTTTTTCAGATATATATATAAAAAACCTTCATCCAGCTTTTTTTTAAAAGCGTTTTATCATTCATCCCGCTTCTATTTCAGATCTATAAATAGCTTCATCCAGCATCTATTTAAAATATACAATACCTTGATCTCGCATCCGTTTCTTAAGCGTTTTATCAGTCATCCAGCTTCTATTTAAGATATATAAAAACCTTCATCCAGCTTCGATTTCAGATCTGGAAAACTTTCATCCAGCCTCCATTTCTTAGGCGTTTTGGCATTCATCCAGCTTCTATTTAAGATATGTAAAAACCTTCATCCAGTTTCTATTTTGTATGCGTTTTATCATTCGTCCGGCTTCTATTTCAGATCTATAAAACATTAATCTAGCTTCTATTTAAGATATAAAATACATTGATCCCGCTTCCAATTATTAAGCTTTTTGTCATCCATCAAGCCCCAATTTAAGCAAGAACATTATATCCATCCAGCTCCAATTTAATCTAGAAAAGTTTCGTCCATCCAACTCTCTGATCCAACTCCCAGTTAATATTTTCATCAATCCAGCTCCATTTTAAGCAAGAACATTTTAATAAATCCAGCTCCAATTTAAGGCAAGACGTTTTCATCAATCCAGCTCCAGTCTAGGGCAGGACATTTTCGTCAATCCAGCTTTTATTTCATGTGTAACAATATTTTTCCGGTTTCCGTTACTCCACCGTTATTTACAACGATCCATCTCCGATTTTTTTCAAGACGATTATGATAAATCCAGCTCCAATTTAAGGCAAGACATTTTCATCCTTCCAGCTCCAATTTGAGCAACAACATTAAATCCAGCTTTTATTTCAGGTATGAAAATTCTTATTCCGGTTTCCTTTACTTCAACCGCTCCAATTTTAACAAGACGATTTTAGTCAATCTAAATCCGACTTCTATTTAAAATTGAAGTATTTTCATCAATCCAACTTCTCTTTCAACGGCAATAACCATGTCGTAAAAAATTCGCAGTGAAATTTGGTCGTGAACCAGTTGTCGGTGAACCAGTTGTCGGTGAACCAATTGTCGTGAACCAGTTGTCGTGAACCAGTTGTCGTGAACCAGTTGTCCGTGAACCAGTTGTCGGTGAACCAGTTGTCTGTGAACCAGTTGTCGTGGAACCTTTTTTCCGTCTGCGCGTCTGTCTATGTGTTTTCGATTGTTGTCGCCAAGTTGAACTCATTAGGGTAAACCGTCTGAGGTTAATGAAGCCTATAGGCTTCATTGTCGCGTATAATACTACGGCTGTATCGACGTATTGCCATGGCAACCACAGCAGAGTTTTGTCTCATCCTGTTAACAATAGATAGAATGAGTTACATCTCACAGGCCAACACGGATCATATTAAATATATATATATATTCTCAAATTTAATTCATATTATTTAAAAGTAATTTGTTGAATAACCTCATAATCCAGATGAGTCTAGACAGATATTAATTTTGTTGGTCAGAATCTGTTGAAAAAATAATTTAATTTCAACTCGAAAGTGTAAATAGCTTAATATTCTTGTGACCATCAACGACGATTAGATGTTTATTTTCTGCGTCGTAACACAATCTGTTTGGCAGATGTATCTTCGTTTCTTCTGTTTCTGCATTTTGTGAAAGAAGAATTCTATTCCACTTAAGATCGGAATCCAAGAGAATCACTCTACCATTATAATAGTGATTCCCATAGTCAGCTACAAACACTCGATCGTCTGAATCGATTGAGATATATTTAGTATTATCCATTTGCTGTGTTTTATGTGAAGAAATAAAACGACGGATGACCTTCTGTCCATCTTTGGTCACTTCACATATTCCCCACTTTTCTGTTCCACTCCGTCCATCATCTGCGTACTCTGTCCATCGATGAAGGATGACAAAATTACCGATGGATGTTTCCACGGCTTGACGGGGTTTCTCAATATCTTCTGGTAACAGAATGGACCGAATAAGTTGTCTGTCTGATCCGTAAATGCTCAGAATGGCCGATGAATCATCGACCACCATCAAATGACCATCACTGGTCACCGCACAAAACAAATTAATTAGTTCCGAGATAGACCTATATTCAGTTTTCCTTTGTATAGGCCGATAATCAGTTGTACCGGTAATCCATTTGATGATTTTGTATTTGTAATCACTTTCTCTTGTTATCTTCCAAATGCAACTCTCATAATAGTCATGGACGTAGAGGCAATTTTCCTTTTCACAGGATCCAATATCAACGGGATCTCTTATCTCGTCTATTTTGATTTTCTTTTGAAGGTCAAATGAATTTCGATTCTCAAAGACACAAATTGCATATGGAGAATAATACTCTGATTGACAGAGGACGTAGATTTCATTTCGCAGTTTAGTGACTCCATACACTCTTTTATTTTGTGGTATCTTCATTTTACGGGTGAAATTGATGTAAATTGAACACGCCACTAAAATAAAAACAAATTGGGTCTAATAATTTATATACAAGATATACTTTACTAATGATGGTAGGCTCTACATTATTTTTTATTAATATGTAATTATTTGTATCATAACTGACTGAATATAGCTTCAGTCTTCATTTATTTTTTTTTTATATATATTTATTTTAATTATCATAGGCCTACATTTAGAACCAGGGTTGCACACGAGTGTATGCGCGGATATACAGCGTGTATTCACCTAAAAAATATTTTGCGCATAGTGTAGTCCTACTTAGTTCCGTAAACGAGGGTATACGCGGGTATAGGCCTACAACATGTACTGACTTCACAAAGAGTAAAAATTTAAAAAAAATTAAGTTCTCAGTGCAAGACAGCAGTAATGTAACAAATAAAACGATGAAATTTGCTCATGTAATGCCGCGAGAAAATCTGATGACTAAAAAAAGGTCATCCGAAACTCGCATGACTAAAAAATCGTCAGAAAACATTTCTGGAACACCTTCCTTAGCCTACGTACATGATTTCCAGTTGTCTACCTATCATTACGCTACCTCACTTTCCATTTAACCGTCTACGGCGTCTATCTGTCTCACTGCAAGCCTTATGTTGCCACTTATTTCGCCTGTAGCATTTTTTCTTATGCCCCTTTTCACCTGCATTTTTCTTCCAATTCACAAAACAATTTAAGTTGCATTACGGTTATAATTTATAGCGAATCTCTCTCGATCGATAAACATTCACTCTCGCTCTACCAAAAAATGTCCAGCCACTTCTCGGTCACTGTTTTTCATTTCTGTTCACTCTACAGTCACAGACATGAACAACCTTTTTTCTATAGTTTCACCCTCCTGATTATCTGTCTTCGAAATTTGATATTATGAACCAAGCTACATAATAATTATTATGTAGGTTATGCTTCGTCATTATGCATGCTAAATGAGTCTGCGAGAACATGCCAACGGTTTTCTTGAGTTGATTCCTATCGATGTTGATCATCGTTGAAGTGGATGGTTGAGTATTTGTAAAGAATACGTCTCTCAGTTGACTCGAATCGTAGAGCTTCTCAATATATTGAAGAGCTGTTTGTGAACGACACCAGATCCAAACGACCACAGTCCGTCTGTTCAACTGAGAGTTGACTATTTCCATGTCTTCATTTTGAAGTTGAGTGGTGAGCTGATCAGTTTCATGTGATCTTTGATTCGTTCTGTCTCGGAGGTCGTTCATTCGTTGGTTAAGCAGCTGTGGATCCATGGATTCCGCAGTCGTTGTTCCAGAATTTTGCACTCTCACTTTTATGACAACTGAAATGAGGAAAAAAACAATATTGAGCACTTAATTGCTTCTTGTGTAGGCTATTATTTCAGTCAGGTGCTGTCATTGACTGTTGATAGTGATAATTTGACAAGTCTCGTCTACAGTGAAAAAGAACAGTTTGCAGGGCCTTGTTTAACATAGATCCATTCGGTGCGGTGCACCAAATGCCCTGAGGCCTGAGCCGAGACTTTTGTTCCTATTGGCCAAATGTCTTATGCGGGTGCAGCGAGTATCAGCGTTGCTTAGGCCTAAACCTTTTGTAAAAACAAGTGTAAGAAAACAATTAAAAGTGTAGCTACCATAAAAGCCCCATAGGATTATATGAATTTCTTTATGATATAATACTTATTTACACGTGGCCGTAGTTTTTGGAAAACCAACGGCCGCTCGAACGACACTATGCCCATGCGGTAACACTCTGCACCGACACTCGAGGAACCTTAGACACGGCCCTGACAGTTTGGGGAAAATTTCTGCCGTCTCTCGACTTAGGCCTACTTTCCAGCTGAAAATGCACAGTGCATAATTTATTTTACAATGCAGTACAAAACAATAGAACTGCAAAAATGATAACGCACTTATTACAAAGCTCAAACGATTGTTAACGAAAGACAAACAGGGGCCATGTCGGCAGATATACAGTTCCTACAATCTACCTCGGCTTCAGGATCCCAAGGCTCACGCAGCGAGTTCATCTTTATCCTCTGACTTTGATGTAACGTTAGGCCTACTGCTGTAGGCCTAATGAAATAATTATGTTCCTTGGAATATGAAAGGGTCACGCTTATTTTATACGTACAAAGTGGAGTTGACAGATTAGAAGGCTATAGGCAGGCCCGCCGAGAGGGGGCAGTGGGCTGCAACTACCCAGGGGCCCGGCGACTTTCAGGGGCCCGGAGGGAGCCCGGGCTACACTGGTTATAATATTTTTCATATGTTGATTACGGGCGGCGGGCCCAGCCTATAAACACTTATGTGACTTAGCCTATAGAAAGCTTAGGAGTTATGCCGTTTTGAATAAAAACCTAATAAAAAAATTATTACTACTGCTTAAGCTTCAACTTTCAAGCAACTGTCCATTACCTTATAGTAATCAGGGTTTTTTCCAAAGGACACGCTCACTTCCGTCTCAGAACGCTCTTCTGCTAATTTTTATGCGTTGTCTGATTTCAAAAGAAGACAAATCAGAGCCTGTAAATCACTCTTACACCTGTTGATTCGAGCGAATTAAAAGTTTGCGATGATCATAGCCGAATGGATGAAAATGAAATTTGTGGTGTGGCATCAAAATTCCAAAAGATTATTAGACTTACGAAAATACTTAAATTAAAGAAACTGCAAAAGACTTGGTTTTTATGTTGGCACTCTGCCTCCAGGACAGATTGTCTACACAAACGATTGAGACCGTATAGATTATTGGGCTATAACATAAGAAACGGTCCTCCAAGACATCCGGACAATTTACCAGGCGATAAAAAGAGCATTTCCGAAGTGCATTTTAAAAGTTACCAGACAAAAATCACAAAATGGATACCAGGATATCATAAACCCTTTAGCTGAAGTTAAATCCAGAAAGGGCTGCTTTTTGATTAGACCACGATATCATAATTTTTTATTTATTTGAAAATTAAATTTTTAACATTTTAAGAACTGATTGGAATCGTAAATCGCATTATTGTACATCCGCACCCGCACTTTTGTTATTTCTAATTTTTTTTTAATATTCAAATTTGCTATAAAAAGTCTAAAGATGGTTTAGGGCCCGTGACATTCCTGCCCAGGGGCCCGGAATTTCTGTCGGCGCGCCTGGCTATAGGCAAGAAAAAAGGGATCATTCATTCATTCATTTATAAAACGTTTCTTCAGACTGAAATTAAGATAACAATGCATAAAAATTATACCACCGAGTGGAACTAAACATGGCGGGCAGCGTTGACAATACTAAGATACTTTGAGATTTGCGCAGAAGTGCTGCTATTCTTGTGTATCCTATATCTGGTCTGATAATCAATAAACTATGTAGGCGGCAGGCCTATGCTGCATGGTCAGCCTTCAAATTAGATTTGTCATACGAACCTCCTCCGTTTTTGAAAATCGATGCCTCTTGCGTTTGGTTGGTTTGTCGAAGACATCTGGCGAAATTCGTAAACTGTTTGTTGTTGAAGGATCTCACAACTTTCAGGAGTTCTGCATTCTTATCTCGGTTTGAATGTTGTCGTTTTATGAATTGACTCTGTTGCTCCGTTATGCAGTTGTGAGATAAGAGTGAATCGATGAATTCGTCATTCGGTTGAATATTATTCAAAAGGAAATCTTTGTTGTTTCTACAAATTGCTGAATGTTTCTTGTCTCTCTCATAACAATCTGCAAATACATTTTAAAAATGTCACATGTGTGTAACTTTGCACCACGTGCTTCGTTCGAAACAATTCCCCGAAGGATGGAAATAAATCAATGCCTGCGGACTTTTGATTTGACAGAGGAGTAAAATGATGGTAGGCTTCTAATGCAGCTTGATGGAGACGTACATCTAGACTCCACACACATTAATTTTAGAGAATCTGCAATCAAACCGACGACGTCCACAAAAGGCAAAACACCGTCTTGAGGTGTTAGCGAAGGCTGACCCAAGTCACCCAAAAGCCTTGTCTTACACGTCCAAGACTGCACGAATCGACACGCGTGCGGCAAGAACAGTCCACTAACACCCATTTTTTAGCACTTTGTATTGTATATCAGCATTTATAAAGCGCCTCTTACAGACTAGCTATTCAGAGGCGCTCTCAGCGTGACAGCCCCGAGGAAATAAATAAGACTTTGAGCAGTGAAGGGCTGAAGACGACACCCCCATTAAGATTTTACTGCGGATAATGGGAGGGAGGTCATTCCATACAGATGGGCCTACAATGGAAAAAGTCATGGTAGGCCCTAGTCCTTGCCAGTCGAACTAAGAGATCATGTCGATCAGTAGGCTACCGGTAGATCGGAGAGGACCTGACCAATTACCTCTCCTGGCGACGGCAAGTTCATGGCTCAAGGAAACGACTCACAGTGATTTATAAATTTGTTTTTCAACGAAGTCAACATTTTAAAGTTGAAGACTAATGGTGCAAAGAAGTTCTGTCAATTGGAGTGTAACTTCACTACCGTCGCTTGACTTCAGACTAGGCATTTCTTCAACCATTGCTATGTGTTACGGTGCTTGACCATTTATTTAAGAATAATTCGTCAGTCAAGTTTTTTAAAAATCTTATAAATTGTTCCATAGTCGACATTACTTTCTGATTTAGCCTACCTGCGAGAGATATTGTGTTCTATAGTAGTTCTATAGCCTACGACGTTAGGCTATACTAGGTCGCGGACTCGCGATTCAAACGTTGGGTCACTTCTTAATCTGTTTTCAGGGCACCAATATACCAAGAGTCGTACCTCCGAACTAAAGACCTTTTACACACAACATGATTGGAAAATCTTGGTTTTAGTGATAAGAGGATGTGAGGTCTTTCGAATGGCGCCGAATCTCAATCACACCAAGGCAGCGACCAGCGTGGAATGCCAGTCCTGCTCTGGGGATATAAAGCTGTTACATGTAAGTTTTCTACTAGTTATGAGGGATTGCTTGAGAGTATACTATAATTATTATACAGTAGTCTACACGTTCGATATTAATGTTCGATCACCGTCTTCAATGCACCTTGGATTCTGAACATGCTGAAAACTGTGTGCGAGGGCATAATAGTAGCCTTGGATAATTCTTCGTGTTATATCAGCATTGTTCACTTACATGTGAATTTTTATAGATTTTTAACTACTTAAAAAGGAGTCTTACGCTATTGAAGGCGCTGTTTTGGCTAAGCATTTGAAATTGCACTGTTTCAAGAAGGTAACTGACTTATCCGGAGACATGACAATGGTAATGATCCTCTAATCATAATAGCCTACACTATTTTATCAGCGAAATTTCTTTCGGTTGAAGTTGGAAAGTAATGCTTGAAATGAAACTTGCCTATCAAGTATCGCCAGATTTCCATCTTGAACCGTTTTCTGGTGATTCTTTGATAAAAACAAACGTCAACTGATATGAGAGACCTGATAACGTCTTCGTCTCTCTGCCATGTTGGTGAATTCAATATCCAATACATGTAAGTCTTTTGTAGGATAATGTCCAACAACTCGAATGGAAGATCGTGCAGCTGAAATGCGACACTTATTATTTATTTATATGTTGCATTTGCTATAGCGCTCCTTCAAGTTCACTACACAGAAGCACTCTCGACTGTTTGCATAAGGTCCCTGCGCGGCAGATTGAGGTGGATTTGAACCCGGAATCCTCCTCAGGATCGGTGCACGGTCAAAAGAGCGCTTTTGTCTGCGCGCATTATTTTGTCTGCGCGCTTTTGTCCTGCGCGCTTTTGTCGGCGTGCCCTCAGGCTCCAAGGCATCGAACCCACCACTACACCACATCGCCTCACAACACGTGCAAACATAACGCTGGAAAATGGGTCTATCTTCTTTTCTTCTTTTTCTTCTTCTTCTACTTGGTCTATGCAGATAATTTGTTTGAACAGCTGCTGCTTCTTAGGGAAAGTTATATAAACATTTTCTGACACAATAATACACACAGAAAGAATTAGAAGGCATGAGATGCCATCGTGACTTTATTTAAATTCCTATGATCACTCAATTAATCACATACATTTTTTATAGAGCCCTTCAAGATCTCTATTCAGAGCCCTGGTCAAAAAGAAATGTCTTGAGACGACTATGAATAGAGCCAGCAGATTCCTGAGAAAGACAGCGGAGAGCAACAGGGAGACCATTCCAGACAGAGTACTCGGCGATGCATAGTCGCTAGGCCATTGCAAAAAAAATTTTTTGGGAATGTTCATTGTGCACCCCTGCCATATTGTTACTATTACTTAAACATAATTGCCTGCAAATTTTCAGGTCTGTAGGCCATGTTTTGAGCCCCGCCCACCTAAAAAGTAGTTTTATGTTCAAAATGAACATCTACAACATGGTAGCAAATTGTAAAATTTTTGCTTTACCTTTTAGAGGCTGAACCCATGGTAGCAAGGAGTGAATATATGAAAAAAGAACCACCTCAGGAAGTAGTTCCTCCAATTTCATCCACACCAAACCGCCCATTACTTAGAAAGGATGATAGAGAAGTGCCTGAAGCGTGGCTCATAGGTGGCTTGTTGGCATCACATATTTGAAAGAAACTTAGGTTCAGTTCACAAAGACTTGTTTGGCGCAACATCAAGCCCTGACAACACCAATTTCATACAATTAAGAGATTCTATTTGGCCAACAATTAACACAGAAGCTGGTTTTAAAACCCTGGAAATCAAAGACAGGTCTTTGAAATGCACTAGGAAATCCTATACAGTCACTGAAGAGAATACTTTCTACTTCAAATAAATAGAACTTGCTACCTCGCGATGACTATCGGAAATGTGCTGAATTAATGTTGATACTTCTGGGCGAGACACCCGAAAGAGGAATACACTGGGGAAGCCAGGAGCAGCGCGTCATGCTCGATGGATGCCATCCATTTTGTATCCTGCAAAGACGTTGGCTTTCAGTGCTCAAGCGGGATATGACAAGGACATGATCAGCAAATTGGAAGCACTATGTAAATTTAATGCGCTATTCTACGTTGAAAACTGGCTCTCTTCATCCATTGGGGCCGATGCAGATACGCTGATCTCAAGCTATGGCATGACTTGAACAAGTATTGCAAGCATGATCCACAAGTTGCCAATGCAGCCATGAAAGCCTTGGAAAGGCACTTCTGGTACTTAACAGAAGAATGTGCTGTATTCTCTCTCTTTTCAAACAGGCTTTCCAATTCAGAAAGACAGCAGATTGCTCGAACACTGCTTCGAATTCCTAGACCAAGACAGTCTGAAAGGGGCCATCCAACGTTTCTTATGCTGAGCCACAGTACAAAGTTATCATCCCTTATTGGACCCAAATCCTGGTTCTTGTTTCACAGCATGGGAATTGGCGCCGACTGGCTAGGAAAACCTGTTAGAGAATTTCATAATGATCCCAATTACTAAGAAGCTGATGCATATGTGTGGCATGTCAAAGTGGTGAATGATCTGGCGGAATGGGCTGTGAAACTAATCCAAGACTTCTCAACTAGTGTTACCAATCATGAAACACAAAAACAGTTTTTATTGCAAATGGTCGAATATCAGCGCAAAGAAATTCCCAACTTTCAAAAAGAGACATTAAAGAAATTAACCTTCTCCTCCACAAAAACCTTAAATTCAGTAAAGGGATCTGACATGATATCATTGTGTAATGTGTATACACTATTACCAAACTTGTTAGTTTCTATATATGTAGTTTGTATTCATTGTATAGTAAACTGTCTTATATTACAAACATTTTGTCATGCAGGAAAACAATGATTTATTAACTAAATCAGTTGATCGTGTTGGGCGGGGGTCAAAACACCACGAAATGACCTAAAATTTGGTGAACATTCACATTTTGCCATTAGAAACATTATAGGAGGGGTGCACCCGAGAATTTAAAAAAAAATATTTTCCCCATACATAAATGAAATGACCTAATAGTCGCACTAAGTGAGAAAGTAACAATGAAATCGCCATGGGTAGTTAAGTGCAGCGAACGGCGGGCGATATAAGTCCTAAGCAATTTGCAATCGATGTAGGCTAATTGAAATAACGTAATTTGATTTTTTCAGGCAGATTTCAGGCATCTGGTAATTGTAATTTAATTGCCTTTTCTCTAGTAATTGGTGATTTGAATTTCAATTAATGTGTAATTTGCCCTGCCCTGACCAGAAGAAATGTTGATCACTGAAGAGGTGAGACATTGGAGGGTAATAGAAGGCAGTATACATAAGGTATTTGGAGGATGGCATTCTGGTGGAGTCGAGAGAGTATCAGGAGATAGATCTGCAAGTAGCATGGATTTGCTGTTAAACTTCTTGCTTAACTATTTGGACAAAATAATGCACAATCTTACCGTTGTACTAGGCCTACATGTGGCTTTGTTCTGTTTGTCTTCTGAATTCAGGTAAATTCCTTTAAATAGAAAAGGTGAAGAAATATTAAATTGTAATTGATGTAACTGAAATAACAGTCAGACTCGTCAACTTTTTTTCTCTTCATAGAAGCCTTTTTGTAACCCAAAGCAATAAGCAACAATAAGCAACAATCTAATCTACATTCATGAACATTCTAAACATTTAGTTAGTTGCATTATTCAATATTGGCCATTTTAACTGACACATTAAGTTTTAAAAAGTGGCAAGCAAAGAATTGAACTACTGCTTACATGGCGGAAAAATGAGAGGAAAATGATACCAAGGTCGATTTCCGGAGAACTTTATATCTGTATTCTAATGGACGCAAGCTACGATGAGTCTCAGTAGAGTGAAATCTCGAATCCACGACAAACGGTTACAATCGGCAAATTTAAATGGCTGGTAGTAAAAAAGAGCGGTGCTTGGCATTCTTTTATAAGGTAATTGATTCTCCTTCTTCCAACGGCAAAGGCAATAGTAACACAATGTTATTTGCATACCACTATAGCATCAATAAGATTCTTTGAACCGGACTCTAAAGATCTCTGGCTGCATGATCATAGCAATAACCCTATATGAATTCAACTCAGTGTTTGATCTTCCAACATCTGGACAACAAATGCTTATGATAATACTTCTATAAGACTTCTATGAAAGGTCATTAAATTTTATTTGTCAACAGTACTGTTACTGTTACTGTCACACAATGTTGTGTCTTATAGAGGTAGGCTATCATGCATTCCAGCATCATTTCCACAGTGTTAAGCAGTAACGCAATGTACTCACAGAACAGTTACTATCAAAATATTGCGACTCTGGTAATTTTATCACTTCGCATGTTACGATGGCAGTTATCACCACGCAAGGGCAAGTTGAGTTTCTCTAGCCGTTGATCACTGGATCACAATAATAATAGCCTTCGATGTTTTGTTTGCGAGTAATAAAATCTACCTCTCTTGTGAAATGATAGAAGTCGTCGCCAGCGTTTGTGACTTTCATGGTCATTTTTGTCGTCGGCTCGCTTTATTTTTCCTTCTGAAGCTCCCATGGTTTTCGAATACAGCAAGTTGTTGATTTTTTAAAATCTGATACTTATTTCTTTGATAAACGTTAACCAAAGAAGTTTCTGTATGTGCGCTGTGGCAACATCAGTAACAAAAACATGTGACTTGCGATAGGGATAGGCTGCATATAAAGAAGGAATTGCGATGACTCAATTCGCGTGTGCGCTCTAAACCAGGATATCAGGCCTAATACATTGGGGTCTACTTATAATATCAACAAATTTAGGTCACAGCCTCATCCAACCTTAGGCCTGATGACGTGTAGGCCTAATATGGCTACGTTTGTGCGCTTGATAGATGAAATCCTATTTGCGTTTGTGGACAGATAGAACCTGATTGGCATGGTAACAATTTACAGATATTTTAGGCTCCGTGGAGATATCTCTGACTGCAGACTCAAAGAACCATTTTTCGCTCCGTATTGGTTTATTTTAGAGTGCTTAATTCGTTCGCGTGTTACCCAAAAAACCAGGATATCACATGATTGGAGTCTGTTTATTTCGACAAACTTATAGGCCTAGGTTATTGCCACTGCAAACCGTCATAGTATCTCAATGCGTTCAATTGATAGGCCTAAATGAAGTTATCTTTTTAAATAATCCTAAACAGTCGAGGAGAGGTTAGAGCTGACACATGTTCAACTGTGACTCTGGAAAAACACAATAAGCTTATACTAATGTTGGTTTGGCAAAAGTAAGCAATTTATTCTCATTAGAGACATCGTTTAGGCTACTATCTAACTAGAGAGCTCTGTTTGTGCTAGGCATTTTATGGACTAAATCGTTGACAGCAGAGCTACGGAACTGTTTTTGTGTGAGGGTTAGGCTAATTATGGTTTATTGATCATTTTGCCCATTCACAGAATTTGCATAATTCATTGATTTTGAATTACTGCTTGGTGACAAGGTATTTATAAGGTGAATATACCAGCTGAGTTAGTTGCACCACAGAACAAATGGGGGAAACTTCTGCATTTCATTCAATTCTCTCTAGTCCACCCCCTCTTCAAACTTGAATAACCCCACTACGCGTGAGAGGTATACATGTGTATACTACATAGTATGTGAAAGAGTTGATGCTTTCACATCAACCCCCCCCCCCATCATCAAGTCACTTCACGGGTTAAAATTCCCAGAGCGAATCCACTTCAAAGTTCTCTCTTTAACTTACAACTCTTTACAATACTCCCAACCCAGATACTTTAATTTTTGGGGCATTGGATCAGCGTTTTCGTCGCCCCCCGCCCCGTCAGTACCCAGTGGTGATTATATCACACACTGAGGGAAGCCAATGATCCTTCCAGTAGGACCCAACGAGACGGCCCATAATTTATGAATAAATCAACCAGCGGAGGACATGACTGCTATTGCGGCCTGTTGTGCTGAATGGTTGGCAGCTGATGTTGTGAACCATTCTCTCGTGGTCGTGATCTGCCACGTGGGCATTGGTCAATACTGAATCGCTTTAGAACTGGGCAGGGAGGCTGTGCTGCTAACATGGTTCGATGGAGGCAGGCTTCCGAACCGCTGTGTAGCTGTGCATGGTGAGATCCAGACAATGTCACACATCTTATCTTATCTGACCATTTAAATGACTGCAAAAGAACTCGCTTTCCGGGTGGCTTAATCGCCTTGCATGTGGCTGATGAGGCTGCTGTTCAGTGGCTGGATGCGCTCTACAAAAGCTAAATAAATTGCCAAGATATCTTCGCCAACTGTTCACCTTCCAGCCTACACGTTCTACCCGATCAAACGCCTGTCTTGCACTCTCTCGACCGCCGGTCACAAGTCAACTCAAGTTCTCCAACCGAGCCATATCCAACACAGCACCACGCCTTTGTAAGGATCTGCCTCCTGAGTTCCGATCCTTTTAAGTTCCTCCACCATCATTATTAATCACACACCCCCACCTTCCTCAGGCTCCTCTATCCATCACGCCTCGGGCTTTTCATTCCAAACTTAAGACACTGCTTTTCAAGAACTCTTACCATGTCTCATCTGATCCTCCACCCTCCAATTCCCGGCCCGGACGACACCCGCCTTAGTAGCTGTTCCGCCCTTCTGATCCTATGGTAACTCGACCCGGACCACCACGGACTACTCTCACGGCATGGGCAGAGTTCATCAGGGCTAGGGGGCTAAACCCCCCCCCAAGAAGACCCAGAGTCAGTTTTTTGACCATGTAAATGGTATCGTTTTTCGGGCGCAGCCCCACGCGAAACTTACGAATGACTAATAAAAGGTCATCAACTTTTTTGGGCCGGGAAATATTTCTCATTTTTGGACCGAGTTTCAGCCCCCAAAAATTTAGCCCCTCCAAGAACGGAAACCAAACCCCGCCCATGTCTCACGACAACCCTTCTGACTCAACGCAGCGCTCGTGAATAAGCTGGTGCCCCGCGCTTGGCTTTCGAGTGGCGCTTTAGAAATTTAGAGTTTACGATTACGATTTCCGACCGAATAAAAAAAGATAGCATGGGGAACGTTTCCGCCACCGCACAACGATAGGCAATCATCGGTCGCCTAAGTTCATACGGCCAGATGAATTGAGTCTTGGTAGTGTTAAGTAGGCTATAGGAGGCGGTTAGAGGCTAACCAGCTAGCCAGCCTATCCAAGACAGCATTGACACTTTTGCTGAACCACTGTCAGACACTGGGTGGGAGTTTGTATACGCTTGAACATCATCAGCGTAAAGCAGTGTGAAAGTTCCCCCCCCCCAGGATTGACATTTCCCCCCCCCCCAGAAAAATTTGACGAAATGATATTACTATCATAGTAATTTAGTTACTGCTTTCATCATTGTTTTACATGAAGTGTTATAATATACCGTGATATTATTTATTATTATATGATTATAATGACATTATTTTACTACTATAATATATGATACTATCATGTTAAGATGACACCTTAAAATGCAGCCATTGCAATGTGGAAATTCAAAAAGTTTCTAATGGGTCACTGAAAAAGTACAGCTATTTTGTTAAGACGACACCTTAAAATGCTGCCATTACAATGTTTTCAATTCAATAAGTTTTTAATGAGTCACTGAAACAGTACAGCTATTTTGTTAAGATGACCCCTTAAAATGCTGCCATTGCAATGTGAAAATCCAAAAATTTTGTGATAGGTCAATGAAAAAGTACAGCTATTTTGTTAAGACGATACCTTAAAATGCTACCATTGCAATGTGGAAATTCAAAAAGTTTCTAAGGGTCACTGAAAAAGTACAGCTATTTTGTTAAGACGACACCTTAAAATGCTGCCATTGCAATGTGGAAATTCAAAAAGTTTCTAATTGGTCACTGAAACAGTACAGCTATTTTGTTAAGATGACCCCTTAAAATGCTGCCATTGCAATGTGAAAATACAAAAATTTTCTAATGGGTCACTGAAAAAGTGCAGCAATTTTGTTAAGGCGACACCTTAAAATCTTGCCCTTGCAATGTGGAAATTCAAAAAGTTTCTAATGGGTCACTGAAACAGTACAGCTAATTTGTTACGATGACCCCTTAAAATGCTACCATTGCAATGTGGAAATCCAAAAATTTTCTAATGGGTCACTGAAAAAGTACAGCTATTTTGTTAAGACGACACCTTAAAATGCTACCATTGCAATGTGGAAATTCAAAAAGTTTCTAATTGGTCACTGAAACAGTAGCCTACAGCTATTTTGTCAAGATGACCCCTTAAAATGCTGCCATTGCAATGTGAAAATACAAAAATTTTCTAATGGGTCACTGAAAAAGTGCAGCTATTTGTTAAGACGACACCTTAAAATACTGTCATTGCAATGTATAAATCCCAAAAAATTTTCATGGGTCACTGAAACAGTACAGCTATTTTGTTAAGATGACACCTTAAAATGCTGCCATTGCAATTGTGAAAATCCAAATATTTTCTAATGGGTCACTGAAACAGTACAGCTATTTTGTTAATACGACACCTTAAAATGCTGCCATTGTAATGTGGAAATTCAAAAAGTTTCTAATGGGTCACGGAAACAGTACAGCTATTTTGTCAAGATGACACCTTAAAATGCTGCCATTGCAATGTGGAAATTCAAAAAGTTTCTGATGGGGAGGGCGCATCCTCCTCCCCATACCCTTCCCCCTCCCAGTCCCGGTGCTACGCGCATCACGAGTGTCCTTCGGACGTTCAAATGTCTCCCCCCCCCCAGAAACCCCAATTCCCCCCCAGAGGAGGGGGACTAGATTAAACACTGAGCGTAAAGCTGATGAAAGAGACTAGGCTACAGTCATGATAATTATTATAAGCAGTGGTCCTATGCCGGACGTATAAAATTAATAATTAATACCGTATTAAGCTATTAATGATCCCACTAGGCCTACATGTGTACTGTGTATTAGGGTGGAGTGAATCGGAGCGAAAAAACATTTTTTCTCGAATTTCCAATTGTAATAGTGATCAAAAGTTGCCTATGGTATCACAGAATTGCTACAAAAAATTTTACCTTCCTGTGTTGACGTCTTCTGCCCTCTACCGGACGATTTAAGGACGCCATATTGATTTTCAGTACAGTCAGGCATTTTTAGACCAAGCATGGAATCTGAAAATTGTGCTGTTAGAAGCAAGTCATGTAACAATTAACTAACTGGTGTTTCTAGACTAATTTGACCCTCCTGAAAACGAAAATCGCGGTTAACAAGCTGAATTTTTAATGGTTCCATGAGAAAACAAGATGGCGGACAAGATGGCAGCCAATTGCTTCAAATGACTAAAAGTAAAGTATTGTGTGTGATAGGAACACGGTTTTAGATTCTAAATTAAGATTATAGGATTCAAGGAATGCAATGGAATCAAAGATATATGTGTAGCACTGCCAAAAAATCAAAATGGCGGACAAAATGGCGGTCAGAATCTTAAAATGGCTATAGGTGAAGTAATGTATACAATGGAATCATGATTTAAGGGTCTAAGTCAACATTTTCAAGGTCAGGGAATATGATGGAACCAATGTCACTCATGTAGCACTGCACGAAAACCAAAATGGCGGACAAAATGGCGGCCAGATTCTGGAATTTTCTATTAGTGAAGTTCTGTATCTAATGATTGAGTCCAGAGCTCAATTCCTCCAAATACAGGTCAGCTTTGGAAACCTTTCTACTCGCTACACAACATATGATTCTTCTCAAATTAACTTTCTGCACCCAAATATCGTTAAATATAAGGTATACACTCAGTAGTAGGCAACACCTTTTCTTCTTTCACGGAACCACCCGCAACAGCTACATCTATACCTCCAAATGCCCAAATGTGGCTGTTGAGAGCTGAATGAACAGGAATGAAATTAGATCAGCTTTGCTTTCAGGCATACCAAGAACATTCAGCCAATTCTCCGACAACGGAGTACCACTATTTCAAGACTCAATACAATGACGAAGTTGTGGTAATAGTCGCCATTTCTGTGTGGTTCCACTTTTTAATAAGCAATTTCCAGGTCTAGTACCTATCCAAGACAATAATTATTGACCCTCTTGTAGCCAATCGAAGGTATCTTTACACGGGCAACTATTGTATCTGCCAGGTCACCAAATGTCTTCGCCTTTGGAAGGCCCCCATTGCTTGTACCATTGCTTGTTCATCCAAAAATTTACGACACTTGTCCTATGAATTCCGACACTATTTTTATTGATCATATCGCAAAATTTGGTCATGTCTCATATTATATGCAGATGTCTTGCATTGGCTCTGTTTTCAGCAGCGTATTGCCTACAGGGTCTGTGTGCTGGTGAGGCGGTGCCTTGAGGGACGAGCCCCACTTGTCTGCAAGAACTCTGTTTTTCAACTCGGCTGACCAGCGTCGATCCACTCTTCGGTTGGCGGACCAAGCTGAGCTTCTGCTATTCGACAGCAACGTTCATTCTCTGCGGCTGGATCCACAACCTGAAATGTCCACCCATTTTCACAGCTCTTACTGCCCATGGGTCACTCCACTCCGTTCCTTAAGAATCTAGAAACTGTCCTATTCCGTTGCGTTTAGGTTGGGAGTGATACTGAATAGCCTACTTTGAAAAGGCCCTACATAAAATATTCTAAATAAATAAATGTTAACCTCTGTTAAAAGTTGCTGACTGGACAAGTTACTTTTCACAAAGCATCCAATGCCACAGATTTTGAGGTAAGCTCATGGCACGATATTGATGCCAGATCCATCGGATAGTCAGTTTTATACGCTATGATAAGGTGCTGCATGATAACTTCGTCAGTGTTCTTTTGAAGAACGCTCCTTGGTTCAAGACCTGCTGAGGAAATTGCGATAATTTCAATGATCATTATTATCTGGCAAAAGAAGGAAACATTGTAGATAAATTCCACAACAGATGCCATCTTGCAAAGACCTGGCAAAAAACTAAAATCAAATTCATACATAACTTCGCTTGTAGACATTTTAGAATTCTGGCCGCCATTTTGTCCGCCATTTTGGTTTTCGAGCAGTGTTACATGAGCGACATTGGTTCCATCATATTCCTTGACCTCTAAAATGTTGACTTAGACCCTTAAATCATGATTCCATTGTATACATTACTTCACCTATAGCCATTTTAAGATTCTGACCGCCATTTTGTCCGCCATTTTGATTTTTTGGCAGTGCTACACATATATCTTTGATTCCATTGCATTCCTTGAATCCTATAATCTTAATTTAGAATCTAAAACCGTGTTCCTATCACACACAATACTTTACTTTTAGTCATTTGAAGCAATTGGCTACCATCTTGTCCGCCATCTTGTTTTCTCATGGAACCATTAAAAAGTCAGCTTATTAACCGCGATTTTCGTTTTCAGGAGGGTCAAATTAGTCTAGAAACACCAGTTAGCAAATTGTTACATGACTTGCTTCTAACAGCACAATTTTCAGATTCCATGCTTGGTCTAAAAATGCCTGACTGTACTGAAAATCAATATGGCGTCCTTAAATCGTCCGGTAGAGGGCAGAAGACGTCAACACAGGAAGGTAAAATTTTTTGTAGCAATTCTGTGATACCATAGGCAACTTTTGATTACTATTACAATTGGAAATTCGAGAAAAAAAATTTTCACTCCACCCTACTGTGTATCTGGAGCGAAAGGGTTGTGCAGAAAAAATACGCTAACAACCTAGAAGACTAAAGAAAATGTAATCAGATTTCAAGGCAGGGAACTTTGTACCTTACCGGGGAAAAGGTCGTCAGAAATTTTGGGCGAATTAAAATTTAGCATAGTTGTGCAGTTCTAAAAATTCCTGTTAATTAAAAGCCCCGTGTCGTGTCACGCGTAGATGCACATGTATAGGCCTATGCTCAATGAAAGGTGTTTAGCCTATACGTACAACACGTCTATAGCTATTTATGCCATTTAATTATTTATGCACAACCTCGATTTGGCAGAGATCACATAGAAATCCAAAGATTTTCAAATATTTTTGATGTCGTCTTGCTACCACTGAAATGTCAGGCAGTCCCGATGCCCAACTGTTATATCTGACCCCACTTGATCAGAACCTGTTTTAGAATGAGTTAGTGGACTCTAGAGTTCCCCATCCTTACATTATCAAACTGTTGGAGCTCTTTAATGTATCTAGGCGCTGTACCAATAAGCGAATCTTTCTGCAAGACTAGTAATGACTAGGCCTACGTAAGAAAAATGATGCTGCATCAAGACGCTACATCCAGGCAATGTAATCGCCCAACGATCATATCAACCACGTAGGCCAGCTTGAATTAATTGGGCTATCCCGTAGGCGCTGAGGCTGTCTCAGCGCCTACGAGATGGCCTATAATAGTCCTATACTTACATGTCACTCAAGCTGCATAGCGGCCAGTCGTTAAACAGACACCGAGTTCGTCAGTCTGCCGCATGTTTGGTCGTAGGCTATAGCCTACCTTCGCCATTATTGGTCAGAGCTGCTAGGTTTGCAGTCACTTCTTTGACTTCTCTAGTAGAATTCACTTCACTTTCAGATTTACAGGGACACACATATTTTAACAGATCTTAGGCCTACTCTCAGCCATTCGTGTCGGTCATCTGATGTGACATAATTTGGTAGCAACCGCAGCCGAACCCATGGGAAAGAGATCGTATCTCACTGGCAGCATTTCGAAAGTTGTCGCGATAAGCTTACCCCAGCAACAGATTATATTGTAGCTCAGTTGAGAGAGCGTTGGTCGATAAACTGAGTAGTCATTATCGCGGCCCGGGTTCAAGCCTCGCTCAGGGCAAAAATTTATTTGAATTTTCTGTTAGCTGCCAGTTTCTGTTGTGTTGTTTGCCTCGGGTCTGTTGAAAATAAGATCGCCCCTCCCACTTCTGGCTTGGACGAATCTGGAGCGTTCCAGCACTTAGGCCATTAGTGTTAAGTTACCAAGCCTGTTGTAGTCGACCTGCGTGTCGTGCGAAGCTGGCCGTATTTCGTATAACTTGTACCTGTGATCGTTCTGCGGTGTGTTAGATTGAATGTCAATAAACGAATATTATTCATAAGTCTTTGCGGCTTGTGAAATTTCAACAGTCTAGCTGTTGGAACTCCCCAAAACCTCCGTCTCAAGTTTGTCTTCTTGGCGTCGTCAGCTTCCATCTTAAAAGCAATGCATGGTGAGACATGTCTGTATAGTTCGGTATATAAATGGCGTTTCAGCTTATTTGTATGGAAATCATGTGTAAAATTTAGGTTACATTTGAAAACTAGAGAGGCAAAAATTAACATGGCTGTCACAATCTATCGAATGAATCGTAGCAAAAATATAAAGTAAAAATTTATTTTCAGTTGCCATGGTGTAGGCCTAGGCCTAGTAGATAGCCTCCGAATTGCTCTTACACATTTTTAGAAATTTCCTAAGTGTACGGCCGACCCCCTGGCAAATCGTCAGGCGATCAAAGTGGGGCTCACGACCCACAGATTGAGAACCGCCGTCCTATGGACTTATTCTTTAGATGTCTGGACGGCGCTGATTAAACCCATGACTATAGCGTTCTTCTCTTTGTTGACGGAGATCAGTGCACCAACTTCTTATTCGGTTTATTATTCCTAGACGCAAATGCCTCCGACTTCTACAGTGCCCGATTATTCACGTAGCGGATGAACGACATGAAAGATTTAATTTATTAATTTATTATGCTCCTCGGCACTTCCGAACGGGCAACGACCACGAAGAATAAAACTGGATCGTAGAGATCTTCTTACTAATCGACATTAGTAGTAAAAAATATTTGGTTGATTGATTGATTGACATTGCGCTCTGTTGTAGGCCTATTGGCTACATAGCCTAGTGAATATAATTATGTGATTTATGTGATTTCTGTAGAATGAAAGTTTCAAATAAAGACAATGAAACTGTTCCATGTCACTCCTTTGTAATCTGTCGAAAGCTATAAAATTGCATTCAAAATTAATTTGTTCAATTCTCTCTTAGTCCGGATAAGTTTTGACGGCTATTTTGTTCTCAGAATCAGGTGAAAATATTGAATATAATTTCAACCTAAAAGTGTAAATATCTTAATATTAGGCCAACTGTAATAATTGTCAGCGACGATCAGTTGTTTCTTTTCTGCGTCGTAACACAATCTGATTGGCAAACGGATCCTTGTTTCTTTTGATTCTGCATATTGAGAAAGAAGAATTCGATTCCACTTAAGATCGGAATCCAAGAGAATCACTCTGTCATTCACATAGTCAGCCACAAACACTCGATCTTCTGAATCGATTGAGATATATTTAGTATAACTAAGTTGCTGTGTTTTATTTGATGGAATAAAACGACGGACGACCGTCTGTCCATCTCCGGTCACTTCACAGATTCCCCACCTATATACCTTCGTTGTCCCACTACATTCAACCTCTACGTACTCTGTCCATTTGTGAAGGATGACAAAATTCCCGATGGATGTTTCGACGACTTGAAGGGGTTTCGTAATATCTCCCGGTAACAGAATGGACCGAGTAAGTTGTTTGTTTGACTCGTAGATCCACAGAGTGGACGGTGAATCATTGACCAACAACAATTGACCATCACTGGTCACTGTCAAAGTAGGATGCGAGAAATATTTAGAGTCCCTTAGTTTATAATCAGTTTTAATCCATTCGATGATTTTGTATTTGTAATAAGTTATCTTCCAGATGCATTTCCCATAATAGTCATGGACGTAGAGGCAATTTTCTTTCTCACTGGATCCAATATCAATGGGATCTTTCATCTCATCTATTTTGATTATCTTTTGAAGGTCAAATGGATTTCGATTCTCAAAGACACAAATTGCATTTGCAAAATTATGAATTATGTGTAATCGACAGAGGACGTAGATTTCATCTCGCAGTCTAGTGACTCCGCACACTCTTTTAATATCTGGCACTTTAATTCTGCGGGTGAAGTTGATGCAAATTGAACAAACCACTAAAATAAAAACAAAGCAATCATTTATATACAAGAATACGTTATTACTGATGGCATATTTTCATTAATTAATAATTATAACCGTGCAAATATTTAATCAGTCTTCAGTTATTTATAAAATGTATTTATGCTTTTGCATTTGTTTTGATGTTTAGCCTACTTAGAATCAGTATTGCACACGAGGGTATAAGCGGGTAGGAAAAGTAGGGGCGAGACGGACCCCGTAACGAATTTCTGGTTTTAAGACATCATAAACGTGCTTCACGGGCACATTTTTTGCTACTCGTAGCTTATACAGTACCATAGCTAAGGGCAACACAAATTTAATTGTGCACATCCCTTTTTGACAATAAGATTTTTTAAATTAAAAAATTTAGTCGTAATGGTCCACGATGGACCAATCTAATAAATCGTGCCCCACGCATTATTCTTTCATCATTTCATGATCTGATCACATGCAGAATACTATTTTAAGCACAAATTTGATCGTCTGTAATGTAAAACAGTGAGAATAACGCAGAAGTTACATTGGACTAAAAATTTTCAATTTTAGGCGATTCTAGTGGTCCATCTTGCCCCCATGGTGGAACAAGGTAGACCACTGCAATCGTGTCTTTCGCGTTAATTGTCATTATTGTATCCAACAATTATCGTTATAGTAATAATAACATAGGCCTAATAATTAATCAACATGTGAAATCGGATGAAAAAAGTCGAACCACACGAAAAATTCACACAAACGAACGGGGCAAGATGGATCACAAGGTCCGTCTTGCCCCGTCGGTGACTGATCCAACTCGCCCCCATGCGTAAGGTATAAACTTTTCACCGTTGAAAAATTTAATCTAGTGGGTATCCTGCCAATACTGAATTCGTTAATACAGCAGAAAAGGGTGTTTAACCAAATATACTTGCATCAAAAGCCTGTAACAATGTGCAAATAACTGTTTCTTGAAAATACACCGTGTCTCAAAAAAAAACTGTGCAGAATTGTTTTTGTCAGAACTTCGTCAAATTTTCACCAATCTTAATAACTTTTGGTAGGTAGACGGCAAAGTGGCTGAAATTTCATGTTATGTATAAATTTTCCACCTTACCTGACTCATTTCACCGCACTACCTTGTTAAACAGAGATGTGCCAATTTTTCATATAACGGCGTCTCGAAGCTTGGCTGCACTGAAATCCATTGCATCGAGCCGGATGTCGAAGTGAATGGGGCATAAGCCTACTATCGCGACAGCCTTCTTGCCCAGAAGATACCGTCAGACATACGCCGGATATCCCAGGGCGAGTTTATTGTCTTTCAACAGGATGGCGCCCGGCGCATCAAGCGCGCGACACTGTCTCTTTCCTGGAGCGAAAAACGCCCGACTTCATCCCTCCAACACTGTGGCCACCGAATTCACTGGATCTTCACCCAGTCAACTATAGCATATGGAGCGTGCTGCAGCAGAAGGTTTGTCTGTCCAGAATAGCCAGAGTCGACGAACTCAAAACGCTCCTGCTTGATGAGTGGGCGCGCTTTGACCTGTCGATCGTTGATGCTGCTATCGGCCAGTTGCGTCGCCGTCTAAGAGCCTGTGTCCGTGTATTCGGGGCACATTTCGATCACAAATTCTAACACTTTTAAGCAGATCTGTCATAGCTATTAAAACACTGTGCTAAGTAAATCATATTTTACTTTACTGCGTGCTAATTCAGTCGTCAGATAGTTTGTTGCAGGTAATAAAATTTAAGCGTTATATGAAAAATTCGCACATCTGTGTTTAAAATTTGACGAAGTTCTGACAAAAATAATTCTGCACAGTTTTTTTTTTGAGACACGGTGTAGAATCGGACAGGTCGAAAATCAACTTTTCATCATAAAAAACGAAAAAATGTCGTTTCGGTCGCTTATTTTGGTCAAATCACCAAATCGCCAACAGTATTACAATAATTAAAATTCATTCGATAGGTTGCAACATCATAATACCTTATATTGACGGGACCCATCATACCCCAAGGGTCCATCTCGCCCCTAGTTCCTCTACACAGTGTGTTGGCTACACGCCAAAAAAATATTTGCGCATATTGTATCCTTACTTAGTTCCGTAATAGATCTATGTAGCCTATAGGCCTACAGCGTGTGTTAACCTCACAAGGAACACAATAAAATAAATAAATAAAAAATTAAATTCTTACAGACAGCAATTATGTAACATACAAAACGATTAAATTTGCTCGTGTAATGCCGGAAGAAAATTTGATGACTAAAATAGGTCATCCAAAATTCACATGACTAAAAGAAGTCGTTGGAAAAATTTCTGTAACATCTTAATAACACGATTAGAGGCTACAATTTTTCGACCTACATGTATATATAGCGATCTCACTTTCCATTTTACCGTCTATCCATCTCACTGCATGCCTTAGTTTGTCTCTGCCTTTTTCACCTGCAGCATTTTTCTTCCAATTCCACCTTAGCCGACACAAAACAATTTAAGTTGCTTAGCGGTGTAATAGCTACTGCTGCAAATCTCTCTCGGTCGATAAACTTTCACTCTCTCTAAAACAATTTTTTCTAGCCAGTGCAGCCACTTCTTGGTCACTGTTTTTGATTTCTGTTCACTCTTCAATCACAGACATAAGCAGCCTTTTCACAATAGTTTCACCCTGCTTATAATCAATTTTAATCTGTCTTCGAAATTTGATTTTATCAAGCAAGCTGTATAATTAATATGTCGAGTATGCTTAAATTTTATAAATGTTGGGTGAGTCTGCAAGAACTTACCAACGGTTTTCTTGAATTGATTCCTATCGATGTTGATCATCTTTGCAGTAGACGGTTGAACATTTTCAAAGAATACATCTCTCAGTTGATTCGAATCGTGCATCTTCTCAATATCTTCAAGAGCTGTTTGTGAGCGACACCAGATCCAAACGACCACAGTCCCTTTGTTCAGTTGTGAGTTTGAGATTTCCATGTCTTCATTTTTAAGATGACTGGTGAGTTTATCAATTTGATGGGATCTTGGTTTTGTTCTGTTTCGAAGGTAGCTTATTCTTGTTTGAAGCAGCTGTTTGTCCATGGATTCCGCAGTCGCTGTTCCAGAACTTTTCACTCTCACTTCTATGACAACTAAAATGAGGAAAAGACAATATTGAGCACTTGTTTATTATTACAGTTAGCTACTGTTTTTGACTGTTGATAGGGAAAATTGACAAGTCTCGTCTACAGTGTAAAATTTTCTTCCGTCCCTCAACTTATTTTCCATCTGAAAATGCACGATGCATAATTTATCCAACAATACAAAACAATAGAACTGCAAAAATGATAACGCCGTTCTTACAAAGTTCAATAATGAACACACACCTCGAAGGATTGACTGCAATTATATTATTTACTAGCTGTACCCGGCCACGCGTTGCTGTGGCTGAAAAGACTATTCAATCCTCCCTCCCTCCACTGCCTCCCTCCCTACGTTCCTATGTACCTCCCTACCCCCATTCCCCTCCCCTCCTTCTCCTCCTCCTTCTCATCCTCCTCCTCATCCCCTACCCCTCCCTCTCCCCTCCCTCCTCTCCAGCTCCCCCTCCCCTCCCCTTCGCCGCCCCTCCGCCTCCCTTTCTCTCTCCCTCTCTCCCCTTCTTTGCCTCCCTATATCCCTCCCTCCCGTTTCCTCCCCTCCCTCCTCCCCTCCGTCTCTAACCTTAATCTCCATCCCTAGAAAGATGCGCTATAGAAACACGCGCGGAAAAGCGTGATAAAACGCGGTCGAAAAATGGACGGACGGATGCGTGAAAGTTTAGATCGAAATGGGTCGAATCCATCGACGTATATCGAATCGAGCGAAGAGTTACATAATGCGCTATAGAAAAACGCGCGGATTAGCGTGGTAAAACACGGTCGAAAAATGGAGGGACGGATGCGTGAAAATTAAAATCGAAATGAGTGGAATCCATCGACGTATATGAAATCGAATACAAAGTTGTGTTTTTTTGGTCGAAAAGATTGCGCTTTTCCCGAAAAAACATTATACAAACCCGCTCGTAGCCGAATGGAACGTTTTGGTAAAATTTTTAAAACAATCGGTGAAGAGGTTTCCGAGATCCTCGATTAGACACAAACTTTTTACATTTTTATTTATATAGATTATTACAGACCACTATTTGCAAGCGATTTCCTTCCTCAATCTCTGCCCTGGTGAGACGTTAGTGCAAAAATTGAGGCAGTATGTCGCTTTCAAATTGAAGCCTTTTGTGCATTTTCATAGTTTTCTGTGCATTTTCATAATTTTCATGGATTTCGCCAAATCGAGTTTTATTTTTTTCGCCTCTCAGAAGTCCAGGTAATAGTTCATAATGAGAAAATTACAAAATTGCAAGCTATATCTAATTGCAATTGAGCAGAAACTCAAATCCCCAGGTCAAGCTATTGCTAATAATTAGGATATGTGCAAATGAACCACAAGCCTGGTTTTGCACCATAATTCTGTGTAGTGCTGAAAACTTGCTATTCATTGAAAAAAATTATCTGATATAATTTTATGGAAGAAACCTTGTTAAATTGTTATTGCATGAAAATGATGAGCAAGTTCTGTGTAGTACAGGGTTGCATGCAAGAACTCTAATTATAGGCTAGGTGAACAAACCTTGTAATTGCATCCATGGATTAGACAAGTTTTACCAAGCAGGACGTTTTGGCGCCGGACGTTTTGGCGTTGTCGCTTTGGCACCGCTGATTTGGCGCCGGTGTCAGGAAATAGAGTATCCCCCGTATTAATTGTATCCCCAAATAAAAAAAGTCGAAAAAACCGCTTCCGCTTGTATTTTGTTTTGCAAATTAATTTTCATCTGCTTTGTTTTGAACATGTAATGTAATGTAATGTAATTCAGACAATTTGTATAGCATCGTCAGTAGCAAGCTACTTCTAGGATGCTTTACACGCATAATGTCAGCTGTCAGTGTAAAACAATGACACTAACAGGTAGGCTATGTTTATTCCTACTAGATAATTTGTTTTGCCCCGTTTTTAGAGCACTTAAAACATTTAAAACACTTAAGAACACTCAGAGTCACTAAATAAATTCGAGTTGCCTTTATCTGAGCATTGCTTAGGACACTTAAAACAATTAGAGTCACTTTTAATTTTTATTACAGCATAAATTTTGTATTATGCGCATTTTAAACAAAAGGGATAGAATGATGTATCCCCCCGGATAGTATAGACCGGTTAATTCCATCCAGGGGATAGATTAATTCATCCCCCCGGATAGCTATCAGAGGGGATACGTCATACTCCGTTTCGAGTCACCGGACGTTTTGGAACCTACTGGATGAATGGAATTCTTCTCTGCCTATATACATGTAGAATTGTGTTTGACGGACAACAGTGCCAATACCGGTCCTGTGCTACTTTGAGATTAACGCAGAAGTGCTGACATTCTTGGGTAGGCATATAGGTTTTTATCTGATAAATTAAAACATTAAAACATAGTTTAAAACATTAAACTATGTATACTACTAGCCTCCGCCGTTTTTGAAGATCGATGCCACTTGCGTTTGGTTGGTTTCTCGAAGACATCCGGCGAAATTTGTAAACTGATAGTCGGCAAAGGATCTAACAGCCTGCAGAAGTTCGTCGTTCTTATCTCGGTTTGAATGTTGTCGTTTTATGAATTGACTTTGTTCTTCCGTTATGCAGTTGTGAGATAACAGCGAATCGATTAATTCGTCATTCGGTTGAATATTATTCAAAAGAAAATCTGTGTTGTTTCTACAAATTGCTGAATGTTTCTTCTTGTTTCTCTCATAAAAATCTGCAAATAGGCCTACAATATTTTCATTACATTTTAAAAATGACATAGAGTTGTAACTTTACATCATGTCCTTAACTCGAATCAATTTCCTCGAAGGATGTAAATAAATCAAGGTTTGCGGACTTTGATTTGACAGAGGAGTAAAATGATGGCACTAATGAGGCTTCATGGAGACATAGACTCCACACGCATTTAGGAGAAAATGCAATCAAACCGACATCCACAAAAGGCAAAAAGCAAAGGTCGACCTAAAAGCGTCTTAATACACGTCCAAAACTACACGGACCGACACGCCTGCGGCAAGAACAGTCCACCACCAACAACCATTATTAATGCACTTACTAGCCAATTAGGCCTACTTCTCGCAGCGAGATCCAACTCGATGGTTCAAGGATACGCCTCACAGTCGGGTGGATCGATTCCCCATGGCAAAAAAATTTTTCTTCGACAAGTACTATTAAGAGTGAGGGTTGCCTTTTGGTATAAGAAGCACACAGTAATTATTTGGTAATTATTGTGGAACATCTTGAGGCTCCCCAACGACTTTGAAATTTTGCTATATGGGGCCTGTATAAGGGCTTTGGATATATTATGGATGATTGTGAATCATCGCATATGACAACGTCTGGTATTACAAATAACGTATAAAAATCAGTGAATACATGTTTGTGCATAAACTATTGTGCATATAACATGTAAGCTAATGTATATTTGCAACAACGTTCGGGCCACAAGACACGACAATCTATTTGCTCAAATGTTGGAACAACCCATCGATAAAATGACTTAATGCGATAAAGCCATGTCGCGATTTTGCCACAATAAAACCGCTGATGACAATTTCTAACTAACTGTAAACAGCTAGCATTCCACACGTAGGCCTATAATGAGGTAACTTACATAATACATGTAGGAAAGTCAGCTATAGGACTGATGGTCACAAATAATCTAATCTACATGTAATCTTATGATATTCTGGCCATTTGTAAAGCACTTCTCACAGAAGAGCTAATCAGAAGCGTTCTCAGCATGACATGCTCGTGAAAATAATGAGAAAGGTCTTTCAGCAGCGAAGAGATGTAGGTCTAGATGAAATCCTCTCCAGTATCCTGCTATCGATGAAGTCACAGTCGGCCAACCTAGGAGCTAAGGCATGTTGAGACATAGTGGCTACGAGCAGTACCTTTACCTGATTAGAGACGAGATCGGGAGCCAGTGAATATCATTAATCATTTGGATGCTTACAGCAGTAAGTATTGCCAGTCGATCAAGTGGTAGACCTCATGTGCGAGGTCATACCTGAGTTCTGGTAATTAGCTTATACCTAATTCGAATATTTTTATCGCACTGCAAATTAATGGATCAAGTTGATGTCCATACCTTAAGAATGTGACAAACTCTATGTTCGCGCACGTGCTGACTGTAATTATGGAAAGCAGCAGATTTCCAGATGAACAAAAATGGGCATTAGGTTGTATTGCGAGCTCAGCAATACGTTTTTGTACCGATTGTATACGATAGGCCTACCGGCAACTGGAAAAGCTGGATGAAACGAAGCAAATGTATAAATTGCAGCATCTTTGCACACTGGCTTAGCTTTGATACTGAACCACCTCTGTGGGTACACCTCCCCGATGTATTCCCCAAGAATATGTGATTATAAAGCCTACTGTACTTGTCGTGGTAAGCAAGAATGAACTGCAGAACTCAAACATGTTACACAGGCGGCATTGAACATTTTACCCAGATCTGTTCACCTTTGGCTGCATACTACTATCAAAATAATATTCCCAATCGTTGACTGCTATAGGGTAGGCCTATCGCTTGATTTTAGTTGATAGCTCGGTAGCGTATAGCTTCATTACATTGTCGTATGCTCCTATTGATTCACAATCCTCCAACACTGATCCACCTCCATTTCCAAACCCTACTCCTCCTGTCTCTCAGTCTACCCTTCCAATACTCCATCCCGCCTCTGAAGCTGAAGTGTCACTCCTGCTAAATTCTCTTCCTAACAAACAGTGTGAATTAGATCCCATCCAAACTGCTCTCCTAAAAGACTGCGCCTCCATCCTCATTCCTATAATCACTAAAATTATCAGTCCTTCACTTTCCACTGGCAACTTTCCAATGGTCTTCAAGCAATCTCTCGTCACTCCTCTTCTGAAAAAGGCAAATCTTGACAAGAAAAACCTATCAAATTACCGACCCATCTCCAACCTTTCTTTTCTATCTAAATTAACCGAACGAATTGTCCTTTCCCGGCTAAACGATTACCTCGCTTCTAACTCACTCCTCAACCCCCACCAATCCGGCTTCACCAAACACCACTCTACAGAAACTCTACTCGTCTCTCTGTATAATAAACTGGTTTCTGCCGTCAGTCATCAGCAAGTCTCCTGCCTCTGCCCCTAGACATCTCCGCTGCATTCGACACCATCGATCACAATCTCCTTCTAAATCGACTTTCTTCTTCTTTTGGCGTCTCTGGCACCGCTCTACTCTGGTTCCAGTCCTATTTGTCTTCCAGGTCCTTCTCCGTCAAAACCTCCAGTCACTGTTCACAACCCCTTCCACTATCTTGTGGCGTTCCTCAAGGCTCCGTCCTGGGTCCGTTGCTCTTCATCCTCTACACCACTCCTTTAAGTCATCTAATAAAATCCTCGTCTGTTGACCACCATCTCTACGCAGACGACACCCAACTCTTTATAACCTTCTCCCCAGGCTCTTTCTCCACCGCCATTGCTCAACTTCTCAATGTGGTCAATCTGATCTCTCAATGGATGTCCTCAAACCTCCTCTGCCTCAACCCATCAAAAACAGAGTTCATTATTCTTCGCCTTCCTGACCAAATCAAGAAAATCCCTGACCCTTCAATACGCCTATCGACTAACTCTTCAACTCTCATCTTTACTTTCGATGCTCCTGTTCGCAATCTTGGTGTAATGTTTGACTCGCATCTCTCCTTCTCTAACCACATCTCTAGCCTATCGCGCTCCTGTTTCATGCACACCTGGGACCTCCGACGCATCCGACCCATGCTTGATTTCAAAACTGCTTCCACAATTGCTACGTCCATCGTCCACTCAAAGCTTGACTACTGCAACTCCCTGTTCTTAAACCTTGATTCCACACAACTTAAGCGCCTCAAACTCATTCAAAATTCTCTAGCTAGAGCCGTCACCAGAACACCCAGACATCATCACATCACCCCTGTCCTCAAGTCTCTTCACTGGCTGAAAATCCCAGAGCGAATCCACTTCAAAGTTCTCTCCTTAACTTACAACTCTTTACAATGCTCCCAGCCCAGTTATCTTCGCGAACTCTTCACCATCCAGCCTACCCGTTCTACCCGATCATCCGCCTGCCTTACACTTTCTCGACCCCCGGTCACAAGTCATCTCAAGTTCTCCAACCGAGCCATATCCATCTCAGCACCACGCCTTTGGAATGATCTGCCTCCTGAATTCCGATCCTTTTCAGTCCCTTCATCATCATTTCTAATCACACACCACAACCTTCCTCAGGCTCCTCTATCCATCACACCTCGGGCTTTTCATTCGAAACTTAAGACACTCCTTTTCACGATCTCTTACCCTATCTCAACTGATCCTCCACCCTCCAATTCCCGGCCCAGACGACACCCACCTTAGTAGCTGTTACGCCCCTCTGATCCTATGGTAACTCGACCCGGACCACCACGGACTACTCTCACGGACAACCCTTCTAACACAACGCATTTGATCCTGATCCTATGGTAACTCGACCCGGACCACCACGGACTATTCTCACGGACAACCCTTCTAACGCAACGCAGCGCTCGTGAATAAGCTGGTGCTCCGCGCTTGGCTTTCGAGTGGCGCTTTAGAAATTTCGACTTTACCATTACGATTACGACTACACGGGGTGCGCGAAAGACTGGATACATTTTCATATTTCCTCGTTTCGGGTTTCTGGCCAGAGGGAGGTGAGGCCATTCTAGTTTCTCCAACCGCTTGTTCTTCATCCTTTTTGCAGATGATACGAACGTGTTTTATTCGCACTCTTGCATACATACGCTATTTCAAATCATAAGCGTGGAACTTGAACTCGTTTCCGATTGGTTTAAGGCTAACAGATTGTCATTAAACTTGGAAAAAACTAACTACATCCTGTTTAAATCACATAGGAAAAAACTCCCAGTTGGAGAATTCAAATTACAAATTAACGGCATAACTCTCACTTCTGTAAAATCTAAATAAATCCAAATTTATTGAAAAGTTATGTATTCACGACTCTTTAATTACTTTACCAAAAAGAATATTCTACATGATTCGCAACATGGCTTCCAACCAGGTCACTCTACTTCCATGTCACTTCTCAATATCCAGGATAATATATCTTCTATAATTGATCGAGGCGAATTTGCATTGGGCATATTTATTGATATTGCAAAAGCTTTTGATTCTGTTAATCACGATATTTTAATTTCTAAATTACATAATATTGGAGTAAGGGGTATTGCCCTTGATTGGTTTAAGAGCTATCTTGAAAATAGAATGCAACAGGTCTATTGCAATGGTTCTTTATCCAAAATCAATTTGATCAAATTTGGTGTCCCTCAAGGGTCTATCCTTGGACCCCTCCTTTTCTTACTTTTTATCAATGACCTTCCTAACGCCTCCCATTTACTGCGCTTTGTTCTATTCGCTGATGATACTAACATTTTTGCCTCCCATAAATCTTATGAATTACTTTTTCAATTGGTGAATCATGAGCTCTTACACGTTGTTGATTGGTTCCGAGTTAATAAGCTCTCCCTGAATCTTAGTAAAACCAACTATATCTTGTTTCGCTCACATCGTAAATCTATCCCTGATATAAAATTAACAATTTCTATGGACAACTTCATTATACCCCAAGTAACATCAACTAAATTCTTGGGTGTCCATGTGGACCAATTTCTAACTTGGAAGGTCCATATTGAAAACATATCTAAAAAGATAGCTAAAAGTGTTGGTATCCTGACCCGTATTGCTTATATGTTACCACCTCGAATTAGACTTAACTTATATTACTCTATTATCCATCCGTATCTTTCATATTGCAATATTGTTTGGGCTTCTAACTACTCTTCTCGACTTGCAAGACTAACCACACTTCAGAACAGAGCTGCTAAAATTATTATGGGACTATCCCGCCGTTCTCATTCACATCTCCTTTTATCTAAATTAAGAATTCTTACCATTGAACAGATAAGAGTCATGCAAACGTCTGAACTTATGTTCAAACATATGCATAATCTTTTGCCTCATGCCTTTGCCGATTTCTTTACTCTAACCTCTGATTTAGTTCCCTATAACTTGAGATCCTCACTTAATTATAGAAGGATTATCACTAGAACTAATACTCGTTTGTTTTCAATTAAAAGTGCGGGTCCTAGGACCTGGAACAACTTACCCTTATCTATTCAGAATTCCCTCTGCTTCACCTTATTTAAACGTAAACTTAAAAGTCATTTGCTTTATGTTGTCCCTTGTTAAATCCACTGATCTCAATCTATGTTACTACTTATATTCTTTTATTCTTAACTACTCTTCTAAATCGACACACCCAACATCACCTTCATACTTTTCTAAGGATGTAGTTAACTAGTTAAGATAATAATTAATCTTTATTACCTTAGTACTCTATAATCTGCATAACCTGTTGCTGCTTACTTTACCTTGTATTTGGGAAACCCTGTCAGTGGGACACTAGTCCCTTAGGGGTTCTTTCCTTTTGCTTTTTGCTAGTTTTTATGTCATTTGTTATGTACAAAGATGATTTGTCAATTGTCACTGAGCAATAAAAACTGTGGTTATGGTTATGGTTACGAAATTTCTAGGAGTCTACGTTGATAGCCATTTAACATGAAATAATCATATTGTTCATGTCGCTTCAAAAATAGCAAAAAATATTGGAGTAATGGCTCGAACTGCTTACATTTTACCATCTAATATTAGGATTAAACTATACTATTCTTTAGTACATCCATATCTCTCTTATTGTAACATGGTGTGGGCTTCTACTTATGTCTCAAGATTACATAGAGATAGAGTTAATATTTTGCAAAAAAGAGCTGTTCGTCTTATTGTGGGAGCTCCATATGGCTCTCACACTGCCCGCATATTCTTAAATCTTAAAATTTTAAAACTCAACCAGATAAGAACTTTCCAAATAGGAGAATTTATGTACCGGTTTGACCGAAGCCTCCTGCCATCCTTATACAAAAATTATTTTCAGCTCTCATCTCAGATTCATTCTCATATTACAAGATACTCTTTCTCGTATCGCCGTACTTATGCTCGCACTAACACTCGCTTTTTCCCCATTAAATCTACTGGTATCACCACCTGGGAAAAAATTTCAAAAGAAATACGATTGTGCCCTAGTGTTTGGACTTTTAAGAAGAAATTTAGCGCCTTTTTAATAGAAGGTACCTAATAAAGGCAGAGCGCTGTTCGCTCATTGTATGCATTGCAGTATGTCTCTTTTCTGTAGTTAAGCTTTTGTTCTTTTTTCTTTTTCATAATTTTTTATATCTCAAAAGCGTTGAACTTTTCAGTTTACATTTTTGTGTGTGTTTGCTTCTTTCTCCGTCTCTTAGCATAAGTTGCCTGATTCTGTTTTGTCAGTTTTTGTTAATCACAGTGTTGATTTTTTCCACGATTTCGTCATGGTTACCGCACATCGTCAATTCATTATATTAGTTGGTGTCCATAGACAGCGGGATTATTTTATCCCTTTAGGGCCCCCTTTTTGTAACCAATGTTCAAGATGTGTAAACCTGTTATACTTCGGTTGCAAATAAAACATTTGATTGATTGATTGATTGATTAGTTGTGAGATAAATGTCGGTACAACTGTTACTCTGATACATGCTGATGTGAGAAAGTAGGGATTGTCTTATTATAGTTAATATTAGGCTTTATTATCCATTAATAAGACCTTGCAACGTTGGCCCGATTATAGGCTATAGAGCTGTGTGTAGGAAGCTGCCAACGGCCTGCTTTTCTGGTCCAGTTCCTGATAACTGTAGGGCATGCACGTGATAGATACGTGTTCAGCATAGTAGTAGGGCAACTTGACCGGACCGATTTGTACTCGAGGCCAAAATGCAGAGTCCTCGTGCCCTGGAATCATGCCAAGCGTGCTGCTGACGTCACTCGCGTCCCTACGACGCGAAGGCCTATAAAAAGGACCTGAAACGCCCAAACGTCGCCTTCGCCTGGATCGTGGAAGACGTGAAGCTGCGCCGCATCGTAAGTCGTAATTCACCTTGGAGATCGGGATGCGCCCGGAGGTACACTGCCTTCGTGAAACCGGAAGATTATCGAGTTGTAACGAGTATATTTAGGCCTTCGCCAGAGATCGTGTTCGACGTGAGAGCTGCGCCAGTGGAAGCCGGAATTCACTTCGAGAATGGGTTGTGCCCGTAGACGTCTGTCTTCGTGAATCATGAGTTTTTAGCAAGTTTTATACAGTGAAAGAATTTAAGTATAGTTAGGCCTTCGCCTGGATCGTGATTATTTGAGATTAGTGAGATTAGCCTAAGTGAAGCAATTGAAGTGTGTAGTTTAGGCCTTCGTTTGAATCGTGAATATTGGAGAATAGCGTTCGTGCGGAAGAAAAGTGCTGCACGGAATTCATCTTCAATCGTGTGTGAAATTATGGATCTGAAGCGAAATTCATGACGGAAGAAACGGAATTCTTAGGAGTCCTATAGAGGCAATTCGGTGCGTTATTTCTGCTCCGTTTGACCGCGTCAGCTGATTGTGAGGACATTTGGGTGAGTCAGGGAATTTCCCCGGGTGCGAAATTTACCCGCTTTCCACGGCCGTCGCTCATTGCAATAGCCGGACTGATAGCGAAAGTAGAGCAACGTAGTGACCTGTTGACTGTGTAGTCTGAACGTTACTTCTATTATTATTATAGGCGTAGGATTATTCTTGCTATAGTAGTGCATTCATATAACCGCTTGATTTAAATACAAAAGGACTTATTCCACCATGTCAGTTTCGTCTTTGTTGCAAATGGGTGTGACTGATGATGATGTTGAGGATGATGTGAATGCATGTGTAAGTAGGCCTAATGTAACTTCTGCATCGCCCATGACTCAGACAGAACTCATGTTGATGCGATTGACACAGACATTGAATGGGATGGATGAACGGGTGAGAAGGATGGATGATCGAGCGAAAACTATGGGAGAAAGGCAGAAAACTATGGATGAACGACAGAAACATATGGATGTAAGAATGGAGGAAACGAGAGACGGCATGAGTGAAGTGATGGGACGAATGCGAGAGGTGATGTATGAGCAGGACGAAATAAGGAGGCAGATTTCTGGGAGAGATATGGGAGAGCGGCCCATGCCTGGCCTACACCTGGAAATGGGATTGAATGAACTGGAAGGAATGAATGAAGCGAGGGGGTGAGCTTGCAAGATCGGCGATCGCAAACGAACTCAGGCCCTGAAGTAAATAGGATTGCAGATAATTTTTCTGCCGAGCCACAAACCACTCGGAGCCTTGTCACAGAAGAAGAAACCCGGCCTAGCAGAGGTGGGGTAAGGTGCAGCGAGCGACTTCGAGGAAGAAGTCGCCGGGACTACGCCACGCTAGACCGGGTAGGCTTCCGCTCACCCCTCGAGGAAGACGATCGTCGACCCCCGGAATTCGGATTGGGGGCGGTATCCAAACGGGTCGGAGTAGCGCCCTTCCCGGCCGCTCCCATGATGACGTGGAACCCTAACGGGGGAGGGGCCCTCTCTATGGAAGCGCCAGTCTCAAGGGACGTGGGGCGACTTTCACAGGGGGCGAACACCACACTGACACTAAGACGTTGGCGCATTGTAGTTCACATTTATCGCTCATTGCATACATTTAAAAGCAGAGTAGAATGCACAAAGTCGTGGCCAAATCAAACTATTTATTACTTTGGTTTTTAAGGTGCAGTCGGGTCTTGGTATGAGGTATCTTTGCTAAATTGCTATCTCGTACATCGCCCCTCTCTGTCACTTTGCTATGTCTTATTCGATTCACTAATTGGCTTGTCCTCTTCCCCGACCAATTCAATCCGCCTTTCTCTGGTACTTTTTCCTCATCTTTTTCTCAACTCAGATCCTATCTTTCTCTTGGGATTGCTCGCAATGCATGGGAGAGCTTCTCAAAGATTCTTGCTGAGAGAGGCGCTATATAAATGATCAAATACAACACAATACAATACAATAGAAGCATATTGTAATAGGTAATGATCATTGTGGCTGTAACGTGATGCAAATATAACAATGAATAAACAGAAATTTGCTAAAAACTGCCTGTGAACCATGCAATTTTCGCCATTGAGGTATAGACGATTTATGATTTCTTTGGGGAGCCTCAAGATGTTCTCCAATTGATAAACAATTTTACACAGTCACTTACGTATACCAAAGGCAACTTTTCCTCACTCTTAATAGCTGATACGATGAAAAAGGTTTTTTCGATCCACCCTACCTCACAGTCATTTATAATTTGGACATCAAGGAAGTCTACACTTTAGAATTGAAGTCTAACTGCTCAGATATATTATGTTTATTGGAGTGTAATTTCACTAACATCGATTGACTTCAGACTATAAAAGGACTGTCTTCAATCATTGCTGTATGTTACGAAGCTTAACCATTTTTTAAAGGATAAAGTCATGTTTTTGACTAATCTTATAGCCTAAATTGTTCCACAATCGACATTCCTGATAATATAGTCCACCTGCGAGAGATAGGTCTATTTTGTTCTACGACGTAATTAGGTTGCGATGTCATATGGTCGGTCACCGTTTTCGATGCATCTTGGAGTCTGAACACGCTGTAAACTGCGTGCGAGGGCATAATAGAAGCGGCGGATAATTCTTTCTGTTATATCAGCATTGTTAATCGCTTATTAGCAAAGCTCGAGGGTACGCGTACCCTAAAATAGAATACGTTAAAATACGTACGTACCTTTCAAAAAATACAATACGCGTATGGTACGTACCATGCACGAAAAAAATTTCTGGCTTACTCGGAGACCTATAGCCTATACATGTACGTATTACATGCAGTCTACAGTAGGCCTATGCGTAATTGAAATCGGTATTTCCTGTAGCGTAGCAGTAAATTGAATTCGATGAATTCTTCTGTTATAAATAATTGAATGCAACTGTTCAACTTTTCCCATGGGCGGAGTTTATCAGAGGCTGGGAAGCTAAGCCCGCCCCCCCCAAGAAGACCCAGATTTAGTTTTTTACCGTGCAAACGGTGTCTTTTCCAGGGCTTAGCCCCCCGTTCCCCAGGAAGGCGCAGACTCAAAAGTTAGCCCCTTCAAGAACGGAAACCAAACTCCGCCCATGCCTTTTCCTTAGAGTTGGACTTTTAAGTGCTGCAGCAGAGCTGAGTCGAATGACTGACATTAGTGCATTAAGTGCAATGTAGCCTATGCTGGACAAACATAGACCTACAATATAGCATTGCGGCAATTCACTACGCTGTATAGCCTACTTAGCTGTGATTGTTTGCTTAAATTAAATTGAACGTTCTTATAATGAGAATGACGAGGCCAACGTATTTTATTATTGTTTACGTACCCTAAAATAGGGTACGTTAAAATACGTACGTACCTTTCACAAAATAGAATACGTATGGTACGTACCCTCGAGCTTTGCTTATTAGTAGTGGATATTTTTAGATTATTGAATATTTAGGAATCTTAAGCTATTGAAGATGATATTTTGATGAAGCATTCAGGTGGCGCTGTTTCAAGTTCATGAGTAACTGACTAATTCGGTGATGTGGCAATGGTAGTGGTTCTCGAGTTATAATAGATGGTTGTGCTTGGAAAGTAATGCTTGGAATGAAACTCGCCTCTCAGGTATCGCCGGATTTCCCTCTTGAACCGTTTTCTGGTAATTCTTTGATAAAAACAAACGTCAACTGATATGAGAGACCTGATAACATCTTCGTCTCTCTGATTTGCCGGTGAATTCAAAATCCAATGCATGTAAGACTTTTGTAGAATAATGTCCAACACCTCGAATGGAATACGGTAGAGCTGAAATGGAACTGTAGAACAGTATGCTGTACAAAATCTCAGAACTTGTAATTTTAATATAAGGTAATCGTAATGTAATAAAGAAAACTAATACGTAAGAGTAAATATGACGACAGTCCCCTGATAATTATAACTGGCCATGTAACCACCTGCCAATCATTTAGCGAGATATATAACTACAGGGTGGCTCAATAAAAAATGTACCACCGGATAAAATGCGATAACTTCGCAACCGACTGAAATTTTTCTGTGAAAATTTTCCATTTTGCAGGGGAATGAATTTCCAACAATCCCGGAAAGTTTCACTTGAAAGTTTTAATGTTTGCAAAAGTTACAGCTGTTTAAACTTTCATTTCCATTTTCTCAAATATCCGGAGAATCATGCTCCAATAGATGTGATTTCATTCAGATTTTTTTGCAAATTACAACACACAAAATGATTATGATGTCATACGACCTCACTAAGAGCTGTAAAGAAGCTGTTTATGAAGCAAGCTGTTGGACCTGTTGGTATTTGGTGATATTTTATAGATTAAGGTCTCAATTCGTGAATCCATTACTGAACGTCATGGGCAAAGTTTCTGCGGAAGATAAAATGGGAACTCGAACGTTGCGTAAACAGAGACTTCATGGGACATCGCGTAATCATAACAAACTACACAGTGAAAAGTGGAGCCTGAGCATATTGAAGGCTATCTGTAAACATGTTTATGTAACTAAGATCAGATGTCGGAAGAGAGGCAGGAAGTGGTCGTTTGGTCTGATGGAAAAACACGATTTTCAGGATATTCGCTTGGTAATCGAAAGAGTCAAGTTTGCAAGAACATGGGGGATCAGTTGCCGCAGAACCAGATCAACAAAGTTATAAGATAAGATAAGATAAGATAAGAATATTCTTTAATATACCAATTGCTATCCGCATTTTGGTGTACATACAAAGTATAATAAACAAACGTACATAATTTCTACATGTATCCAATCAATGTCAAAGTATTTTAGAATAGCATAAAATCCTAAGTCCAAATACAATATAAATTTTAAATTTAAAAAAGAAGTTCTTTTAATGACCAACAATTTATGCTGCACTTTGGTTTATATAGTATTACATTTAAATATGATAAAGCATCCTTGTTATAAATGATTTCCTCGTTAGGTTGTCCGCCCTAGGAATGATTCGGTCATGTAGTCTTGGCCTCATGGAATAAGGCTGGGGCCTCAATGGTGGGAGGAGTGGGTTCAATACATGTCCTGGATTAAGTAGGAGGGCAGCGAAGAGCCTCCCGTCCGCCGTGCTACACAGAGCCTCGAATGTAGGATTGTCCTCAGGAAGATAGTGCAGTCGGATCAAACGGTCCAATATGGCCTGCAGTCTGCCGCGTTCCTGTTGCCCTGCAAATCCCCACCATGCCGGGGCCGCATATAACATGCGTGCCACTGTGGTCATCCTACAAACGTCATGCAGGCTTGGTCCCTTGAGGCCGTGTGCAGTCATGATTCGCAAGGCATAAAGCGACTGTCTTGCCTGGATGCATATTCGCCTGATATGAGCTTCAAACCCTAGGTTTTCAGTCACGACAACCCCTAAAATCGTCATACTTTGGACCCGGATAAGACCCGGAATCTCTGCTGGACCGAACTGTAGCATTCCTCGTCCCGGACGGTGAACAACCATCTCCTGAGTCTTTCTTTGATTGAGAGTCAAGTTGCAGTGTTTGGCCCACTCCGTTACATGATCTAGTTCTTCCCTAATCGTGTCACTGTTGATGGCTGGTACCAACAGGTAAGTATCGTCAGCGTATTTGGCCATGCGGTTTCTGGGACGTACTGTTTTGAGTTTCGAAATGGCCGTTAGAAAGTTCAAAGGACCCAGACCAGATCCTTGAACAATGCTAGCGTTGATGTCAGCTGCATCCGAGACCAATCCATTGTATTTTGTTACATGTCTGCGGTTTGTGAGGAAGGTCACAATCCAGTTGTGTACACAGTCCGGAATGGGCAGTTCGGCCAATTGCTCCGCAAGATACGCATGTCTGACCATATCAAAAGCTTTAGAGAAGTCGAGAGCTATCAAGTGAACGTAAAGGTTGTCTTTGAGAAGCTCCAGAAGACCCTCAGTCAATGATATAAGGGCTGCGGTGGTAGATCCGGTGGGGCGGAAAGCATACTGATCTGAGAATTGATGGTTTGAGCAAGGATCCGTCAGAAAAGGATAAAAGAAACGGTGCGCTATGATCTTCTCCAAGAGTCGGCATAGAATGGACGTAACAGAGATCGGGCGAAAGTCGACAGCTTCCAAAGGATGAGAGATCTTAGGTACCGGTGATATTGTACTTGCTTTCCACTGCGGCGGAACATATGCATAATGGATCGACGAGTTGAATAGCACTGCGACAGGCTCAGCAAGTAGGTGTGCCGCTCCCTTGAGCATCCACGCTGTTAGTCCATCAGGACCCGCAGCTGTGGCACCAGTAGATGCTAACAACCTGTAAACAGTATGTGCATCCACATGCTCCCTTGTTTACTGAGTTTCACAAAAAGATTTCGACCTGGTGCAAAAGCAGCGAGTGGACACTCCCATTATACCTTACAATAAACTGCAAAACGGAATTCTGCGGTCGTAGTGAAAAGTGATATCATATGACTGGAAATCTACAAGTGACGCTCATTTTCCGCGGAAATTTTAAAACACCTAATTGAAAGTTTAAACAGCTGTAACTTTTGCAAACACGAAAAGTTTCAAGTGAAACTTTCAGGGATTGTTGGAAATTCATTCCCCAGCAAATTGGAAGATTTTCGCAGAAGAAGTTCAATCGGTTGCGAAGATATCGCATTTTATCCGGTGGTACATTTTTTATTGAGCCACCCTGTATACACATATACAGCACCGCCAAAGTTGCACCCGGTAGAATTAAGATAACGGCCCCAACCCAAGACACTAATATAAGCGTCTTGCACCAAAAGATACGGGCAGTGAAGGAACAGTCATCAGTCGTATGTTTGTAGAAAAGTCTGGGTGGTCACAGCCGCAGAAAACAAAACAGAAGGAGTCGTTGAAACATAGGCCTAAATAAGCTTACGTGATTAAGTGCCGTCTGAAAGAATTAATTGTTGATAAGTGAGTCGTCAATAATGAGAAAGTCGTGGAACGGACTTTCTGATTCCCTGTCATCATCAGCGAAATCGTTTCACAAAGGTCTGTGAGCAGTGATTCCGTTAACGTGCGTCCGTGCGTCCCGGACGCACAAATTTTGACGCCGGACGCACAAAAATAAAGGCGGTGCGTCCATGGACGCACTGAAGTTGTGGATGGACGCACAAATAAATTAACGATGCGTCCATGGGACACCAATAAGAAATACCGTGGTGTCCCTATTATGTGTAACTGTCTCAGTTTATGCATTGCGTACGTATTAACTGACTGGTTAGAGGTGAATAATAATATTTATGCAATGACCTATTTATGAATATTACATTTCTGTGTAAGTGAGTGACGTAGGTCTATATAGCCTACATGCAGGCCTAGACCTAATTAAACCCTCGACATGTCAGCAATATTATAGCGTTCAACCGTTCCCATGAGCTGGCTTAAAAAGTAATGATCGTCGTCGGATAGATACTAAAATCAAGAAAATTAAAAGAAGTACAACAATGCTAAAATATTTTTCTTGGAAAGTATAAAATTTATTATCGTCGGGAAGATTGGTACTAGATATATAGGCTATAGGGTCCTAAAATTTCCCTGTTTATTTTTAAAATGATGTCATTGCTAAAGGCAATCGCATTTTTAGCTCTCTCAGGCTCTGCCTTCATTCATTTTTCAATAAGTTACATAACGCCTCTACAAGAGGCGTTATGTAACGATGGGACTCAGAGGCGCTCTCCAGTCAATATGATGCAATCTGACTGTGCTCAAACAACAGCTTTTGCTTCTAAATGGCTGTTAATTTGTTCTCAAATTTTAACAACTAAAAACTTCTTCTTATCGTTGACTTAGGCAATAGCCTATAGGTCTATGGCCTACTTGACCTTTCACGATTCCACGACGCAGGCCTATAGGCCTATTTCATTCCAATTCAGCCTACCTCTGGAGAAGCTGGCTGTAATTTATGAGTTTATGACTTGGTATTTTCTGTATTGGTATCGACAACTTCAGATTTTAACACACACAAAATAGCCAACGGAAAAATGAATTTTATAGCTGACTTTAGCTATATAACCTAAATGAACTTTTGTAAACGGAGGAGGGTTAGAGCTAATTTTTACATAATTATGCATGTGGCTGTTCGCAAAATGTACGAGTTGCAACAGAATGAGAGGGTCAAAAATACGAATTTTGGCTTAGGTTACGTAATAATAGGCCTAATGGTTGGGTTCTTTGTTGCCTGTAATATACGAAGTTCGGAATTTTTTGGACTCCAAAAATGGATGGGTGTGGAGTCCATGACTCTTATCCATTTGGTGTGGACTCCAATTTTTTGATGTGATGCGTCCCTGACTCCAAGAATTCAGACCTTAACGGAATCACTGTCTGTGAGTGAACTTAAATGTTGATAATGTAGACTGCAGCTCTATAAGTCTTAACTTACAAAGAGACTTGTACCGTTAATTGCACCATTCTATTATTTGTAATGTGCATTATGTTTTGTTGGGCTCTAATTATGTTCTGTCTTTTCGGATGTTCGCGAGTGATTGGCAATTGAATACTTGAATGAATGAATGAATTGCTTTTGAATGACTGAATGCATAATACTTGTTCGGTCTGAAAGTCGATAATTTTGCATTTTCATAATAAAACACATAAGAGAGTCGTGTTCCTGCGTCATTAGGCAGTAAGGTATGGGAAATGATCGAGTCGGAGTGGACAAGTCCAAACCAAACCCTGACTTATACGAAGAAGTCATGACCTCAACAGGCACCGCCCTTCCACCACGACACCGATCATCCAGAACCACCGTCAAACATCCCTTGGTCCGACCCACTAGGCCAGAGTTCGAGTCCCGCACTAACGACCCCAGACAGCTGAGACAGGGAGCCAGTAACGCAGCAGCGAAAGGATTCGGGAACGTCAGTATTACCATTTCAACCCAGATGAAGGTCCAGTATTCAGAGATCCACTGGCGGTAGCAGGTGCCTCATCCCATCTTCCCCGGTAGCGCGGGGAGGAGAGGCAATTATTCCTCAGGAGGAAGGACGGGTTGACGGTCCTAATCGCCAGAAGGAGCTCCGACTAAACCAAACGACGCTTATTATTTTATTTATCTATCGCCTTCGCTATAGCGCCCCTTCAAACCCTTTACACAGAAGCACTCCCGACTGCTGGTAATCGTAATCTCCAAATTTGAAAAGGAGCTACTCGAAAGCTAAGCGCGGGACACCAGCTTATTCACGAGCGCTGCGTTGAGTTAAAAAAAATGGACAAGAATTTAAACAGCCCTGGATGACCAAAGGATTGTTAAAATCTACTAAAAAGAAGGCATCGCTTTACCTAAAATATATTAAGAAACCCACATTGAACAATAAGAAAAAATTCGTAAAGTATCGAAATAAATTTAAAACTGTGAGAATGAAAGCTGAGCGAAATTACTATGCTGCTGAATTTTGCAAATGCAATAATGATCCAAGACAGATCTGGGGATTGATTAAATCAATAGTAAAAATGGGAAATCTTGATTCCTCCATTGAGGGATTAATCATTGATTGGACCAAGACTATTAGTAATTATGCTAATATAATGGCAAATAAATTTAGCGAGTATTTTGCTAACATTGCTAAATCCCTTGCTGATGGAATACCAAATTCTTCAAATTCCTTTACTAAATTTCAGAGTCATTTTGCCTTCTTCCAACCTCCCCAGAGAGAGTTTTGAATTTGACTCATTCAATCCCTCTCACACATAGTAAGGGGATAGATGGTATTGACCCTGCATAGCTAGCAAATATTTAGCTATGGTTATTCAACCATTGACTGAAATCATAAATTGTTCTTTCACTTGTGGCATTTTCCCAAAGCTCTAAAAACAGCTAAAATTGTGCCAATTTTTAAACAGGGTGCCAGAGACAATTTTACTAATTACAGGCCCATCTCCGTTCTTTCCTACTTTTCAAAATTCTTTGAGAAAATTATGTATGACGCATCAATAAATTTCTTGCAAAGAACGAAATTATATTTTCTTCCCAACACGGTTTCCAAGCTGGGCATTCTCCACCTATGTCTCTGTTAAGTATGCAAGATAGAATTTCTGCTGCCATTGAAAGAAACGAGAACTCACTAGGTGTTTTTTTTTACTTGGCCAAGGCCTTCGATACGGTCGATCATGAGATCTTATTAAGCAAATTGGAAAGATATGGTATACGAGGCATTCAACTTCAGTGGTTTAAAAGTTATTTAGAAAGTCGTTCGCAATGTGTCTATTGCAATGGCTCCTTCTCTGCGCTAAAAGCAATTAAATATGGAGTACCTCAGGGTTACCTCAGGGTTCTAACCTGGGCCCTCTACTATGTCCAATTTACATACATAGCCTCCCAATGTTTCTTCTAAATTATATTTCATATTGTTTGCAGACGATGCGAATGTCTTCTATTCTCATAGTTCTCTGGAAACCCTCTTTCAAATAGTAGGCCTAAATACGGAGCTGACACTAGCAGCAGATTGGTTTTGTGCCAATAAACTTACACTTAATCTTACTAAAACGAACTCTATCCTATTCATGTCCCTCCCAGCTGCCTTTACTGAGTATTAATGGATCTTATCTCTCTAGGGTAGAGTCCACAAAATTTCTGGGAGTCTATGTGGATCAGCATTTAACATGGATAGATCATATAAAATGTATTTCCTCAAAAATTGCTGAAAATACTGGGATAATAGCACATAGGTCTACTGCTTACCTCTTACCTCCTTCTATCCGTATAAAACTATATTATTCGCTTCTGTATCCATATTTAGCATACTGTAATCTAATATTGGCATCTACTAGACCTGGGAGTGACTTTGGACAGCCAATCTGACCCCACTTGACCCTAAAGTGACTTGAGGTCGACTTGAAGTCGACTTCTTGAAGTCAAAAAGACTTGACCCGACTTGGCTAAAAAACGACTTCCGACTTGAAGTCGACTTCTGACATGGTAATAGCCATTAGCATTGGAAAATGCACATTAAAAATTCTTGCTTTTCACGGACGGGGCCCTCTGATAAAGGGGGGTGGCTCGCCACCATGGCAGACATGGCATGCTGGTTAATCCGGCGCTGATTCCAGCATCGTTTCCACAATCCACAGTGTTAAACTGTGACGCAGTGTACTCACAGAAAGATCTTAATAATTCGACTCTGATCATTTGATCAATTCGCTCGTTACAATGGCAGATATCACAACGCAAACGCAAATTGAGTTTTATATGCGGTTAAAAGATACAGTACACACGTCAACGGACCGTGGAAGCAACTAGCAGCCGTTGATCATTGGATCACATTAATTAGTTATCGATGGCTTGGAGCACAGACGTCGTATGTGCAAAAAACAAAATTTTTCAGGAAGTAGAAAAAACTTTTTTTCAAGATACGTGTTCCTTTCTCATAAAAAGTGAGATAGCCAAAATGTTTATTTTGATTGAGCAAGTGATATTGTCAGTGTCTTTTATGCAGCATCATAACGGAAAGACTTCAAAATGTATTTAAAGGTCAGATACGACATCTGTGCAGTAGATTATTTTTGACGGACAACCGCACGATCATCGTAATGTGCAAGAACAAGAGCATTTAAGACGACAGAACAAAACTATCTGTTACAAGCATGTTGCTTTTTCATACACAGTGGTGGCGGTAGGGGGCTAGGGGCTCAGCCCCCCACCAAATGCACAAATATCGCATGTGGCAGAAATTACTGCACAGATGTCGTATGTGACAGAAATTACTGCACAGATGTCGTATGTGACAGAAATTACTGCAAAAATGTCGTATGTGCGGCAGACATTGGAGCACAAATGTCGTATGTGCGGCAGATACGACATTTGTAACCTTGACTTGCAGATACGACATTCAGTTTATGAACGATATCTTAGTGCCTATTCCCCGTATGTACATACAACCTTTGTGAGGCTGTGAAGAATAATTTTACGCATCGAATAGCGTCAAAAAGTGATTTTCGGAAAAAATGGTAGATACGACGTCTGTGCTCTAAGCCCTCGTTATGGTCTTCGATATCTTTGTATGTGAGTAATAAAACCTACCTCGCTTACGAAATGGCAGAAGTCGCCGCCAGCGTTTGTGACTTTTATGGTAATTTTCGTTATCAGCTTCCTTGATTTTTCCTGCTGATACACCCATAATTTTCGATTACAGCAAATTGTTGATTTTTAAAAATCTTATCAGAACTTACTATTTTCTTTGATAAACGTTAACTAGAGAAGTGTCTCTATGTGCGCTGTGGCAACACCAGACCAGTAACAAAAAAGGTGACTCGCAATAGGGATAGGCTGCATATAAAGAAGGAATTGTGAAGTCTCTATTCGCGTGTGCTCTCTAAACCAGGATACTAATACATTGGGGTTTACTTATGACATAAAGACATTTAGGTCATCGCCACATCCAACCTTATGCCGGATAATGTGTAATTACGTTTGTGCACGTGATAGATGAAGTTTTATTTACCGTCTGGGGCCACGCAGGAATTCATCGGCTTATGGTTCACGTCTGTAGGCCTACGTGGGCCCACCACTGGTAGGCTAACCAATTCTAGTTCTATGCGCGCTGTTTGGTTTACAATAAAGTTTCTACCAGTTTTATCGCTTTAATAATATCAATCAAGGAAGCCTGGAGAGCGGCTCATAAAATGTTCTTGTAAGTGGTGTTGTAAACATTCACAATAATTATGTTATGACTCGATCGGTCGCTCGCCTTTTGGACGCAAACCTTTCATTACAGGGCCGTAGCAACCAAGAACGTGGCCCCCTCCGAGAATAATTATGTACGGGGCGGCGGGGCCCCGTACATTGGGGCGGCGGGGCCCCGTACAATGCAGAACTGGTATGCTATGCATGTCAGTGGCGGCGCCAGGATTTCAGTTTTGGGGGGGCTGAATTTGCGGGAGAAAATTTTCCGTTTTCAGTCGCCAAAATTTCTGACGACCTTTTTTTCTTCGACCAAAATCTGAGGAAATTTTTTCGTTTCAGCCGCCAAAATTTCTGACGACCTTTTTTTCTTTTAGCCGTTTGGTCGAAATCTTGGAAATGGTGCTTTTTCATATCCGCCAAACTGTTTGGCCTCGTGCGTACCTTTACGATTATTTTTTTGGGAGGGGCCTAAAAGGGTTAATTGTGCAAATATTTCTTTTTTACGTGGGAAAAAACGGATCGACTTTTTAGAGGGGGCTTAGGCCCCAGCGCCGCTACTGATGTATGTAATTCTGTAACGTGCTTATTCTAAGTAATTTCGTTTTCAAAATTATTAGGCTATAATGCTCTAAATCTGATATTATTTATTCTCTAAGAAATTTTCTAGAATTAATTGGCATCCAGTAGGCTACTGCACATCTGAAAACTATGTTGCATTTTCAGCGGTCAAAATTAGGCTATTGTGGCCCCCTTACAATGCAGAAACTAGAATGCGGATTATGCAGCATTTATATTTATACAATATTAGCCTACTTACTTAGACTTAGTTCCTCCTGATTTATACAACGTGTTTATACAATATAATGGTTTATATTATAAATGTATAAATAGCAGCTAGGGCCGGATTTAGAAATGTGGGGTCCTATTCGAAAATTTTGGGGGGATCTTTGGCCAAAAATCTGATGACTTTTTAAAAGTCGTTTGGTCGGAATTTCATAGGCCTACCGATTTTGCCTTGCCATAAATAGCTGACGACCTCTTTTTAGTCATTTGGTCGAAATTTCCTCCGAATATACCAATTTTCCTCAAAACTTTTTCCCCATGTGTGGGACAGCCTAAAGTATGCACGGGGGCCCCTTTTCGGCCGAACATGTTGAATATACCTTAATTGGATAATCCGGCCCTGATAAATAGGCCTACAATGTGCATGCATTCAGTATTTACTGCTGCTATAGTCTTTCTGACAGTGCTTTCGAACATGGATTGTGCAATAGCGTCAATAAAATGTCAGTTTCCTATAGTTACACCTTACATTTTTGGCCACTCTCAGGGGCCCCTTTCCTTGCGGGGTACGGAGACGGTCGCTACGCCTCTGCCTTTCAAAGTGATCAGTCTTGAGTTGTAACGGACATCAAGGCATCGCCGTTTCTTCGTTTCTTAGTTTCAAAACAGGAATTCTTTCGAAAAGTACTTTATTTGTTTAAAGCAGTGTTGCTGCTAGAAAATGTTACTACGTGGTATTCTCCATCAGACCCTTTTGGTCATCACCGCCTCATTCGTTATGGGGATAGTCAAAAGTAAGTAATCAGGGGCGGCGCCAGGATTTCAGTTTTTTGGGGGGGCCCAACTCCCGCGAAAAATGTTCCATGCATTTCCAGCCGCCAAAATTTGTGACGACCTTTTTATTGATTCGGCCGAAATCTCCTCTATATGGTTTTCAGTTTTTTAGGGGTAGGGGGTTGAGCAAGGAAAAATGAATGGCCCTTTTGGGGGGCTTAGCACCCCTAACCCCCACCTAGCGCTGCTACTGGCTCAAACATTCATGCTAATCAAAATATCAGTGGAAAAAGACAAGAGAGTAAGATAAATTGTAGTATTAGCAACCATAACTCATATTTCCATTCTTTATTGTTTATATTTACTGAATTAACACTTTACGCTCTTTATCGACCTGCTATGCCGCAGTTGCTACTACCAATTGCGTCAGCTTAGAGCTGTGTTCCGCTCCTTAACCTTCAATGCTGCCTTAACGCTAATGCACTCTTTTGTTGTCTCTCGTCTGGACTCCTGCAGCGCCCTCTATGTGGGTATTCCGGTGACTCGGGTTGGGTGCTTGGATCGGGTCTTGCGCTCTGCGGCACGCTTTGTTGGTCGCATCCCAAGATTCATCCATATCAAAGATTATATGCGGGACGTTTTGCATTGGCTCCCTTTCTCACAAAGGTCACTTACCGGATCTCTTGTTTGATTTGGTGCTGTCTCGCGGGTGTGGCCTCTGTCCGTTTGCAGGAGCTCTGTTGCTCCACCCTAAGCGCCCAGCACCGTGACTCTCTCCTCTCTTCTAAACAGGTTGAGCTTCTTGTCCTCCGGTCACGCACTTCTATTACACAGCACCGTGCCTTTCCTGTCGTTGGCCCTGCAACTTGGAATGGGTTCCATGTGGAACTACGTCTAAAGCCTAGAGCCTTTTAGACTACGTTCTACTCTGCTCGTACGACTGATCTCTTTAGCCGTGGATGGGTCGTGGGCGATTCTGAGTAGAATACTCTTGAAGAGGCGCCATATAAAAGTCTGAAGTGAATGAATGAATATCAGTTAAAATTCCAATACAGTACAACAATCTAAGACAGCAAATGGAACTTGTTCATTTCACTATCCAATTCTTCATTCTACGAAAAGGTCAGGGGCGGATCCAGGGGGCAATCTGGCCATGTCCACCCCCCCATTTAGAAATTTCTTTATTTTTCCCAGCTATTCTGGCCTGAAAAATTGACTTGGACCCCGGTGAGCAGCTCCGTATGTCCGTTCATCAGTCATCAGTGTTTTGGGTGGAGGGCGAATGGAAAAATGTCTTTTTGGAGGAAATTCGAGGCTGATTAAAAAAAAGTCATCAGTTTTTCGGCGGAAGGAAACGGTATCCTTTTTTGGGAAATTCTAAACTGATGACTAAAAAGTCATCAGTTTTTTTGCGGACAGAAAAGGTTACCCTAAATTTTGCCCCCCCCCGTCGAAAATTTCTGTATCCGTCCTTGGGAAAGGTCTAAGCGCTGATACAGTCATTATGGCCTAAGCCTGGGACTTTAGACGCGTAGCGAAATTAATATTAGGGGTCTACATAAAATTAATAATGTCAAGCAATTTAGGGCGATTATTGGCCCACTTCTATTCGTCACGCGGTCAACACAAGAATCATCTATCTATTATCGGACGGTCCCAAATCGTCACAGATGTACGACCCCATACCATAAGTGCGTGAGGTCATTTTAGGACGGTCCCTAAGTCACCTACGTCGTTATCTATTTTGATACTCGCTTGACCTATCGCTTGCTCTTTAGACCTAAGACTTTAATACCCATTAATTGAGTAGTAGCAAATTGAATAAATTGTGACATAACACCTACAATAGCCCTGCATGGGGCTCACGAAGCTGCAGGTATGGTCAAGACACTACTTGTGTATTTAGTGGCGCGTCACTGCAACAAGAATCCAGAAGTAGGATTAATCTTTTATGACAATTTATTAACATCCATTCATTAGCGGGGTCAGTGATCCCTTCAGGGCCCATCCTTGTGGCCATTCCCAATTGAATATGTTACATGTAATTTTGTTTGACTGTAATAAGTGATAAGTGATTGGTTACAATGCTATCTATATGAATAAAGAGAAGATTCTGTCCGTCTGTTTGACCTGGATGCATTTCCACAGTTTTTGAGCTTTTCACTCCAAACCTTCACTACTGTGTAGGTCTCGGCATGAGACACCCCTTCGAGTGATGGCGATTCTCTACCACCATGGGGGCCAGTGTGGGGAAGCGAAACTCCCAAAATTTCACTTTTGTTCAGCAATTCCTCTAAAACTTTGTACCTAGACAGAGGGCCACAAGAGCCACCCGGTTGAGTGGTTGGCAAATCTCTACCACCATGGGGGCCACGGTCGGGGTTGCGAAAACCCTATTTTTTGCTATAAATTTCCATTCCCTTGCCATAGTTTCACAGTTAGAAAGATTTTTACACGGGACACCTCGCCGCTACTCAGCCCATACCTCGGCCCGCAGGGGCCGGGTGGGCATGGGTGGGGGCGGTGGGGAGAAACTTTTTCCTAAAACCGAAATTTCACGGGTGGCGTTCCGGTCGAGGTGGGAGTGTGGTGGGGTGGGTGGTGAATGGGGTGGGATGGGGTGGGGTGGCGGGTGGGGATGGTGGTGGGGGAATTTTCCGAATACACAAATTTCACGGGTGGCGTACCTGTGCAGGTCGGAGTGTAGTGTGGTGTGGTGAGGTCGGGGGTGGTGGGTGGGGTGAGGAGTGGGGGTGAGTGAGGTGGAGTTGGGAGGGGTGGGTGGGGTGTGGGGAAATGGGGTGTGGTGGGGGGATGGGGTGGGGTCGGTGGGGTTGTGGGGGATTGAGTTGGTGTGGAGTTTGGAGAGGGGTGGGGTGGGGTGGCGGGTGGTGGGTGGTGGGCGGGGTGGGGTAGGGTGGTGGGGAGGGGGTGGGGAGTGTGGAGGTCGGAGTGTGGTGGGGTGTTGTGGGGTCGGGGGTGGTGGGTGGAGTGAGGGGTGGGGGTGAGTGGGGTCGGTGGGTGTGTTGGGATTGGGGTGGGGTGGAATTTGGAGGTGGTGTGGGAGTGGCGGGTGGTGGGCGAGGTGGAGTCGGTGGGAGGGGTGGGGAGTGTGGAGGTTGGAGTGTGGTTGGGTGTTGTGGGGTGGGGTGTGATGCGGTGGAGTGTGGTGTGGTTGTGGCCGGGAGCGGGTCGTATCCTAAATGTCCCGGGCAAAGCCTGATACCCCAGCTAGATTTTTACGCGGGCCACCTAACCTCTACTCAGCCCACACCTCGGCCCGCTTAACCAATAAATTAGTAATTAAATATGTTAGTAGGCCTACTTTAATTTAAGAGTCAAGCTAGATAATTATTTTGCTCTAGCCAATTTATTTAATTACAAAATGTGTATTTGAAATAAATTACAAGATAGTGGAGACTATTACTTTTGTAAGGATTAAAAAGCAAAATATTAATTCATTAACCTACGACTCGGCGCTCTAGGAAATTTTCAGGCCATTTTAGTCAACCTATCCACATTGACCCGGTGAGATATTCTTACTTATCTACATAGCGCTCTATATGTATTACATGTCTGTAATTTCTGTAAAATGAAGGTTTAAAATGTAGAAAATGAAAGTCTAACTGTTCCATGTGGCGCCGTAACAAAACGGCGCATGACAAAACGGCGCCGACAGAACGGCGCCGACAAAACGGCGCCGACAGAACGGCGCAATTCAAAGTATCCCGACAAAACGGCGCCGACAATACGGCGCAGCACAAAGATCATGATACCCGTCTAGTGATTGTTTGCTTATTCAAGAGCAAACTCACTACGAATTCAAGATTATGAGATATCGTTCCGGATACCGGCAACTAGGGGCACACTCTGTTCAGAATACACCTATGCGTTTAAAATATGAGTCGGATTGATACAAAATAATTTTTCTTTAAAAAGAATCTGGATTGATGGAAATATTTTCGCCTAAATTGAAGCTGGATTGAAGAAAATATTCTTGCCTAACTGGAAGCTGGATTGAAGAAAATAGTCTTGCTTAAATGGAAGCTGGATTGAAAAAAATTCCTTGCTTAAATGGAAGCTGGTATGAAGAAAATATTCTTGCTTAAATTGGAGCTGGATTGATGAAAAATAACAGTAATTTAAATGGAAGTTGGATTGATATTTAGAATATATTTTTGCTGCTTCTGCTATTAAACTACTAAAAACCATTGCTTTTTTAGTTCAGTTTGCGCCGTTATGTCGGCGCCGTTTTGTCTTGCGCCATTTTGTCAGCGCACCGAAGGCACCGCTCCATGTGACTCTTTCACTGCTTGCGGAGAATTGCAAACATTTAATTCATAGATCTATTATTTGAAAGTAATTTCTTGAATAGTCTCATAATCCAGATAAGTCTAGACATATATCAAGTTGTTGTTCAGAATCTATTGAAAAAAAGAATTTGATTTCAAGTGAAAAGTGTAAATAACTTTATATTATTATTGCGATCGTCAGCGACGATCAGTTGTTTCTTTTCTGCGTCGTAACACAATCGGCTTGGAAACCGGATCTTCATTTCTTCTGTTTCTGCATTTCGTGAAAGAAGAATTCGATTCCACTTAAGATGGGAGTCCAAGAGAATCACTCTGTCAGAGTCAGCCACAAACAATCGATCGTCTGAATCGATTGAGATATATTTAGTATTATACAGTTGCTGTGTTTCATTTGAAGGAATAAAACGACGGATGATCGTTTGTCCATCGCTGGTAACTTCGCAGATTCCCATCTTTGTCCAACTCCGTCCATCATCTGCGAACTCTGGCCCTTGGTGAAGAATGACAAAATTCCCGATGGATGTTTTCACGACTTGAATGGGTTGATTAATATCTTCTGGTAACGGAATGGACCGAATAAGTGTTCCGTTTGACCTGTAGATCAACAGAATGGACGATGTATCATAGACCATCAGCAACTGCCCATCACTGGTCACTGTCATTGCATGTTCCGAGATATATTCAGTTGTAAACCATTTGATGATCTTGTATTTGTAATCAGTTTCTATTGTTATCGTCCAGATGCAATTCCCTCGGACGTAGAGGCAATTTTCCTTCTCACTGGATCCAATATCAACAGGATCTCTCATTTCATCTATTTTGATTTTCTTTTGCAGGTCAAATGGATCTCGATTCTCAAAGACATAAATTGCATTTGAAGAATTATTATCTGATTGACAGAGGATGTAGATTTCATTTCGCAGTTTAGTGACTCCGCGCACTATTTTATTTTCTGGCATCTCGATTCTGTTGGCGATATTGATGTGAATTGAACACACCACTAAAATACAACCAAAAGCAATCATTTCTACACATAAACACTTGACTACTGAGGCATATTTTCATTAATTAGTCATTAATCATAACTGGCTGAAAATATTTATTCAGTCTTCATATCATGGCCAGATTAACAAATGTGGGCCCTGTTCAGTAAAACTGTGGACCCCAACCTTGCAGAAGCACGACGAAATAACGCAAAAAGTTTGATATTCAAAGAATTAATACTAAATATAGACCCTACATGTATCTTCTACGGTTTAAGAATATTAAAGTGGTGCCTGTGGTGGTCAGACATTAATTTTTATAACCATGGAATAGTCAGTGTCCTCGTAGGCCTACATGCAAACAGCGAAGAGGCGATTTTATGCCTCAAATAAAATTATTCGCACGAGAAACTTCTGGCAGTCCTGAAAACGACCAGTTCAAACGATTGCATAGCCTACCAGGGCATTTGTCGTGATTTGCCATGCTGTAGCGCCGCAAATGATTTACAAACTAATATAATATTCCTTTTAATAATTCAATCTGACACACCGCAAAAACGATTACAGGTGGCCTACAGGTTATACGAAATACGGCCCACTATAGCACGACACGCAGGTCGGCTTTACAGCAGTGGGTTCGGTAACTTAACTAATGGCCTAAGTACTGGATCACTTCTGGTCGGCCAAGCCTGAAGTGGGAAGGGCTATCTTTATTCTTAGCAGATCCCGAGACAAACAACGCAACAGCAAAGCGCCAATGGCAGCTAACAGAAACTTTAATAAATCAATGCCCTGAGCAGTGCCGGCGCTAGCACACCCCGTACCCCCCAATTGGGGGGGGGCCCCGAGTTTGAAAGGGGCCCCCAAATTTAGCTGGTCGTTATGCCTATTTGTGACTGTACAGATCCGGTCTGGTGCATGTCTCAACTAACCATATGGCACTGCCATAGCAGACCTAATGCAAATATCATTCTGGTTTTGGGCAAAAGTATATAACCATTAGAGTTTGAAAGGGCCCCCCAAATTTAGCTGGTCATTATGCCTATTTGTGACTTTACAGATCCGGTCTGGTGCATGCCTCAACTAACCATATGGCACTGCCCTTGCAGACCTAATGCAAATATCATACTGGTTTTAGGCATATAAGTATAAAGCCATTAGAGTTTGAAAGGGGCCCCCAAATTTAGCTGGTCATTATGCCTATTAATTTTGTGACTGTGCAGATCCGGTCTGGTGCATGTCTCAACTAACCATATGGCACTGCCATAGCAGACCTAATGCAAATACCATACTGATTTTGGGCGTAAGTATAAAGCCATTTAAACTAACTCAGGCAATTTCGTCCACTTTCTCAAACACAACGCTTATAAATTGTAGCTTAATCTAATTGCTAATTGGATGAGGCCTCAAAATAAAACCTGCGTGAGACCCAAACATTAAAGCCTGTGTAGGGTCCCATATGTCCTTGGTATGTGTCTGATCTCAAGTTTGCAAGGGGCCTCAAATGTAGCTGGTAATTATACCTTTCATAACTGTTCAATCCTGAAACCACGCACCGAATTATGTTTTAACGCAAAGCATACAAAATTATATTACTCAAACCAATAGAGCATTATCCTTCAACCAAAGAGGAGACTTGGAGGTTTGGACAGGGGCACGGCCCCACAATTTGTGGTTGGGACGGAATCCTTGTATCCACAATATTTCAGAAATATTTCATAAGTATCATCCACTGCCCATCAATAATGATCAATTTTGTTCAGAAGACAGCCTATAAAATAATGCTACCATTACAGTTGGCAATCGGATACATTTAAACAATGGAGAGGGACACTCTGAAGTCCTAAACCACGACTAACAGCAATGAAAAAGATCTATTTTTGTAAAGATGACAGCTTAAAATTTCTATCATTACAGCATCGAAATTCCAAAAAATTAACAATTGGGATGGGACATTTATTGAAGTCTTACACCATGTCTTTCAGCACTTATATTATGAGAAATTTTGCTGAGATGACAGCTCAATGTATGGGGGGGGCCTCAAGTTTTTCTTTGGGGGGGGCCTCGGGTACCCTAGCGCCGGCACTGGCCCTGAGTAAGGCTTGAACCCGGGTCGCGCGGATGACTCTCAGCTTAACGGCCAGCGCTCTCTCCACTAATATATATTTTCTCGGTTACGCTAGTGGTAGACCCTACCATCCATCACCTTTCCACCCCTACTTCTTTCTCTCTAGGTCACCATGGAGACCTTCCTTGTTTTTTTATCGCGTACTCTGGCCATGCAGCTCAGAGCATTCTCGGTAGCCTATATATAGCGGGTCTAACCATCTGGGATAGTCTCCCTATATGGCTCTCCTCGCTTCCCCGTGACTCTGCAAGCTCTTTCTTTCGTGTACTTAGGGACACGCCTATAGGTTGGTAGCGCCTCTTAGCCTTTAGGGACGCTATATGATTGATTGTCTGAATTCGTAAAAACAGAGTGTATGCGGAGTCAACATTGTACAAAGTTATTATTATTTATTGTTATTTATTCTTATAGACCTGTGTAAGCAACTCAAGAAAATCCCAGATTCTTCTATATCCATCAACCATGACTCTGTCTGTATCCACCCACACATTTAGATCTTCTCCAAATTCTCCTGTCAGAAACCTGGGTGCTATTTTCGATCACAACTTGAGCTTCTCTGAACACATCACCCATATCTTTTGCTCTAGCTTCATGCATAGGCCTATCCGCGACCCATCTTACGAGCTCACCAAAACTCCATCCCTCGCTATCTACCCACAGGTCTTTCACTCAAAACTGAAAACACTGCTTTTTGACAAATCCCATCCTGATTCTTCCCCTTCTACTCACATCCCTCGTCATTTCAATTATAAACTTCAACCACCTTAGCCGTCTGCCTGCCTGACTCTCCGGACTTGACTCGATCGCTGCCTATCGATTTTGTTTTGATAAAGCGCCTGTGAATAAGCTTGTTCTCGCGACTTCGCTTTTGTGGGCGCTGTAGTAGTCTCGAGATTGCGATTACGATTACAGTAGGCTACACTAATAATAATGACGCCATTATTTTCATCATGCTTCGCATTACACTTGAGTTCCGATCAGATCATGGGCAGAGAGTTAGGGGGTACAGAGGGACGGTCCCTCAGTGGATGTGGTGAGGTGACGGCCCATGCATTTGTCCTCCCCCAAAGTTATGTGTCATTATGCACACACCTGACGAAAACACGGTAAACAACCAACGCCGAGAGGAGGTGATGACTAAAAAAGAAGGAAAAAGGCCATCAACCTTTTTGGGCAGAAAAATGTTTTTTTTGCGGACGGACGACTTTAAAATGGTCATCAAAAATTTTGGCGGGCAAAAGTTGTAAAATTTCGCCGGCGACTCAGCCATTCGTCCGCCCAAAATCTCGCGGCCCTCCCTTAGCCCACCCCCCAATCTCCACCCAAGTCTCCGCCTATGGATGAGATAAGGTGTTAAGTGCTGATATAATTATGCAATCAAAACTGATTAATCTTACGAGCATTTCTGGTTGATTTTAAGATATAATTAATCTGCCATGGTATTGGAAACTCCAGTAAGACCCCCACACATGTCCGAAAGTTGTATATTATGTTAAAATCAGTAATCTTTGAATAATTTGACAATTTTTTCAGAGATTTTAAACTCATTTCTGCTAATATAATTAAAATGATGAAATAATATTTATTTTGCATGTGTAGAGGGCTCCTAAAGTGTGGACCCCTGTTCGACCGAACATGTTGAACATGCCTTATTCCGGCCCTGCTTCATAATATATACATGTATTTCATCATCATCATCGAAATCCTTGGGCTAAACGCCCGTAGGTGTCCGGCGCCACTCTCTGTTTGAGTCTGTCTCGCGTCATGTTGCCCATCTTCAACCTGTCCGGTCTGCAGGTCCATACCATTAACATCTTGAACCAGCTAGACCACCTTGTCTGATGAAGAGAATATTGGGAGAGAGGCACGAAGGACAACCTGGGTCAATGCCCGTATGTGTCCCACGCTCTCTCCCCCCGACTCTCTCCACTGGTCTGTACTGACCGGCCTGTGCATGTGCCTGTACATGTATTTAGTTATCCATTGTACTTATTTTAGATTAGGCTAGGCTTATACAGGATATACGCGGGTATGCAGCGTGTACTCACCTACAGAATATTTGCGAATGATGTAGGTCTAACCTACTTAGTTCCGTACTGATCTCACAAAGAGTAAAAATAAATAAATGTAAAAAATGAAATTCTCAAACGAAGACAGCAATAATTATCTGAGAAATAAAACGATAAAATTTGTTCGCGTAATGCCGCGAGAAAATCTGATGACTAAAAAAGGTCATCCGAAATTCGCATTACCATAAAAGTCGTCGGAAAAATCTCTGCAACACCTTAATTACATGATTTCCATTTTCTACCTATCGTTATCTCACTTTCCATTTGACTGTCTATCCGCCTCACTGCAGCCCTTATGTTGCCTATGCATGCATTTTCACCTGTACTATTTGTCTTGCAATTCAACCTTAGGCGACACAGTCATGTCAAAACAATTTAAGTTGATTTACGGAATAATAGCTTCTGCTTTCTCGATCGATAAAGTTTCTCTCTCTCTCTCTTTTTCTCTCTAAAAATTTTTTCCAGCCACTTCTTTGACGTTGGTCTACATTTCTGCTCATTAAGCTTATATAATTATAATCACATTCACAAACAGCCTTTCCCTATAATTTTCACCATCCTGATTTTAAGTCATCGCCATTTGATTTTATCAGTCAAGCTGCATAAATAGCATAATTATGTCGGTTATGTTCTACATAATTATTATGTATGTTGGGTGAGTTTGCGATTACTTGCCAACGCTATTCTTGAATTGACTCCTGTCGATGTTGATCATTTTTGACGTAGACGTCTGAATATTTCCAAAGAATACATCTCTCAGTTGATTCGATTCGTACATCTTCTCAATATATTGAAGAGCTGTTTGTGAGCGACACCAGATCCAAACGACAACAGTCTGCCTGTCCAGTTGAGAATTGAGGATTTCAATGTTTTCATTTTGTACTCCTAGTGGACCGAGTCCATCAGTTTGATGTGATCTTGTTTTCGTTCCATCTCGGAGGTCGCTTATTCTTTTATAAAGCAGTTGTGTGTCCATGGATTCCGCAGTCACTCTTCCACAATTTTTCACTCTCATCTTTATGACAGCTAAAAATGAGGAGGAGGAGGAAAAAGATTCAGGTGCCACACGTGTTGCCATCAGAAAAGGTTCAGAGAAACCTTATCAATAATACTGGACACAAAATAGTTTGCATATTTGCTAATGGAACCAAAGGAAAATATCCAACGGCTCTAATTGACATCAAGAGTGAAGAATTTGAAGGGAATGCTTTAGTAATAGAGAACTTGGTCAAGGAGCTGATAATAAATCCAGGTTTCTGCGAAAAGAAACCAATAAGGATTGAGTACATAAATAAACCCAGGGTCAAGGACGTTGGAGTGAATACCTACGAGGGTCAAGTCACGAGGGGCGACGCTAGAAAAGAGTTGGACACTGGTGACGTCAAGAATACTGTGCGTTAAAGAGCAAGGTTCAAGGAAAATTATTCGCGAATTGGTGAACGTGATACACTGGGTACAGGACATTTTGGCGCCGCCGTTTTGGCGCGACCGTTTTGGCGCCGCCGTTTTGGCACCGGCAGTTTTTCTTTTTCAAGGTCGGTACACAGCAATCCGACTTCTGCCTTTGCAAGAATCATTTTCCATAACCCAGCTTCTACTGAAGCAACATTTATTTTTATCGTTCCAACTTCTATTTAAACAATAACTATATATCATCAAGGCAAGTCCGATTTAATCGAGAATCTTTATCAGTCCCACTTCTATTTAAGGTGAAATAATTATCTTCATTCCAACTTCTATTTAACCAAGCGGTTTTTCATCACATGGCCCAAGTTTTTAAAACTAAAAATTACTTGTGGGCCTACTTTTACAGCTTCCGTTACAATAATTTGATGTTTTGAAGGGCGTCTAGTTTCGGTAGTGCCTATAGCTACCATTAGCCTATCCTAAGTTTTCTTGATTTTCCTTGAGCTATTAATCGTAATCGTAATCTCCTAATTTCTAAAGCGCCACTTGAAAGCCAAGCGCGGGGTATCGGCTTATTCACGAGCGCTGCGTTGAGTCAAAAGAGTTGTCCGTAAGAGTAGTCCATGGTGGTCCGGATCGAGTTACCGTAGGATCAGAGGGGTGGAACAGCTACTAAGGTGGGTGTCGTCTGAGCCGGGAATTGGAGGGTGGAGGATAAGATGAGACAGGGTAAGAGTCCTAGAAAAGCAGTGTCTTTAGTTTCGAATGAAAAGCACGAGATGTGATGGATAGAGGAACCTGAGGAAGGTGATGGTGTGTGATTAGTAATGATGGAGGAGGAACTGAAAATGATCGGAACTCAGCAGGCAGATCATTCCAAAGGCGTGGTGCTGAGTTGGATATGGCTCGGTTGGAGAACTTGAGATGACTTGTGATCGGCGGTCGAGAGAGTGTAACGCAGGCGGATGATCGGGTAGAACGGGTAGGCTGGATGGTGAACAGTTCGCGAAGATATCTGGGCTGGGAGCATTGTAAGGAGTTGTAGGTTATAGTATATATAAGGAGAGAACTTTGAAGTGGATTCGCTCTGGGATTTTCAACCAGTGAAAAGACTGAGGATGGGGGGATGTGATGATGTCTCGGTGTTCTGGTGACGGCTCTAGCATGAGAATTTTGTATGAGTTGGAGGCGCTTAAGTTGTGTGGAATCAAGGTTTAAGAACAGGTAATTGCAATAAGCAAGCTTTGAGTGGACGATGGACGTAGCAATGGTGGAGTAGTTTTGAAATCAAGCATAGGTCGGATGCGTCGGAGGTCCCTGATGTGCATGAAGCAGGAGCGCGATAGGTTAGAGATGTGGTTAGAGAAGGAGAGATGTGGATCGAACATTACACCAAGATTGCGGACCTTAGCATCAGAGGTGAAGGTAAGAGACGAAGAGTTAGTCCATGATAGGTGTATTTGAGTGGCTTGGGCTATGGATAATTTATAATAATATATTTCATGCTCTTTTTCTACCTAAAACAGTTCTGTATAACTCCTATTAGGCTATTTTCATTCGTTAGTCGCGTTAACTGGTAAGGACCCAACCTTAATGTCTTGAGGAACATCTGACTATAGGTTGCCACGCTGTTGTAGGCTACTTGTTGTACTCACAAAGCCTGTGGATCCTCGTTTTACTATGATCCAAAGAAAATCCAGGAGCAAAAATCCCATTGACTGTTAGGTCAAACAATTAACGTAGAGTCATAAAAAGAAGGAAAAATATAAATTTAGATCAGTGGAATTTAGAATTTTATAATAATAAGAGACTATAAAGCATTCAGTGTCAACATTTCATTCATTTTTTTTAACAATTTCAAACAGCCTATATAAGCTGGTTTAATTAATTTTCTTAAACAATATTCACATGACGATTGCGTGGTGTGTCGCGAAATTTGGTTGCAAGTTTAGGTGTGTCGCGCGCGAAAAAATGTTGAGAATCTCTGGGTTAAAACATCTAGAGAGCTATGTGGATGATGTACTTGCCCTCACGAGAAATTGGGAAGAACACTTAGCTGCCTTGAAAGAATTCTTTGAGAGAGTTAGGATGGCGAGGTTGACATTGAAACCCAAGAAGTGTCAGATCTTATATGAGCCTATTGACTTTCTGGCACCTACATTCGGTGGAGATAAGATAAAACCAAAGGAAGAATCTATTGACAAGATAAGATAAATGCCGAGGCCGGGAAACAAGATGCAGATAAGGACTTTCCTTGGAGCAGTTAACCCATTAGTGCCTAGCGTCCCCAAAAATGGGACACCACTTCAAAAATTCACATAAAATTAAATATGCATTGAAGATGCAATTTAATGTAATAGCCGTCATGCCAACATGCTAATAAAGTGATTCTGACACAAAATGCGCACCAAAAATTCTTTATCGACTGAGAATTGTGTTTTTAATAACGCCATTGACCTATTTTAACAAATGTAAACATTGCGGACTTTCCGCGTCTTATTAAAAAAAATGTGCGCGCATTTCTACAGATCTGTCTTTGTTTTCACAAAGGTTAGTATATACTATTAACTAAATAATTAGATCAAATTCAGTTTACTAAAATATAACATATGCATTTTATCACTGAAGCGCTGTCCCATTTTTGGGGACGCAAGGCACGAATGGGTACGTGAAGTTCAATACATGCAGTTTTGCTTCTTGTGTGGCATTTTAGTCAGATATTGTTTGAAAAGAAGTATAAACGGCAGTTTGTAGGCAGAATTATCACTCATGTGAGAATTAACGTTATAATGATGTTATTTGACTCAAAAATTAATTTCTTGACAACTTCAACTGTAGTCTACATTAGGCCTATGTATACATGTATAGCCTACAGGAATATTTCACATGTATAGAAATCGTTCAGGACCTACTAGGCCTATGCAATGTAGTGCAAAATAATGGTCAAAATGCACTCATTCTGATGTATGCAGTTGCTAGAAAATTAAATTTAATAATTAAATTTATTATGATTTATTTGAAATAAATAAGGAAAAATATTAGTCGCTATATAGGCCTAATTTATCATTCTCTTCTAAGGTATCAGCCAAGATCAAGAAATGTCATTGTGGATTGTGCTGAATATAACATTCCTGTAGCATTTTTCAGTTAGGCCTACTACAATGTCAGGTAGGCCTAATGGCAGTCAATGGTATCGTACTATGTTGACTACACCACTCGGCTTTTGCTCTGACCCACATCCATACGGATGAGTTGGCACATGGATCCCTGGATTAGTCAGGAGGCATATTGGTTGTCGATCCAGTTGATTCCTACTAACAAATAGTGGTCATTTCACCACTTCTTTACCACTGTCAGACTGCAACTAAACCTTGTTGGCTACAAAGACTGTTCATTGAATACACCACATGGCTACTTCACTCAGTCAGACCTATAATGGAGTTGGGGTCTTGAGTCCTCAACTTGGTGTGGGTGGTTCATTGCAACCACTATGTTTTGTAGGCTACTATGACTACTTTCTTTACCTCTCTGAGACTGCTACAGTTAGCCTACAGTAGATGAGCAAAATATACCACTATTGAGGTGATACAGGCCAACAAATGTGAAGATTTTCACTTCTTTTGACTGAGCTGTTCAATATAGAAAGTGAGGGCCAGTGCATGGATCTGAACACATAGCTGTTTCTATTAGGGAAATGAAAGCTGACTGTATGAACCAGAAAGTGTGTTCACTTGCACTTTAGCACTAAACTCCACCTGTTGGAACTCAGATGCATTGTGCGAATGAAAGTGTGCAGAAAGTTTGAGAAAAATGAAATGTGGGTCCACATAAAGAGGGTTAGGCCAACAATCTACTACACAAAACCAGTCTAAAGCACTTTAGCACTTGAAACAGCTATTGCTCCATTTAACTGTTTTATATGCTTTAGGCCTATATAACAGTGTTGGTTGCTACTGATGTAGGATGTTGATCTAAGGCATGGACAGCATTATTATGATATGATGCGTGTAAGCAATTCACTTCAAAATGTGAAAAATTTTGCATATAAATGTATTCAGGCATGCCATTTTTGTTGAAATTTTGCCTATACATTTGATTTTGAGTGATTCTGAGTACAAATTATTTATATATTCTCTTAACTAGACTGTAACAACAGTCTTGAGTGTTATAACCTGTTCATATGACCATGTAAATCTTCACGTACCCATTCGTGCCTAGCGTCCAAAAAATGGGACGCTTCAAAAACTTGCTCCTAAAGCATCAAAAGCAAAAATTTTGCAGAATTTGTGTTAGGTATTGTCCAAACTCATCACTTGCAACAAAGTTTTTATATTTTGAGATGATTTTGAAAAATCAGGCACTAATGGGTTAATTATTATGGGAAATTTACCATTAACTGCGCTGAATTAATGAGACCACTGACCGAGTTAACAAGAACGAATGCACAGATAACGATAGAATGGGATGAGGAACTGGAAAGTTCATTCCAGGATTTGAAGAATGCTTTATCGGAAGCACCGATGTTGAAGTTAACCGATATTGATAATTATGGAGTTCACTTTGAGAACTGATGCATCCAATATGGCAACAATTTGGCAATAAGAGTGTGCTGATGCAAAGCCATGAGGAACTATGCATCCATTAGCTTATGCTAGCATTAAATTTAGTGAAAGCGAAAAGAATTAATCAGTGGAGGGGAGAGAGTACATGGCGATGGTTTTGGTGAATACGAAAGTTTAACCGCTATCTATATGGAAAAAAAATTGTTATTGAGACTGAATTCAACTTCAGCAGCGGAGAGCAACCACAGAAGAAAAGATGAAGAATTCAAGCACAGTGGTAAGAGACAACCAACGCTAAAGAATTCATTGTGGGTGGGTAGCTACAAGAATTTTGTCCTTGGAACTCATGTAATAAGTACTGGTCTAGGTAAGCAATAGTCCATATTAAATCTGACATTTCCCAAACCTCTACACAAAATGATCAATTGACTATAATATATGTTGATACTGTTGGAAATCGGGCCCATGTGGTAATTTTTTTAATTGGGTGACCGTCCTCGTGTCTGCTTGGGTACTGCGTCTACCCGTGGCCTAGCGTCTACCCGTGGCCTGCATGGGCGTGGTTTAAAGTCTACCCGTGGCCTGCGTCTACCCGTGGCCTAGCGTCTACCCGTGGCCTGCATGGGCGTGGCCTGACGTCTACCCGTGGCCTGCGTCTACCCGTGGCCTAGCGTCTACCCGTGGCCTGCATGGGCGTGGTCTAACGTCTACCCGTGGCCTGCGTCTACCCGTGGCCTAGCGTCTACCCGTGGCCTGCATGGGCGTGGCCTCGTGATACACATATACGAGTGCGCACGCAGGCGCGGCAGTCACGTCAAGGAACACAGAGTCATCGATCGAGAGAAACAGTCAGCGAGAGAAGCGGTCTTCATCGTCATCGAGTCGCCGAGGAACAGTGGAAAGACGCGTCGGTCGGCTGTTGCGGGATCGAGTCGCAGTACAGTCAGCGGGTGATCGTTCGGAGGAAAACGCTTTGGAGAGCGTGACGACGATTCGACGACGCTACCGAAGCTCAGCGCCTGTCGACGGAAGGTTTGGTGACCTTCGCTGTGCAACTACGACGCCTGGGTTCGAAACCTGACCCGCGGACGCTTTCGACCGGAGTTCGACGCCTGTCGACGACGGAAGGTTTGGTGACCTTCGCTACGCAACGACGATTGGCGTTCGACGCCTGTGCTGCAACCGCGATCAACTGGGTAAGCACCGAGGCTCAGTTTCTGTCTACACGACGACGACGACCGGGGTTCAAAACCTGACCCGCTTCACAGACTTTCTGCGGGCGCTGGCGAAGCAGCGGTGATCTACACGACGACGATTCGGCGTTCTGCATTGACAATTGCTGTGAACAGTGGTGCAGTGGTTTGGACTGTGGCGCTACACGAATAGCTCCGAACTTGCTCCGAACTAGCTTCGAACTTGCTCCGAACACTGGCGCTATAGAAGTTGACTGAGAACTGCATTGCGAGTTTCTTCTTTGAATAAATGTGTTTTAAGCCTGACTGGCTAGTCTTTCATCTACAGTGGAAGCCTTAACTACGTGGACGGACGACACCTTGACGACTAGGGTTTGGGGTTCGGTTCCTGGTGGTTTTTGCCCAGCCCTGGTCCGCTACAAACTGGTACCGAGAAGTGGAGTGATTGAATTTCGTCGGACTTCTACAAAGCTGGTCCCAGTTACAAAACTGGTCCCAGCAAGTGGGGTGAAAGAAGAACTAGCTGGACTTCTCGAAAATTTGGACTCAGCCAGTGGAGGGAAAGAAGAATTTCGTCGGACTTCTACGAAGCGGAACTTCGACGCATTCGGCAACAATGTGGAACACTGCAGAGATGGACGGGAACGCTGTTGACCGCCCGATGACTTCGACACCATCAGTCAGACGAGCAACGGACGCCCTGGTCGACTTCGAAGTCGAGTCCAGCCGCTTCCTGGAGAAGATCGACTTCGATGACGTGCCGAAGAGGGATCGCAGAAGTATGCCGATTCCTGAGAGAGACGAGACCGCCTTTGAATCGAAAGTCTTGGACAACGTCGGTCGCATGGTCGTGTAACGGAAGATGACCATGAAACCAGGAAAATTCGACGGGACTGGGTCACTCGAATCGTTCTTGGCACAATTCGACGTCTGTGCACGCCACAATAGATGGACGGCAATCGACAAAGTCGACTTCCTCCGTGTTTCCTTGGAAAAGGCAGCAACGCAGCTGTTGTGGGATTTTGGAGCGCGAACGGAGGTGACGTATGAACAGTTGGTCGAGAGACTTCGTCAACGATACGGCGCGGAAGGTCAGGCTGAGACTTTTCGTGCGCAACTCTACTATCGTCGACAGAGAGCGGATGAAAGCCTGGGAGATTTGCTGCACGACATCCGAAGACTTGTCGTCCTTGTTTATCCGGTGCCGTCCAATGAAACGGCCGAGATCGTTGCGAAGGACGCCTTCCTTGAAGCCATCCGCGACCCGGAACTGTCTCTAAAGTTGAGAGAACGGGAACCGAAGACGATTGACGAGGCGTACCGAACAGCTCTACGCTTGTCGGCGTATCAGCAGACTGCAGACCTGGAGGATCGTCGTAGACCTGCGAATCGAGTAAGAGCAACTCAGGAGGGGACGCCGGAGGACAGCTTCATTCTCAGCTGGACAACTTCTTCGCAAGTGGCAGCAGGACATGGAAGGAAGAATCTGACGACAGCTGGAGGAACTCCGAAGCTCGAACAGGACGAACTTCAACTCCGAACCGATGGTTCCGCCGATGGTTCCGCCGACCATTCCTCCTCAAGGTAACGCTTCAGGAAGTCCTGGACGTGGGTCGACCTGCTTCAAGTGCGGTCGCCCGGGTCACTACGCCCGCCAGTGCCGACAACGCCGACAGTTTCCAGACCGTCGGGACGACGCACGCGACTCGGGTCAGCCGACATCCGAGCGGAACGAAGAGACCGTCACCAACCATACAACGAGAGACAGAGCAACGGGTGTGACGAACAACGCGATCTACATCCATGGAGTGATCAACGGACGGCAAAGAACGTGCCTAGTAGACACTGGGTCTGAGGTAAGCCTGGTTCCCTCGTCTGATGTTGATGGGTTGTTGCTCCAGCCTAGTAATCACATTCTCTTGGCTGCTAATGGAACGCAGATAAGGGTTTTGGGTCAAGTTGACGTCCCAATTAAGATTTCTAGAGGTTTTTCCATTGAGACTAGTTTTCTCGTCTCTGACCAGATTGGTGAACCAATGCTTGGGATGGATTGGTTGAGACAACACCGCTGTCGACTTGGTTTGGTCAGGGTGCACTCTTTGTGGGTCGACGCCGCATTCCTTTGGTTAAGGGCAATGGTTCGATTTGGTGCCGCAGGGTTATTGTTGCAAAGGAGACAACGGTTCTTCCTCGCTCGCAGTGCGATATTCTTTATAAAACGCAATTTCGTGATTTGACGACCACAGCTGAAGCATGGATGACAAAATCAAAAGAAATTCAACCTGGATAGCATGTAGCTAGAGTTGTTTTGAATGATGATGCTGATAAAATGTGCATTCGTGTGGTGAAATTGAATGAACAGCCTGCTATGTTAACTGCTGATTTGATGTTGGGTGACTTGCACCCCGTAAATTTCGAAGTAAGGGAAGGCAATGAGAGACAGATGGGTCCTGAAGCACATTTAGTGGAGAATTTGATGGAAGATGTTTCTGAGGATGTTTCGGCTGAGGTGAAGGAGCGTTTGAGGAATTTGTTGGTCGAGTATGAATGCATTTTCTCGACCACTGACCATGATTTGGGAAGGACCATGATTACTCAGCATAGGATTGTCACCGGGGACTCTCAATTGCTGGAAACGTTTGGAAAAGCTTATCACGCTGCACGCCAAGGTCTCAGGAAAAGCGCTGAGCGACGCAAGCACAGCTACGACTTGCGTGTACGACCAGCGAAGTTTGAAACAGGAGACTGGGTCTACTACTTCAGTCCACGAAAGTTTGTGGGACGCAGTCCGAAGTTCCAGCGTAACTTTACTGGTCCTTGGATGATTGTGCGGGCGTGTGGTCCGGTCAACTATCTCCTCCAAAAGTCGCCAAAGGCTAAGCCCTTCGTGGCGCATGTGGACAAGCTTCGCCACTGTTATGGGAGGACGAAAGGGGAATGGACTGAGTCGACCGAAAAAGTGACCGGAGGGTCGACCGAAAAAGTGACCGGAGGGTCGACCGAAAAAGTGACTGGAGGGTCGCGTCCAAAAGTGACCGGGAGCGCCACGGCTTCCACCAGTCGTCGGCCACGCCGTCGTGGGGACGGAACGCGTGAAACAGATACGCACGACGAGGATTTGGACGGAGTGGCGGCACCTTCAGGCCGACCACGACGCAACGTTGGCCGTCCTGTCCAATTTCAGTGAAACGCGGCTGAGAGGAAGTTCGTTTAATTAGTTAGGGTCGTGCCTGACCTACGTTTTTTTAATTAAATTGTGAAGCCGCGCGTGGCTTTTGTTTTCTTTAATTGTTTGTTAAACTGCTATGAAATAACTTGTGCCATATCGCTTTGAAAAAAAAGGAGAGGGTTGTGACTAACACGTCACATCGTACCCAAAATGAAAAAAAGAGAGAAAAAAACAGGCAGAGAAAAAAAGGGAGAAGAGAAAAGAACAGGAAAGAGGGGGTTGTGACCAAGACGGCACACTGCACCCGAGAAAAAGAAAAAAGAAAAGCAGAAACGGGGGTTGTGCACGACTGCACTCCGCACCCGATCGAGATTTGGCAAGATTTGGCAAGATTTTGCGACGTTTATAATTAAGTTGCCGATTGAATGTTTTTGTAACGAACCGGTGTGAAGAATTTTGCCGGTGGAAATGTATTAGATCGTCGAGCAGCGAAACGCTGTTGTATTTTAATTTCATGTGTAGAATGTTAATGTTAATCTAGGCCTATTGTGTAGACGGGTGTAGCACTGTAATTTTTATGTACATTTGGCCCTTAATTGCGTTTTGTGAAGATGCTTAATTGCTTACTCCAAGTGGGGCCTTGGATTGCTTGTGGGGGGAGCATGTTGGAAATCGGGCCCATGGGGTAATTTTGTTCATTGGGAGACCGTCCTCGTGTCTGCCTGGGTACTGCGTCTACCCGTGGCCTAGCGTCTACCCGTGGCCTAGCGTCTACCCGTGGCCTGCATGGGCGTGGCCTTACGTCTACCCGTGGCCTGCGTCTACCCGTGGCCTAGCGTCTACCCGTGGCCTGCATGGGCGTGGCCTAAAGTCTACCCGTGGCCTGCGTCTACCCGTGGCCTGCATGGGCGTGGTCTAACGTCTACCCGTGGCCTGCGTCTACCCGTGGCCTAGCGTCTACCCGTGGCCTGCATGGGCGTGGCCTAACGTCTACCCGTGGCCTGCGTCTACCCGTGGCCTGCATGGGCGTGGTCTAACGTCTACCCGTGGCCTGCGTCTACCCGTGGCCTAGCGTCTACCCGTGGCCTGCATGGGCGTGGCCTCGTGATACACATATACGAGTGCGCACGCAGGCGCGGCAGTCACGTCAAGGAACACAGAGTCATCGATCGAGAGAAGCAGTCAGCGAGAGAAGCGGTCTTCATCGTCATCGAAGAGTCGCCGAGGAACAGTGGAAAGACGCGTCGGTCGGCTGTTGCGGGATCGAGTCGCAGTACAGTCAGCGGGTGATCGTTCGGAGGAAAACGCTTTGGAGAGCGTGACGACGATTCGACGACGCTACCGAAACTCAGCGCCTGTCGACGGAAGGTTTGGTGACCTTCGCTGTGCAACTACGACGCCTGGGTTCGAAACCTGACCCGCGGACGCTTTCGACCGGAGTTCGACGCCTGTCGACGACGGAAGGTTTGGTGACCTTCGCTGAGCCACGACGATCGGAGTTCGACGCCGGACCTGCCAACGCTGCCGACCGGGTGAGCGCAGTGGTTCAGTTTCCCGCTGCGCTACGACGGCTGGAGTTCGACGCTTGACCTGCGACGGAAGGTCTGGTGGTCTTCGCTGTGCTACGCCGACGATCGGAGTTCGACGCCTGTGCTGCTGACGTGTTCGATTGGAGTTCGACGCCTGTCGACGACGGAAGGTTTGGTGACCTTCGCTGTGCAACGAAGATTGGAGTTCGACGCCTGTGCTGCAACCGCGATCGACTGGGTAAGCACCGAGGCTCAGTTTCTGTCTACACGACGACGACAACCGGGGTTCAAAACCTGACCCGCTTCACAGACTTTCTGCGGGCGCTGGCGAAGCAGCGGTGATCTACACGACGACGATTCGGCGTTCTGCATTGACAATTGTTGTGAACAGTGGTGCAGTGGTTTGGACTGTGGCGCTACACGAATAGCTCCGAACTTGCTCCGAACACTGGCGCTATAGAAGCTGACTGAGAACTGCATTGCGAGTTTCTTCTTTGATCGTCGAATAAATGTGCTTTAAGCCTGACTGGCTAGTCTTTCATCTACAGTGGAAGCCTTAACTACGTGGACGGACGACACCTTGACGACTAGGGTTTGGGGTTCGGTTCCTGGTGGTTTTTGCCCAGCCCTGGTCCGCTACAATACATAATTAATATTCATTATTCTGATATATTTTTTTAATTTAAGCACCGGTCTTGCTGATTGGTTGACATTTGGAACGATAACCTATAATATTTCAACCAATAAGGAAACAAAATGCAAATTGGTAAATTGGTCCTCGTTCTGGGATCTTGGAAACACCTCCACTAAATGATTAAGTCGTAATGCGGATTCGGGTTCCGTTACAAGTGCAAGATCCAGGTTTGTGCATTTTTATAGTTGTCGGCAAAACGAATTTTAATGTTTTGTGCTCCTCAGAAGCCGTTTCGTCCAGGAAATAGATGGGATTAGTCTAAATGATTAAATTTAAAAACTATTAGGTGCATCTAACCGCAATTGATCAGTAGGCCTATTAGTTCACATGAGGGCCATTCCACGGTATTGCAGTCCTCGAGAGGTCAATAAAAAATATCAGAAGTTCAAGTTGATAATAATTTCTGTGATAGCTATATGGTTCTAGTATAAGATTCCAAAAGGGTTTTCAATTTGTGCTTAGGATTTTGTGTCGGCCTTGCTTCAAAGTGGCAATTTTGATATTTTTGCGTCACGGACTCTACATGCAATTTCCAAGGGGTAAATTTTTAACGCAAATCCAATGTTGAATATTTTCAGCTGGACATCATGACCATGGTGACATTGGTGAGGGTATGTGATAAATACTATGTGATCACAAATGCACCACATCCTGAGTCTGGGTTTGCTCGAGCAAAACACGACTTGTAGAGTCCGTGACATTTTAGGGTTTCTAATTTATTTCTCAGGCATTTCAAATAGAACAGCGAACTTGTTATTTCCATTGCTCTAATTCCCCAATGCAGGCTACTCAATTAACATAAATTACTTTGCCTACCATTGCCTTAAAAAAATTATGTGAAGTTTAATATTGTCACGGACTCTACAAAAGTGTCACGGACTCTACTAGAAAAAATTCAGTTGACTGAACTGATTGGTATTGTTACAAATATCCCTGCAATTATGCATGAAATGTAAACATCACAATTATAGAAATTGCATATTAATGTATACCATAGTTATTGTCATAACAAAATTTCTTCTGGTTGAGCAGGTGACTGAAGCAAGACTGCTGAGGGCTATTCGAAAATCTGTTTCATCTTCGATCTTTACCTCCATTGTCCACGCCTTCGTCTGTTCTCGGATTGACTATTGTAATTCTGTCTTTGCTGGCCTCCCTAAGGTTCGGCTAGCTCCCCTACAGTCTGTACTCAATGCTGCTGCGAGGCTCATTGCCCGTCTTCCTCGATTCTCACACATATCTACATTCTTGGCTGAACAACTTCACTGGCTTCCACTCTCAGCTCGCATACAATTCAAAGTTCTAAGTTTAGTTCTCAAGTCTCAACGAGGCCTTGCTCCGACGTATCTTTGTGATCTCATACTTCGCCCCATTTCGGCCACTTCGCTGCATCCTCTTAGGTCCTCAGATCGGCTCGACCTCTTTGTTCCTCGCGTCAGGACCGCCATGGCTCAATCCAGATCGTTTGCCTGCATAGGTCCCTCCCTATGGAATGGTCTTCTCCCATCCGTTCGCTCTGCCATCCTCTCTGGTAGTCTTTCGTCATCTTTCTCTTGTCTAAATACCTGCCTTTTCTCTCGGAGTTGCACGCACTGGGAGCGCTTCTGAAAGGCTCTTGCTGCAAGAAGCGATTTACAAATGATCAGATACGATACGATACGACCACTAAAGGTGAAACTGAATACTGCACGCTATTCATGAGGAAGAAGGACAAATCAGGCAATCTGTTTGGCTTTCCATACAAAACTGACCAGTCATGGATTACCGTTGATCAGATTATAGAAAAGCTACCTGCACCAGGAAAGCATGGACGAGGACTTTTGAAGTTCACCGACCCTGTAGCTAATGTAACAGAGTGATCTTATTATAGCGCAGCGACTTATTAATCATTGAGCGCCTCAACCTTGCTGATTAGATGTTGCAGACGTTCTATTAAATGTTTGTGACAATAAAAGTTCACCAAATTTTTTCAATTTTAGCTCTGACACGTCCTGCAACACCTTGCAAGCATTGAAGTGATGAAAGTAATTTGTATAAATTAACTGCTTTCATGAATCTTAATCAGTTTGTGTTACGATCCATAACCGTAGAGTCCGTGACGTAGAGTCCGTGACGCAGTGTCTACATTAAGTGAATACTGGACATCAGTACTTATCATGATAAAGAAATCCAATTATGACTGTATCAACAGCAATGGCTGGCAATTCTAAGATTATGTTTCAAAAGATTGTGTGTGTAGTAATTTCACAGAAAATCAAGATAGTTTAGTGAACACAAAATTTGATGGAACTTTTCTGTAGAGTCCGTGACGCATACTTATTAATTCACCAGAAATGATACATAAAAGCCAGCAAAGTCTAACTAATATCAAACTAATCTATGATTGAAGCGGCATCTGGGAAAAATACTTAAATAATTTAAACAATAATCACTTCTCTGTATGAAGGGCTCAAAGTCTCCGAAATGTAGAGTCCGTGACATTTTGAATACCGTGGAATGGCCCATGAACAACAAACCGGATTATTGCACCATAACTTTTGTGTAACGCTGGGAACTTGTTTACATGCAAAAATATAATAAGACTTAGTGAAGAAGTCTTGTTATTGCATCCATAGAATAGCCAGGTTCCATGACTTACTTGACTTATGCATTATGCAAGCAATCATAGCACACTCATGAGATAATTCACATAGCAAGTAGGCATAGTATGCAGAGTTACCTGGTTATTGTCCTACCTAGGCTACTCCCCTCAATTTGGCTTGTATTATATTAAATCAGCTTGACATTTGCAGCCTATGTGCGCCTCTTTGTAAGGAGCATTTTAATTCGACTTTCACGATTTTCAGGAAAGTCAACAAACCTGATCCTTGCACTAAAAGGATTATTGCGAGTGAAGGACTTGCGCCAGGTACCTGCACAGTAAACTCCTCGGACGTTACTGCCCGACCGCTTTAATCAATCGGTCACAGTTCTTCTAGCATCATAATTATATGGTTTTAATTTTTTTAATATGTGTGGAGATCCTTTTCTGCCCAAAATGAAACCTGTTTGTTATGATAGACAGTATACTATGTATGTGAATGCCTTTAGATGAAATTTTGACTATGCACATGTACCTCCTCCGTTTCGGACTACCCCTGCCACTTGCGTTTGGTTTGCTTGTCGAAGACACATGTCGAACTTTGTGAACTGTTTGTCGTTGAAGGATCTCACAATCTGCAGAAGTTCTGCGTTCTTATCTCGATTTGAATGTTGTCTTTTCATGAATTGACTTTGTTCTTCCGTTATGCAACTGTGAGATAACAGTGCATCGATGAATTCGTCATTCGGTTGAATATTTTTCAAAAGGAAATCTTTGTTGTTTCTACAAATTGCTGAATGTTTCCTGACTCTCTTATAACAATCTGCAAATACATTTTAATAATGTCACAGATGTGTAACTTTACACCACCTAGCCTACTTCACTCGAAACAATTTAACCGAACGAGGTAGGTCCAAATAAATCAATGCCTGCAGACTTTGATTTGACAGAGGAGTAAAATGATGGTACTAATGAGGCTTCCTGGAGACATAGACTCCACACACATTTGAGAGAAACTGCAATGAAACCGATATCCACAAACAGCAAAACACCGTTTTGAGGCACTAGGAAAGACCAACCCAAAAACCCATGTTTTACACGTCCAACACTACACGGACCGACACAGACAATTCGTCTAACGACAACTCGTCTACAGACGAATCGCATTGATGAAGTAGAGGCTGGATTTAAAAAAAGTTAAATGGTTTTTCTAGCTTAAATGGAAGCTGATTCGATCATTTTCATTCATGTATATCAACATGCATTCAGCTTCTACTTCAGATCTAAAAATACCTTCTAATTCTCGCTTGTTATTTTCGTCAATCCAGCTTCTATTTCAGACATAAAGATACCCTGATCCAGCTTCCATTTCTTAAGCGTTTTTCATCAATCCTGTTTCTATTTCAAATCTAGAAAATACCTTCATCCAGCTTTTATTTCTCATGCGTTATTTTCATCAATCCAGCTTCTATTTCACCTGTAAAAGAACCTTCATCCAGATTCCTTTCTCTTGCGTTTTTTCATCAATCCAACCTCCATTTCACATATAAAAGCTTTCATCCAGTTCCCATTTCTCACACGCTGGACCAGTTGTCTGTAGACCAGTTGTCGATAGACGAATTGTCTGGGGACCACTTGCCGTTAGACGAGTTGTCTGTAGACCAGTTGTCGTGACGCCCCTGCGGCAAGAACAGTCCAACCACCAATACCCATTATTAAAGCACTTACTAGCCAATTACTTCTCCTAGAGAGGCCAAGTCGATGTTTTAAAGACACGCCTCACAGTTATCTTTAAGAAATAATCCAGCTTTCTAGCATCAAGCCAATTATATAAAAAAAATTCATGAGAAGAAACAAACGCGGTTCCCTCTTCTAATTTCATGTAGGCCTACCTTACTCCAAATAGACCTATAATTGGGATTCACGAGTAGTGGTTTTAAAACCACTGCAATTTAATTTTTCCTACACGAAAAATAAACTTTCAGCAATAGTGCGTGTTTAATAATTATAGGTCTATGCTTCTCAGCTTTTCTCGGGCGCCATAAATGTTTTAATGTGTTTATTTGAGATTGGGGTTCCGCCAGAAAATATTAGGATGCGAGGGTTCCGTGGCCCAAAAAGTTTGGGAAACGCTGTTTTAGACTATTGAAGGCGATGTTTTAGCTGAGCATTCAAATGGCGCTGTTTCAAGTGCCTAGGGAACTGACTAATTATGTGATGCGGTAATGGCTGTGGCGGATCCAGAAGGTTTCAATGGGGGGGGGGGAGCAAATGGGGAGGGTGGTGGACGAGCGGCCGAAGGCCGATCGCCGAGGCGCTGTGGCCAGAATTAAATTAAACTATTTGAAAAGATAATATATACTAAATTATGATGACTATAAGTTGAAAAAATACTCTTTACATGTCACAGCGCAGATTTCAACGAGGACATTCGACTGCAAACTCGCTATTACATATTAAAGACAACATATCTGCAGTTATAGACCGCAATGAGTCTGCCATAGGAGTCTTTGTCGACGTAGCTAAGGTCTTTGACAAGATAGATCATGCCATATTATTTAAGTGACAACTTATTTGCTTTGAACTAGGTACTCGTAGCCTTTAATTCTTCATTAGCTAACTCAAAATTTAATAATTGGTCATAATAGGCCTGGGATAGGAAAACATTTGTGTCTTCAGCAAACAGGATATAATGTAGTAGAGTAGAAGAGTTCGGGAGGTCATTTATGTATAATTATGAAAAGAAGGGGACCAAGAATGGAGCCCTGGGAACTCAAAATCGAATGGGTAAAAAGTCAGATAGTGAATTGTTACATAAAACTTGTTGCTGGCAAGATGTTAAATAGCTTGTGAACCAATTCAGAGCAGTACCCCTAATTCCGCAATGTTGAAGTTTAGCCAATAGTATCTTATTGTCGACCGTATCATTGGAGTATTTTTTATTTACGCATCGTTAATAATTATTTGTGCGTCCATCCAGGAAAATGCCTAATGAGTATTGGTTATTATCAAAGGCAGCTGAGATTTTGTCTTGGATATCAAGTAGGGACATAGAAGTTGAATGTACCGGTTGGAACCCATGTTGCAGAGGGTACAATATATTCTTCTGTTTAATATAAGAGAATAATTGGTTGTATAATACTCTTTCTTGAAATTTGAAAAAGAAGAGTAGTCTGTAATTAGATACCTCAGATTTGGTGCCTTGTTTGTAGACTGATAGCACATTGACCATGATTTTACTGCTAATAGCACTATGCCTTTCCTTAGGAAGCAACTTATTACTTCAGAAAGTGGGTCAACCAACAGGTCAATGACTTGCGATGTTATGGAGGTGGTCAATAGATTGGTGGTCAATGACTAGCTAATAGCACTATGCCTTTCCTTAGGAAGCAACTTATTACTTCAGAAAGTGGGTCAACCAACAGGTCAATGACTTGCGATGTTATGGAGGTGGTCAATAGATTGGTGGTCAATAATATTGACACAGCTCAGGCTTTGATGATATTAAATGGAAGAGGGAAGCATAAATGCTTGAAAATCTTTTTCAGATTGAGTTTGTGCCAATCCGGTGAAATATGCATTAAACTGTTTGGCCATACATAACACATGCTAAGTGTTAATGGAAAAACATGTTGAAATTTGAATGTCTAAAATCTGACAGATAGCATTAGAAAGCATTAAGTCGTACAAAAATAGCATTTATGACAGTTAGACTTCAATAAATAAAATTAAAATAATAACAATTTCTTATTGAGCTTCCACATTGTAGTGGTACTATTTCAAGATGTCATATTTGCACAATTATTTTAATGTTTCAGTGATGATAAAACAAGTGGTTTAAGACTTTAATAAATATAATTATAATTGCAATAATAATTACCTTATGTATCAAGTTAAGTAACTCAGTTCTGCTGCTGAATGTGCTGATGGACTAGTATTATAATGAGCAATTGCAGATGGAAGAGTAATTATTAATTAGACCTATAAGCTTACTTTGTAGAAATTTGAATCACTTTATCCCTGTTGCACGTGACGGTTCTGAATTGTTAAAAATGTTACACAAACCAAGCAAAAACTGCCAAACTACCAGAATTGGAAGCCATAGGCTGTTGTTTTACTAACGGTTCATCGAACAAACTGCTGAAATTGGACAGTTTGAAATGTGACATATAGCTCTGGAAAGAAGTCATCTAGGCCCTAGTTGTACAAAAATAGCATTTGTACAAAGTTTAACAGTAAAGTATACCCACTGTAAAATGATAGTATCAAATAATTATTACGATAGTGAATAATAATATAATCATAATAGTAAATAACATCATGGCATATAATAACATGCTTTAGTTTAGTATGTGAGGCGCCCTTGTAACGGCATGGCTGTGTTACGGCGCCATAGAAATTGTCATTGTTATTATTATTATTATTATTAAAACAGTACTGCAAAGAGCAATTAAAAACTATAATCATTTTGTCAAATGCTCTGGGGTAAAAATTTCATCTCTTGGGAAAACTTATGCACTCCCTGCAGATGTCCAAATTAAAAAAATAACTGGATATATGGACTTGTTATGTGGCATTATTTCACAATGAGTCTACAGTCTGAAACATCATTAGAACATTAAGTCGGTCTTCTGGTTTGGGGAGGGGATCCATTTGAATTTCCACATTGCAACGGCAGCATTTTAAAGTGTCGTCTTAACAAAATAGCTGTATTTTTTCAGTGGCCCATTGGAAACCTGTTTAATTTCCACATTGCAATGACAGCATTTTAAGGTGTCGTCTGAACAAAATAGCTGTACTTTTTCAGTGGTCCATTGGAAACTTTTTGAATTTCCACATTGCAATGGCAGCATTTTACGGTGTCGTCTTAACAAAATAGCTGTACTTTTTCAGTGGCCCATTGGAAACTTTTTTAATTTCCACATTCCAATGGCAGCATTTTAAGGTGTCATCTTAACAAAATAGCTGTATTTTTTCAGTGACCCATTAGAAACTTTTTCAATTTCCACAAATGCAATGGCTGCATTTTAGGGTGTCATCTTAACATGATAATATCATATATTGTGGTATTGTGGTGGTAAATAATGCCATTATAATCCTATAATAATTAATAATATCAAGGTATATTATAACACTTCATGTAAAACAATGATGAAAACAGTAACTAAAAACCAATATCATTTCGTCAAATTTTGCTGGGGGGAATGTCAATCATGGGGGGGTCTTTCCCCCAGAGACGTCTAGATTAAACACTGCATGGTGTATACTGCACTGTTGGAAGAGCATCAGCAGGACATGCATTCAAAGTCTTAATTACTGAAGAAATATATGAAGATGTGGTGCTAAGACCTTCTTTCATACGACACATTGAGTAATGAGGGGGCCAAGTTCAGTTAAAATTTTCAAATGAGGACCATGGCCGGATTGACTCCCCTGGATCCGCCCCTGATTAATAGTTGTTTGTTTTTAGACGTAAGTACTGTTAGTGTTAATATTTTAACATCTTACTATGAATATATATTATGCACGAATGGCATACATTGTATGCCATAAATCATAGTCGGATACTGTTGAAAGATCGTTTCTTTTCTTTGCGTTATATTAGGACAATGTAATTGTTTGAGAGGCTTAGATTTTAACGACATTCATATATTAATTCTCATGGCCATGATTGACCCTGCAAAAATCCTGTGGGCGCCATGGATGGGGGCCACGTTCCATGGAGATTTTGAATGGGTGGGGGGGGCATGGCCGGATTGGCCCCCTGGATTCGCCCCTGGGTAATTGTATTATAATGGTTCTGAAATTATAATTGACTATTCTATTAGCGAAATCTCCTGTGGACGAATGTTGGAAAGTAATGCTTGAAATGAAACTTGCCTCTCAAGTATCGCCAGGCTTCCCTCTTGAACCGTTTTCTGGTGATTCTTTGATAAAAACAAGCGTCAACTGATATGAGAGACCTGATAACTTCTTCGTATCTCTCCTTTGTTGTTGAATCCAATATCCAATGAATGTAGGACTTTTGTAGAATAATGTCCAACAACTCGAATGGAAGGTCGTACAGCTGAATCGCAACACATATTATTTATATATCTATCTATCTATTTATCGTATATGCTACACCGCCCATTCAAGCACTCTATTCAGAAGCGCTCCGACTACAACGCGGACGCTGCATCGGAGTTTCACTTCGAAACGCCCGAGCAATTGCAAACGAAGGACTTGCTTAAGGTCCATACGAGCGGCTCGAGGTGGATTCGAACCTAGAACCTCCGACTCCAAGGCACTGAATCCACCACTACTGTAGCACCATCGCGCCTCAAAACACGCGCAAACATAACGCTAAAAGAATTTGATGAATCACAACCCCGTGCAATAACTGCCATAATGGTGATATTATTACACATCGAACCCAAAATTATCCCCACGAACTCTTCACGACACGCAAGTCGGCTTAACAGCAGTGGGTTCGGTAGCTTAACACTGAATCACTGATAGCCTAAGTGCTGGATCACTCCTGATTCGGCCAAGCCAGATGTGGGAGAGGCTATCTTATTTTCAGCAGAACCCGAGTCAAACAACACAGCAGAAAAAGCTTACCATGTGTGCATGCCTTCGTCATTCACTATGAAAGAAATAAAATATTCATAAATAGGTCATTGCATAAATTATTCACCAATCACCAGTCTGTGTGTGTATTTATAGGTCGATGCATACGCAAATATACAACTCCTAAACTGATACAATGACACATATAGACCCCGCGGTATTTTTTATTGGAGTATTTTTTATTTACGCATCGTTAATAATTATTTGCGCGTAAATCCATAATAATAATATTTCGGTGCGTCCATGGACGCGCCACCTTTATTTTTGTTTGTTTGGCGTCAAAATTTGTGCGTCCTTGACGCACGGACGCACACTAACGAAATCACTGGTCGCCAAGGCAACTGAGCGCAGCGAACGGCGACGATTTTGGCTCCTAAGTAATTTTTAGTTGACGTCGCCTAATTGAAATAACGTAATTTGTAATTTTGAAATCGCCACGGATAACTGAGTGCAGCGAACGGCGGCGATGCAAGCCCCTAAGTAATTTGTAATTGATGTAATTAAAATAACGTAATTTTTTATTTTTTATTTCAGACTAATTACATTCATATAGTAATTGTAATTTGTAATTCAATTACTTTTTTCTCTAGTTGGCTTAATAGGTCATTTGTAATTCAAGCTGAAAAAGAAAGCACCGAACTGGCCTACGGACAGAGAACGAAAAGAAGAATTCAATTGCATGTTCTCTAGTAATTGGTAATTTGTAATTCAATTACATGTTAGTATGTAATTTGCCCTGCCCTGACCAGAAGAAATACTGATCACTAAGAGGTGACACCCTGGATGGTAGCAGAAGGCAGAATACATAAGTTATTTGCACGATAGCATTCTGGAGAAGTCGAGAGAGTATCAGGAGACACAGTTCAGTAAAATTAACAGCATGGATTTTCTGTTAAACTTGTTGCTTAAATATTTGGACAAAACAATACACAATCTTACCGTTGTAGGCCTACTACATGGAGCTTTGTTCGGTTTCTCTTTTGAATTCATGAAAATTCCTTTAAATACAAATGTTGAAGAAATATTAAATCATAATTATTGATGTTACGATGTAACTGAAATAACAGTCAGTCTCGTCAACTCTTTTCTCTTAATAGCAGTGGCGGCGCTACGCCAGGGCATGGCAGGGCAAATGCCCTGGTAAAAAAGCCTTTGCCCTGGTCGTTGCCCTGGTCCTTGCCCTGCCACAAATTTTGCCCTATCAGAATTTGTTCGAGCATATTGTTTCCTACTGTTGACGACATCCGCTGTCTGGCAGGGTAAAAGTTCTGGCAGGGCAAAATTCTGGCAGGGCCAAAGTTCTGGCAGGGCAAAATTCTGGCAGGGCAAAAGTTCTGGCAGGGCAAAATTCTGACAGGGCCAAAGTTCTGGCAGCTGGCAAAATTCTGACAGGGCAAAAGTTCTGGCAGGGCAAAATCTGGCAGGGCAAAAATTCTGGTAGGGCAAAATTCCGACAGGGCAAAAGTTCTGGCAGGGCAAAATTCTGGCAGGGCAAAAGTTCTGAGACGGGCAAAATTCTGGCAGGGCAAAAGTTCTGGTAGGGCAAAATTCTGGCAGGACTAATAAAAGTACTGGGAGAGTACATTATTCTGGCAGAGCATAAATTCTGACAGGGCAAAATTCTCGCACGGCAATAAATATAATTCTGGCAATAAGACATTCTGGTCAGGAAAAAGATCTGGCAGGGAAAATTGTGGCAGGTCAAAATTTCTGACAAAGCAAAATTTCGACAGGGCAAAAGTTCTGGCTGGAAAAATTGCCGCATGGAAAAATTCTGTCGGAAACATTTTGCAGGGAAATGCCATGTCAGGGCAAAAATTCTGGCAGGGCATAATTTTGGCAAAAGTTCTTTTAAGCAAAATTTCTGGCAGTTCAAAATTCTCGCATGGCAAGAGTCATGGTAGGGCTAGATTTTGGCAAAAGTTATGTCAGGGAAAAATTCTGGCCGGGAACTGGCAAGACAAAATTCTGGCATGGGAAAAGTTTCGGCAGGTCAAAAGTTCTATCAGGGAAATGTTTTGTAACCGTTTATCCACATTGCCGTTTACAACTAACAGCTTTATTGTTTTCACATGAAGCGTAGGCCTATATGCATTTGCGTAAACAATAGATTTATATACTCGACTCAGTTAGGCTACTTAATTCATTTGCTGAACTTTTTGCTTTCAAAATGCTACTCTAAAGAGGATTTGCAATGCTTCACTAAGTCACTGAGATTAGTCTATAAGATTTATAAGATTTGCTTTCCAAATGTCAAAAAGTTTTCGGTTATATCGTTTCCACAGTGTTAAACGGTGACGCAATGCACTCACACAGCTATCAAAGTAATGAGACTCTGATAATTTTATCACTTCGCACGTTACGATATCACCACGCAAGGTCCAGTTGAGTTTCCATATATCCGGTTAGATCCAGGACACACTGCAACGGACCGTGGAAGCAATTAGCAGCCGTTGATCATTGGAACACAATAATAAAGTCTTCGATATATTATTTGTGTATGAGTAGGCTAATAAAACCTAGGCCTACCTCTCTTGCGAAATGATAGAAGTCGTCGCCAGCGTTTGTGACTTTCATCGTCATTTTCGTCATCGGCTTCCTTGATTTTGGCTGGTGAAGCACCCATAATTTTCGATTGCAGGAAGTTGTTGATTTTTTAAAGTCTGATACTTATTTCGTTGATAAACGTTAACCAAAGAAGTTTCTGTGGATCCTATGTGCAATGCGGCAACATCAGTAACATAAAAGTAGCCTAACTTGCGATAGGCTATACTAGGCTGCATAGAAGGTTGTGATGTCTTAATTCGCATGTGTGCTCTAAACCAGGATATCAATACGTTGGAGTCTATTTATAACAGCAAATTTAGGTCAGCGCCTCATCCAACCTTATGCCTAATGTTTGTCTGTGCACTTATAGCGCCCCTTCCAGCTCCCTACTCAGAGTCGCTCCCAACTACAGAGTGAACATTGCGTCGCAGTTTCACGCCTAAGCGCTGAGCAATTGCGAGTGAAGGACTTGCCCAAGGTCCCTCCACGGCGACTTGAAGTGGATTCAAACCTGCAGCACCTCGGCTGCAAGGCGACGAACCACCGCGTCCCGCAGTAAGAGGGGTAATAACGTGTTATTACGAATGTGCGCGTGATAAATGAAGTTCTATTTGCCGTTTGTGACCAAGCAGAACCTGATTGGTCTGGTAACGATTTACAACAATTATTGAGTCTCCGACGAGACATCTCTGACTGCAGACACAAAGAGCCATTTTTTGCTCCGCGTTGGTTTACTTTTCGAGTGTAGGCCTTTAGGCTAAATCCGCTTGTGTGACCCAAAAACCAAGATATCAAATGATTGGAGTCTGTTTATATGTCCATAAGGTGAGATGGTACTATAACATCTCACTACGTTTGTGCGTTTGACAAATAAAGTTATCTTTTGGAAATTTCTAAACTGTCAAGGAGAGATTAGAGTTGATATAATGTCTAACTGTGACTGAAAAAGGACACAATGCTAAAGTTGGTCTGGCACCAATAAACAATATTATTGATCTCATTAGAGATATGGTTTACTAATCTACCTATATATGGAGCTCTCTGTTTGTGTTATAAATTTTATGGATTACATCGTTGACAGCATAACTAGGGAACTGTTTTTGTATGAGGGTTAAATAGGGTTTATTTTTCATTTTTCCTCTTCATAGAATTTGCATAATTCATTAACTCTAAATTACTGCTGGGTGACAATTATATTATTGACAAACTATTTACAAGGTGAATATAGGCCTACCTGGTCAGATGCACCCCAGAACAAGGGAAGGAAACACGCTTTCATTCTATTCATTATAATCTCTCTAGTCCACCCCTTCAAGCTTGAATAACCCCACCACGCATGAGAGGTATATAGCCCTACATGTATGTGGTACATAGTATGTGCAAGGGTTGTTGCTTTGACAACTTCGTGGGTGGTATTTCCAGAGCAGTCGTGTGATCGAAGATTCCAAAGGGCATTTATGGACGAGGGACGGAGGATATATTAGGCCCTAGCCGCCCTACTCTTTCCGCGTACTAAACCATTCTGAGATCCAAGCTGATGAAGCCCAAAATTGAACGCATTGATTCTACTCTACAGACCTTGGGTGGCATATTTGAATTTTAATATACCGTAAACGGCATAATGTTTTTGACATTAATATAACATTAATTTAATAATTTTACAATTGCAGATTAATTGCTGTTAATGGAAAATTAAAGCTTTGAAGTTTCTTAGGTGTTCATATTTTCTTCTTGGATGGCCAGTATATGGGACGATCCAGGATATAACCCGCTTAGTTAACACTGCCATCTGTTGAACACAATTTATAACTGCTAACTCTACATCTTACAGCTACATTTGAAGCAATTAAATTCAGCTGTATTTAATACAATACATCACAACTATATTTAATAGAGTACAACAGTATCAACATCAGTAACTGTTGTACTGTATTAAATGCAGCTGAATTGAATTGTATCAAAATGGAGCTGTAAGATGTAAAGAGTTAAATTGTGTTCAATAGTTGGCAGTGTCTTGCATGCTGTTGATGTAGGCTATGCGTATTGAAGCAATTAGGCATGTATCATCAGTCTGACCGTGGTTATTGCTATTTAAAGCCATGATGCCTTTAAAATGCTTCGGTGTCACTCAGTAGAGATACACCGCGAATGGCACAACTGTGCTTGGTACAAGGTATCGACACTGGCTAGATAAAAAAAATGGCTATGGCGTATATCCTACATAATGGTTTACCTCAGCGTGTTTGTGTCTTTATCTGTTTCTCTCAGTCTCTGTCTTTCTTGTTTTTCTCTCTATCTCTGCTCTGTCTGTCCGTCTGTCTGTCTTTCCGTCTGTCTCTCTGTCTGTCTCTGTCTGTCTCTCTCTGTCTGTCTGCCTCTCTTTCTCTCTCCTTCTCTGTCTCTCTCGTCCAGTTGAATACAGAGCGTTTCGAAAACTAGTTAATCCTTGCGCATGCCATACAATACAATGTGCAGCTGTGGCCTGTGTGTGATGTGTGCACATGCGTTTGTCGTCTAACGCGAAGATGCGTGTTCAAGCATAACGCACTAATCTCAGACAGTTAGGCTACTGTGAAGTTATCTTACAATAATTTGCTCAATGACATCGACTATACATACTGGTCACTGGAGAATGGCGCTAAATAGATGGACGATTCATAGCAATGATATAGCAGCATGTGTATTCGTTCATTCGTTCATTCATTCGGGCATTTATACAGCACATCTTCAAGGAAATTACTCAGAGGCGCTCCCGACTCCAGCCCGGCCAAACAGGACTGTTTTCAAGTGATTATAGAATGTGTCAGAGAGTGACCTATATAGGGAACAGGCGCTGCTCAAGAGGGAGGCCATTCCATGCCATCGGGTCGACACTAGAAAAACAGTTTACTATTCATGACGAATGTACACTATGTAGGCTATAATATAGTATATATATACAAATAATTAATGTGATATATATTATTATATGCACATTATGCTGCATAGTAATTATAGATAAAGTTATTAACCCGTTGTGGTCAATATAGAGCTCTATAGTTTGACTTTGATTAAAGACTGCTTCATTGGTTCGATGCTTGTATGTTTGATTAAGTATCAATTATGGTTGTTGGCTGAAGTCATAAAGAGCTATTAGGCGCTGCATAAATTAAATTGACAGACCATATTCTCTTACAATTCAAAGCCATCGCTCGGCACATACTACAGACACACTCTGCCAGGAAACATTACATCAGGCATAATTAAAAGACATGATTTTAAGCCGACCAGTTTGCCCGCTACACAGCGTGCGACTGCAATCCGAGCATCACTTCTGTATGTGTGTGCGCGCGTGTGGGTGTCTTTGTCTGTCTGCGCGTCTGTCTATGTGTTTTCGATTGTTGTCGCCAAGTTGAACTCGTTAGGACGATACAAACCGTCAGGGTTTCATTGTCGCGTATAATACTACGGCGGTATCGACGTATTGCCATGGTAACCACAGCAGAGTTTTGTCTCATCCTGTTAACAATAGGCCTAGCCAGAATGAATTACATCTCACAGGCCAACACGGCTCATAATTATATATATATATATATATATATATATATATACACATGTATATATCTATGTCAGATAAGAGAGATACGAGAATAGTCTCAGTGGGATGGTTACCTCAGGAGGAGCCAGGCTGTTACAGTATTGGAAGCAGAAGACCCTGAAGCGTTAAATAACTCTTATCAAATAAATTAGTAATCAAATATGTTAGTAGCCCTAATTTAATTTAAGAGTCAAGTTAGTTAATTGAGCCCTAGCGTTTTTATTTAATTAGAAAATATGGCTTTGGAATAAATTACAAGATAGTGGAGCCGGAGACTATTATTTTTGTAGGTGATTTCAAAAACAAAATATTAATTCATTAACCTCCGACTCGGCGCTCTAGGAAGTTCCGAGGCCATTTTAGTCAACCAATCCACATTGATCCGGTGAGATATTCTTACTTATCAACATAGCGCTCTATATGTATTACATATCTGTGATTTCTGTAAAATGAAGGTTTGAAATGCAGAAAATGGAAATCTAACTGTTCCATGTGACACTTTAACTGAATGTGGAAAATTCTAAAATATAATTCATATTATTTAAAGGTGATTTGTTGAATAACCACATAATCCAGCCGAGTCTAGAGAGATATTGATTTTGTTGGTCAGAATCTGTTGAAAAAGGAATTTAATTTCAACTGAAAAGTGTAAATAGCTTAATATTCTTGTGACCATCAACGACGATTAGATGTTTCTTTTCAGCGTCGTAACACAATCTGTTTGGCAGATGTATCTTCGTTTCTTTCGTTTCTGCATTTTGGGAAAGAAGAATTCGATTCCACTTAAGATCGGAATCCAAGAGAATCACTCTATCATTGCCATAGTCAGCCACAAACACTCGATCGTCTGAATCGATTGAGATATATTTAGTATCATCCAGTTGCTGTGTTTTATTTGAGGGAATAAAACGACGGATGACCGTCTGTCCATCTCTGGAAACTTCACATATACCGGTACGCGTCTTCTCTACCTTCTTTGTCCCACTCTGTCCATCCTCTGCGAACCCAAACCATTTGTAAAGGATGACAAAATTCCCGATGGATGTTTCCACGATTTGAAGGGGTGTCTTAATATCTCCTGGTAACAGAATGGACCGAATAAGTTTTCTGTTTGACCCGTAGATGCTCAGAATGGACGATTCATCACTGACCAGCAACAACTGACCATCACTGGTTACTGACATATTAGTACGTTCCGAGATGTACGCTAAGGCCATTAAATCAGTTGTAATCCATTTGATGATTTTGCATCTGAAATAAGTTTTTATTGCTATCTTCCAGATGCATTTCCCATGATAGTCATGGACGTAGAGGCAAGTTTCCTTCTCACTGGATACAATATCAACGGGATCATTCATCTTCTCTATTGCGATTTTTTTTTGCAGGTGAAGTGGATCTCGATTCTCAAAGACATAAATTACATTTGGAGAATTATTATTATAATAATGATTTGATAGACAGAGGACGTAGATTTCATCTCGCAGTTTTGTGACTCCGCATATTCTTTTAGCTACTGGCATCTCGAATCTCTGAGTGAAATTGACGTAATATATTGAAAACACCACTGAAAAACAACAAAATGGACCTAATAATTTGTACACAAAAATAGCCTAATTTGCTACTTAAGGCATTTAAAAAAATAATTTATACCTATTTGTATCATAACTGACGGGAAAATCGAATGAGTCTTCAATTATTTATTATAATTATTTTAATATAGCCTACACTTAGAATCAGGGCAGTACACGAGGTATGGGGAAGTAGGAGCGAGACGTACCCTAACGCATTTCTGGTTTTAAGACACCACAAAATAATGTGCATCTCACGGGGAATTTTTTTTCTCGTAGCTTATAAAGTAACATTGCTAAGGGCAGCACAAATTTAATTGCATCCCTTTTGATAAGCAGATTTTTTATAATTAAAAAATGTAGTAGTATGCCTAATGGTCCATCTTGCAACACACTGGAGCAAGATGGACTAGTCTAATAAATCATGCCCTTCGCATTAGGCTTTCATCTTAGTATGTTCCGAGCACATGTAGAATAATATTTTCTTGCACAAATCAATGTGATCGTCTATAAAGTAAAATAGTGAGAATAACGCAGAAGTTACATTGGACTACATTTTTTCAATTTTAGGCGATTTTAGTGGTCCCTCTTGCCCCCATGGTGGAACATGATAGACCACTGCAATCATGTCTTTCGAGTTAATTGTCATTATAATTGTATCCAACAGTTATTGTTCAAATCAAATCAAATCAAGTTTATTGTTCCCACAAAAGAAAAAGTACAACAATTGCACAATTTTGAATTGCTTTCATAGATAAGAGAATTATGTATAATTACAGGTTAAACAAATTTATAGGGAAGCAATAGGAGTCCCAGAAGGGAAGATCCCGCTAGTTGGGGCCCTATAGATAAATGATTATTCATACCAAAGATGATGAATATATGACGTTAGTTGGATTAACAGCACAAGTGGGAGAATTTGTGTGTAGCTGAATGATTAATGGAGGTGACGTGAAAGAATAAATTTGTAGCATAAGAAAAATAAGAAAAATAAAAGGAAAGACAGAGAGAGAAAATAGAAGAGTCAAAAGCCATTATCTAATCAATAGCAAACGACAATATTTGGTTTTATATAACAAATTTCCCTGCATGCGCACGTATCAGACGTTTAAAATGAGTGAAGGCCATGCCCATCTTAAGACAGGGGGTAGACTATTCCATATTAAGGGTTCTTGGTATTTGATAGGAAACTTCCGTCTGTTAGTTCTAGGATAAATGTTTATGTAGTCCCGTTTATTTCTGGTTGCAATGGAATGCTGTACTTTATTAAAATAGGATACAAAACAGGGTGGAAGGAGTCCTTCATGGAATTTATACATAAATTCGGGACGCTTGGGTGAATTTAATTTGACTGATGTTAAGAAGATTAAGATCTAAAAAAGAGGTTTAGTGTGAGCATTAGCAGGCGACTTGGTAATGAGTCTAATGTAGGGTGGCCATACGTCCCGGTTTTCCGGGACATGTCCCGGTTTTTGTGATGCGTCCCGGTGTCCCGACGACTTAGGCAAAAAGGCAAAATTGTCCCGGTTTTTCACAAGTCGAAAATAAAATGTCAATTTTTCGAAAATTGTCAGTTTTTGTCAGTGACGAAATAAATCATGGTTTGTAACCCCAAAATAAGTTGTGACAAAAGTGAAAATTTTCAATTTATAGGCTTATACAGAATATTAAGGTTGTACTCTAGTCACAGTCTAGTGTACACACTGTATGACTGCATAAATACTGCTTCGACTGCTGCGGCCCGCTGATGCTCAGTTATTAAATAGGCCTACTGCTCCAGCCTGTCGATGCAGTCTAACTCTAAAGGTCTAACTCTAGCAGTTTCCAGCCTAATAGGCCGAGGGGCCGGTGTTACAATATAAAGTTCTTCAAACAAAGTTGCCTCTGGTTGAATCACGGTTTTCCTCGTTAGAAAGTTTTCAGATATAACAGAGAACGCATATGCCTTGTTAAATAATTTAGCAACGTAAACTAGCGGCTTAACATGGTTAGTTATAAATATAATCTGACTGCAGCTTTTTTCGTTAAACGAAGCATATTTTATTTGAGCGGGCGATTAAATTTAATCTCCCTCGGAGACTCTCTTTCAGAATTATTGCAGTCTGTGCATGGGGAATTTATTCTGTAACAGATCCGCCGGGGAGAATCTATTTCGAAATAGAGTCCCAGGAGGGAGATACTTTTAGGGATCAAGACCCTCAGTGGCGGCGCCAGGATCAGTTTCGGGGGACTGAAGCCTCGCGTCGAAAATTTCACATTTTCATCCGTCAAAATTTCTGAAGACTTATTTTTAGTCATCGACCGAAGTCTCATGAAAATTTTCGACTTTCGCCGCAAAAATGTCTGACGACCTTTTTTTTTAGTTGTCAGCCGAAAATCGTGGATATTTCAATGTAAAAATTCGGATGGCCCTTTTTTAGGGGGGCTGAGCCTCTAGTAGGGGGGCTTAGCCCCCCCCCCCAACCCCCTAGCGCCGCCACTGAAGACCCTGTCACGCGACACCGGCCTACTCTAAAGGTCTATTACGCAATTTAAAGTCTGCCCTAAATAAGACAAGTCCAGATATTTGAAAAACAATCCTGACTCCTAAGCTAGTTTTGCAATTCTGGTGCAATTAATAGGCCTATATTGTGGCATTAACCGTCGGCAGAATGGACCACACCAGCACAAAGCTTGCACTTGTTTTCATGGGCTACTTCAGCCCATCTGCAATACTTAATACAAAAATTTGTGCCTCTTGAGCATTCCCTTTATTCATTCTCGTCTTCTCGATTGCGTCATTTGGATTTCGCCATTCTGATTTTCTCATTTTTTATAGTACCGTACGGTGAACCTTTTTGAACTTTAGGCCCTCGTATAGGTCCACAAGAAATTGCAATATTGTTGCTAGTTTTCCAAAAAGTGTCCCGGTTTTTGGTGGCGAGAAAATGGTCAGCCTAGTCTAATGGCCTTTTTTGAAGTAGGCCTATTTTCAAGCTAGTAATATGGGACTCATATGTTGCGGTCCATATGAAATTACAATAGGTAAAGTAGGGGTAGATCAGAGTAAAGTACAGGTTTTTAGTATATAGGGCGGAAGTAAGTATGCTATGCGTCTTATTATTCCACTGCTTTTAGAGACAGTAGGCCTAGTCTCTAATTACAGTAATATTTAATAACATAACAATTAATTAAAATGCGAAATCGGATGAAAAGGTCGAACCACACATTCGCACAAAAAAATGGGACGAGATGGATCACAAGGTCCGTCGTTCCCGTCGGTCACTGATCCCCATGCATAGGGTATAAACTTTACACCACTAAAATATTAAATCTACTGGGCATCCTGCCAATATTGAATTCGTTAATGCAGCAGGAAGGTGTTTAACCAAATATACTAGTATCAAAAGCCTGTCACATGTGCAACTGAACACTTAGCAAATAACTCTTTCCTGACAATAGGGTCGGACAAGTCGAAAATCAACTTTTCGCCATAAAAAAGAGAAAATGTCGTTTCGGCCGTTTAGTTTGGACAGATCAACACAGCGCCAACAGTAGGCATATTACAATAATTAAAGTTCATTCGGAAGGGGCGACATCATAGAGGTATACCTTAAATTGACAGGATCCATCAAACTCCTGGGGTCCATCTCGCTCCTAGTTCCCCCTATACGTGGATAAACAGCGTGTATTCACCTAGAAATATTTGTGCATAGCCACTGCCTAGCTAGTGTACTTAGTTCCGTAAACGAGGTTCCACGCTTGAATATAGCATGTACTGACCTCACAAAAAGGAAAAAATGTAGAAAATGAAATGAAGTTATCAAACAAAACAGCAATTATGTAACAAATAAAACGATGAAAGTTGCCCGTGTTAACCCTCAGGCTACCAAGCTTTTTTGTAACACTGACTACCAAGGGGAGGAGTAGACCACCTCCTGGATTTTGGGTTTGGTCTGAGATATTATAATTTGCAAAACACAAATGGATAGAGCATTCATTTCTGCACAAAATGATATATTTAGGTTTTAAAATATATTAATCTACCTCGAAATTATAATTTTTTACAAGGGGGACCACTTTGATTCCACAAACGTGTGCTTATGCATGAACAGAATGTTAGATTCTGTGTGTTTTGAAAATGTGTATTAATAATTATATATGTATTTATGTATGCATATATATATATATATATGTATGTATGTATGTATGTATGTATGTCTGTATGTATGTATGTATGTATGTATGTACGTATGTATGTAAATATATATATATATATGTGTGTATATGAATGTATGTACGAAGGCAAGTGTGCATGCATGGATATATGTAATTAAGCATGTATGTATATTTGTATGCATGTATGTATGCATGTATGTATGTATATATGTATGCATGTATGTATGCATGCATGTATGCATATAAGCATGCATATAAATTATGCATGTTTGCATGTATGAATGTATGTACGAGGGCCTGCATGTGTGCATGCACGTATGTTATTATGTATATGTGTATATATCTATGTATATATGTATGTATGTATGTATGTATGTATGTATGTATGTATGTATGTATGTATGTATGTATGTATGTATGTATGTATGTATGTATGTATGTATGTATGTATGTATGTATGTATGTATGTATGTATGTATGTATGTATGTATGTATGTATGTATGTATGTACGCATGTATGTTTCCATGTATGTATGTATGTATTCATCGTCAATATCTGCTTCAGCTAATCTTTAATATATTTCTCAAAGTTTGTCCTTCCGTTTGTATGTCCGGATGTCATGCATACTGATGATGTACTTTGACACTTCATCCCAGAAAACCAAAATTTCACGGGTGGCGTACCGGTGGAGGTCAGAGTTAGTGGTGGCGTGTTATGGGAAAGAGGGGTGGGGTGGGGGTGGGGTGTTGGAAGGTGGGGTAGTGGTGAGGGAGAAGAAATTGGGGGGGAATTTTGTCCCCGAAAAACAAAATTTCACGGGTGGCGTACCGGTGGAGGTCAGACTTAGTGATGGCGTGTTGTTGGTGGGGGGGGGGGGGGGTGAGGTGAGGTGGGGTGTAGGGGGGTGGCGGATGGTGGGGGGGAGCAATTTGTGTTGAAAATTTTTCCAGGAAAAAAAAATTTCACGGGTGGCGTACCGCTGGAGGTTGGAGTTAGTGGCGGCGTGTTGTGGAGGGGTGGGGGAGGGGGTGGGGAGAGGGGGTGGGGAAAATTTGGAGGAATTTTTTCCCCGAAAACCAAAATTTGACGGGTGGCGTACCGGTGAAGGTCGGAGTTAGTGGTGGCGTGTTGTGGAGGGGGGTGCGGGAGGGGGTGGGGAGAAATTTGGGGGGCGGGGAATTTTTCCCCAGAAAACCAAACTTTGACGGGTGGCGCACCGCTGGAGGTCGGAGTTAGTGGTGGCGTGTTGTGGAGGGGTAGGGGAGAGGGTGGGGGGAAATTTGGGGGAAATTTTTTTCCCCGAAAACCAAAATTTGACGGGTGGCGTACCGGTGAAGGTCGGAGTTAGTGGTGGCGTGTTGTGGAGGGGTGGGGGAGGGGTGGAGAGAAATTTGGGGGCGGGGGATTTTTTCCCCGAAAACCAAAATTTGACGGGTGGCGTACCGGTGAAGGTCGGAGTTAGTGGTGGCGTGTTGTGGAGGAAGGTGTGGGAAAAATTTGGGGAGGGGTGGAATTTTTTCCCGAAAACCAAAATTTCACAGGTGGCGTACCGGTGGAGGTCGGAGTTAGTGGTGGCGTGTTGTGGAGGGGGTGGAGGAAAGGGGTTGGGCGGAAATTTGGGGAAATTTGTTTTCTCCAAAAACAAAAATTTCACGGGTGGCGTACTGATGGTGGTCGGAATTAGTGGTGACGTGTTTTGGAGGGGTGGGGGAGGGAGTGGGGGGGAAATTTGTGGGGAAATTTGACGGAACCCGGGCGAAGCCGGGTATAAAAGCTAGTATAATATAAGCTCATTAGATGCTGAAAAACGTTTACACAGAAATATCGATTTGCGCTGTAAAAACCCAACTTTTTCACACATTTTAATTTATTTTGAGCACTTCCGTCATCAAAAGCCAAATTAATTGGTATGACAAAATAGCCCTACATGCCCTCTACAGAATGATATAATTTATTTCACTCCAGATATAAATTATGAATATGTTATAACGAAAAAATGAAATTTTTATCAAAATAAAATCATTTTTTAAAATATATTTTAATTTATTTTGAGCACTTCCGGTTGTCACAAGACAACTGAATGAGCATGAAAATGTAGCCCCACATTCCCTCTAAAGAATGGTATAATTTGTGTCTCTCCATATTAGATGAAGTATAAGATATAGCCGATAATCTAACGGGGTGGTATCCGCCCCCCTGGTGCCTCGGGTATATTCGGTATAACTTTTGAACGGTATGGGGTATCATCACAGATGTTACCTCAAATGTGTGCAAATTGACCCAAACGAAACAAGAAATATTTGAAAAAAACCTAGCGGGTTTTGACAACCCCCCCTTGGTAGCCCGAGGGCTAATCAGCGAGAAAAGGTGATGCTAAAAAAGTCATTCAAAATTCCCATGACTAAAAAAAGTCTGCAACACCTTAATTCCTTTATTTCCACATGTTTACTTACGATTATTATCACTTTCCATTTAACCACCTTTCCATCTCACTGCATGCCTTATGTTGCCTGCCTTTTCACTTTTATCATGTTTCGTCCAATTCCACCTTAGTCGACACAAGACAATAGGGGCCGTCCATAAAGTACGTCACGCTCCAGGGGGAGGGGTGTAAGAAAGTGTGACAGTTTGTGACAGGGGGAAAAGGTCAGGCCATGTGTGACGTCACACGTTTATTTTTTAAATTCCTTTATATATTTTTGTTCTTAGTACCTAAAATCCGACCCGGCCCGGCCAGCCGTGTCTAAAACCCGGCCTGGCGGGATAAAAGTTGATTTCCCGTCACTATCAAATCGTTTAGGGACACACGACACTATCAGTAGGATTTGGGATAGTATCCTAGGGTTTAGAGGGTTAGGTAAATGGTTATGTTTTTAAATTTTTTGTTCGAAAGCGTGACGTACTTTAGGGGGGTCCGAGATTTGTGACAGTTTGTGACAGGTGGGAGGGGGGGGGGTAAAAAATGGTCACAAATAGCGTGACGTACTTTATGGACGGCCCCATAGATCTAATTTGAGTTGCTTTACGGCTATATTGCTGCTGCTACAAATCTCTCCGTCGATAAACTTTCACTCTCTCTATAAAAATTGTTTCCAGCCTCTTCTTGGTCACTGTTTTTCATTTCTGTAGGCTACACTCTTCAATCACATACATAAAAACCTTTTCACAATAGTCTCACCCTGCTGATAATCTGTCTTCGAAATTTGATTTTATCAACCAAGCTGTATAATATAATATGTCGAGTAGGCCTATGCTTAAATTTTATAAATGTTGGGTGAGTCTGCGAGAACGTACCAACGGTTTTCTTGAATTGATTCCTATCGATGTTGATCATCTTTGAAGTGGACGGTTGAACATTTTTAAAGAAAACGTCTCCCAGTTGATTCGAATCGTGCATCTTCTCAATATTTTCAAGAGCTGTTTGTGAACGACACCAGATCCAAACGACAACAGTCCGTCTGTTCAGTTGGGAGTTGACGATTTCCATGTCTTCATTTTTAAGTTGACTGCTGAGTTTATCAGTTTGACGTGATCCTGGTTTTGCTCTGTCTCGAAGGTCGTTCATTCGTTGGTTAAGCAGCTGTGTGTCCATGGATTCAGGAATCACTTTTCCGGAAATTTTCACTCTCACTTCTATGACAACTAAAATAAGTAGAAAGACGATATTGAGCACTGTCGTGCTTCTTGTGTATTATTCACTTAGCTCCTGCTTTTGACTGTTGATAGGGATAATTTGACATGCAAGTCTCGTCTACAGTGTAAAATTTCCTTCCGTCTCTCAACTTATTTTATATCTGAAAATGCGCGATGCATATTTTATCAAACAATACAAAACGATAGAAGTGCAAAAATGATAGCGCCCCTCTTTCAAAGTTCATTAATGAAAAAACACCTCGACTGCAATGATAATCTATTATTACAGACCATTATTTGCAAGCGATTTCTTCCTCAATCTCTGCCGTGGTGAAACGTTAGTGCAAAGATTGAGGCAGGATGTCGCTTGCAAATTGAAAGCTTTGATGCTTTTTCATAGTTTTTCTGCGCATTTTCATAGTTTTTCTGCCCATTTTCATAGTTTTTCTGTGCATTTTCATAGTTTTTCTGTGCATTTTCATAGTTTTCATAGATTTCGCCAAATCGAGTTTTATTGTTTTTCGCCTCTCAGAAGTCCAGGTAACAGATCATAATGAGAAAATTGCAAGCTATATCTAATTGCAATTGAGCATAAACTCAAATCCCCAGGTCAAGCTATTGCTAATAATTAGGCTATGTGCAAATGAACCACAAGCCTGGTTTTGCACCATAATTTAGTGTAGTGCTGAAAATTAGCTATTCATTAAAAAAATTATCTGATATAATTTTATGGAAGAAACCTTATTAAATTGTTATTGCATGAAAATGATGAGCAAGTACTGTGTAGTACTGGGTTGCATGCAAGAACTCGAATTGTGGCGGACACGCCACAAGTGGCAATGCATGTAAATGATAACTTTCCGGTAACTCGCGGGAGTAACCCTGACTTTGGTTAGGTAGCCATTTGGCTTGGTGGAAAAGAACTGAAACCGGTTTCGTTTGGATTTAGGTTTCGGTAGTTTCTATACGGAAGACCGATTGGGGCTTTCAAGCCAAAGCATAGAGTGTTGCCGGTGGAATTAAGCCTGCCACACGGTGCGCTGCTTATAACGTGGAGTAGTACCGACTACTCCATACGTACTGTGATTCGTTCATTCGCTCATAGTGATTTCGGATTGTTTTCGTCTGTCTCGACAGTGTGGGCATTGGCCTTACGAAGACGATTTTTGTCGATCCTGGTTCATAGTCGAAGTTTCGCTTCTGGTTGTGAGAACTTTCGGTGACGATCTGTCAGGAGGTTTCCTTGTCATCGATCTCACGGGGTTTAAGCTTATGGGAAGGGTACAGTATCCGCGATACGCCTAGTGGGTGATCTTAGTATCCTGTGACGTTTTCGGTCACGAAGGTTACAGTTTGGTTACACGAACCGTTGATGGTGATTCTGCAGGACTGGGTTTGGCTCCTACCTGCAAGGGAAACGACGTGTTGTATTCACGATCCTGCCGTCTGGCCGATCGTTGTGAGTCCGTTGAGCGTAACGTGAAGGTTACGGGTTTTCTGAGTGGAGAGTTGCGACTCCACGGGTGCGCATGAAACCGAAGTCGGTGAAATACGTTCTAAGTAGTTGAAATCAGGGGCACCAAGTTCTTCGGGTTTATCAGTTAAACAGCAGTGGTGTATTGGGGCGGGGACGCGGGGGGACGCCGTCCCCCCACTTTTTGCAAAATTCTTGCAAGATTGCACTTTTTGCTACAGTTTCGACTTCAATTTCCATGGCGTCCCCCCACTTCAATTTTCAGGCGTCCCCCCACTTCATTTTTTAGGACTACGCCACTGTTAAACAGTGGATATTTTGTTGCTCTCCTCGGGTAGACGATCGTTTGGGACTTCGGGTCTTAGCAAACTAGGAGCGTGGGAAGCAGAGTAAAACTTGAGAGTTAAGACCAAGTTTTGGCATGGTTTTTACGTTGAAGTCCGTAACTGCTGAGAGTAAGGGCGAACGGCGCCGGTAGAATACACGACAAATAATAAGTGTCTTCGGAGACGGGGTTACCCGTTACCTGTTCCTCAAGACCGCCATGTCTTTTATTTTTTTCTCAGTTACCGGAAAACCGGACAGCATCTACCAAGACGCTCTTCCGAGCGTCAAAGAAGACCAAGTCTCGGGGAAGTGCCGGTTGTTGCCGCTGACACTGAGACGGGTGAGGCAAGCACATACATGTAAGTCGCGCCGCGGACTTTGAACAAGGCGGTGGAGCGTGTTCCGTTGAGGGATTCAAGGCGATAGTTGTTGGCGACAGTTGCGCGGGTGAGGCGAGCACCCAGGGCGCTTGCCGCGTACTTGGTACAAGGCAGTGGCGCGTGTGCCGTCGAGAAATACATAAAGGGAAAAGTTGGGAGTTTTGGCCTCTGCCGGTCTCGATCACTCCCGGGCTTCAGCTTGACTCTGCCCGGTAGGGGCTGGCAGCGTGAGCCAGCTCTCCGTGTAATTCATCGGTGACAAGATGGGAAAGAGGTCGTGGCGTATCCTCGGGTTAGGCCCGTTGGAATGGCTTTATTTCAGGGCGCTCTGGTCGCCGATAATTGGAGCGTACTCAGTAGTCCCCGTCGGTGGCGAGGGTTCGGTGGCTGCCATGTGCAGCGTGGTGCGCAAGGGTACAGAAAAGACGGGCAAGAAGACGAAAGCCGCAGCAGCGACGGGTGGCGCTCGGCGAGGCCGCTCTGCCGTTGGGACAATGGACCCTGTGTTGAGAGTCGGCCATCCTCTTACTCAGGACGTCGCCTATTCGGTGACCGCGAACGGGGCAGAGAGTGGGTCTGACGATACCGAGCTGCACACCCGGTCGCAGGCGTCAGAGTCGGGGTCTTCCTCGACCGTCGACGACGGCAGTCATGTGCGCACGCCGCACACAGTGACTCGGGAGACTCAGGCAATCCTGGTAAGATAGAGGGCCTCCTGGGTCCTGGGCAACCGAAGGCTCTTGGTGGTGCAGGGGCCACCGAGAGAGAACGATCCGGTCTGACAGAGGCGCTTGCAAGGCAGAGAGAAAGGGAAGTGTCGCAAGCGTTGTCTGGGGAAGTGGGTCGAACGCCAAAAAGTGGTACCAGAAGTGAGGTACGTACTTTTGAAAGAGGACCGCTGATGTTTTCTCCTCCCAGATCAGAGGTTGAATTTCAGGCGGCAGACAAGGTTCCAAGAGTGGTGTTTGCGAGTGAAAAATCAAAGCCACTTCTGGCGCCACAAAGTGGTTCCAGAAGTCAGGTAGGCACTATTTCTTTGCCTCAGACAAGAGATGATAATTTTCCACTTCCTGGTATGTCACAAAGTAATACCAGAGATGATTTTCGCTTGGTACGTGATGTTCCTTTTCCGCAGATGAATGTTGATTTTTCAACCGAGGGTTTTTCCAAGGATCTTTCTCGACATGAATGTAAATATTTTGGCGCTCGTCCAAAGACTCGTTTTCTTGATTTGAACATAGCTGGTGATTTTGCTCAATCTGATGTAGCTGCGCCTGTTGGTTTAGTTACTGTGGATCCAGCTGGTCTTGTTGATCTAGAAGCTGAAGTGGTTGGTGATCATTGTAAAACTTCTTCTTCTGTCGTTGGTGTCGAGAATTGGTTACGTTCTGTTTCCCGAGTTTTTGAAGCTGTTCGGGACAGCAGATCAATGTTTTCTGATCTTGCAATCCCATCTTGTCCTGGCAGGCACGTGAATCGGTTACCAGAGAGATGTGTTGAGGTAATCGCAGTGACAGAAAAGTCGAGTAGAAACTCTGTTGGTACGTCTCGCAGACAAGTTCCTCGACTAGAGACGATTGAGAGCGTCTCAGGAAATTATATGGACGTCGACGTGAAAGCTGAGTTATCAAGTCTACGACAGTGCATGTCTCTGCTCAGTCAGAGGTTAGAAGCATTGTCCGTTCCTGGTGAACAGGGGAAGAAGTCATCTCCAAAGCAGATGGTGAGACTTCCATGAAAAGTGAAACGGCAGAAAGACAGGAATGAAACTGTACGACCGCATGGACTGCATGAACAAAGAGTGTCACAGTCAGGGCATCGTGATCCTCCGGAAGTCAAAAGACTGGTGCAGCAGGATGTCAGAGTAAAGGGAAGAGTGGTGTCATCTGATGATGTATCCACGGAAACTGACAAAGATGGGCGAGGACGGACGTCATAGTCGTCGGGCCGATCGGAAAGCGAAAGTCACGGTGCAGACACAACGTACTGACCCGTTGTCAAGTCGGTTTATTCTAAAGAAGAAAGACCAAGGACAACGACGTGTGGCAGTGGTGAAAGACGACGATAGCAATTCGTCGGGTGAAAGTATCTGGTCTCCCGTGAAGGTAAGAAAACACAGAGAAAGAGGAGCTGACAGAGAAAAGAATAACACTCGTGTGAAGCGACGAGTCGGATCAAGGATCGGGGATGATGACTAATCGATCGATGACAGCGATTCGCCTCGACGGAGTTCCGCTGAGGACAGAATGCGTCAACGTTCTGCCAGTCAGACGAGAGCCAGAGTTCCAGTAGACCGTGGGATCCGGATCAAGGTTGAAAAGTACGATGGTAAAACAGCGATCGCTGCTTTTCTGGATAATTTCGAAGTCTGTGCCAGATGCAACAATTGGAGTGATCGCGAGAAAGCTGACCAGCTCATGTGTGCTCTCACAGGGCCTGCGTCACAATTGTTGTGGGACATAGGTGCGCAGAAGGATGTGTCTTGGCAGGATCTGGTGGAAATGTTGAAAGCCAGGTATGGTTCTGAGATTCAGACGAATCTCTTCCGAACCAAGTTACGGACGTACCGACAAAGTCACTCTGAAACGCTGAACAATGTTGTGCAAGAAATCAGGCGATTGATGGTATTGGCATATCCTGGACCGACAAATGATGTTGTCGAGTCGATCGCTTGTGATGCCTTCATTGAAGCCTTAACGAATCAGGACTTGGCTCAGAAAGTACGAGAGAAGGAACCGGTTGATCTTGAAACGGCTTACAAGCATGCCGTCAGGTTAGAGGCATATGGTCGTCAGTCAACGTCTGGTGGTGACATGGATCGAAGACACGGGCGTGTGAAAGCTACCAAGGAAGATCGGACGACTCCGGTAGTCGGGAATCCACAAGATCGGCGAATGGGAGATCTGGAACGCCAGATTGAGAATCTGACCAAAGAACTGGGTCATCTCAAGTCGAAGCCGGACGCTGGTTTCGTTGCAAACAGACCCTACGAGGGATGGAATCGTTCGGACCGGACGAACGAGTATTCCCGGAAAAATGCACCGTTTCAGAGACGAGAATTTCAACCTCCTGGTTGGAGGGCCGATGACAGAGAATGTTTTCTGTGCCGAAAACGAGGACATATCTGCAGGTATTGTCCGCAGCTGAGGACAGAAGCTGCTGAAGATCCGATAGGAGCTGAAACTATCCCGGAACCGTCACAAAGCCGACTGGTTAAAGGGAGCAGTATGGCGCACATTGTCACACGCTTGAACGGGATAAGACGTCATTGTCTTCTCGACTCAGGTAGTGAAATATCGCTAGTCCCTAAACGCTTCGTGTCGGAGAGCAAAGTGGTACCGTCAGAACAAAGACTGTTGGCTGCGAACGGGAGTGAACAAACCTTGTAATTGTATCCATGGAATAGCCAAGTTTTACGAAGCAGAGCGTTTTGGCGTCGGACGTTTTGGAGCCTACTGGATGAATCTAAGTTTTTGCTTCAATAAAAACTGGATGAATGGAATTCTTCTCTGCCTATATAGAATTGGGTTTGACGGACAACATTGACAATAATACCGGTCCTGTGTTACTTTGAGATTAACGCAGAAGTGCTGACATTCTTGGGTAGGCATATAGGTTTTTATCTGGTTTGATAAACATTAAACCATGTATACTACTAACCTCCTCCGTTTTTGAAGATCGATGCCACTAGCGTTTGGTTGGTTTCTCGAAGACATCCGGCAAAATTTGTAAGCTGATAGTCGTCAAAGGATCTAATAGCCTGCAGAAGTTCGTGGTTTTTATCTCGGTTTGAATGTTGTCGTTTTATGAAGTGACTTTGTTCTTCCGTTATGCAGTTGTGAAATAACAGTGAATCGATGAATTCGTCATTCGGTTGAATATTTTTCAAAAGAAAATCTGTGTTGTTTCTACAAATTGCTGAATGTTTCTTCGTGTTTCTCTCATAAAAATCTGCAAATACAATATTTTCATTACATTTCAATAATGTCACAGAATGTGTAACTTTACATCATGTAGCCTACTTCACTCGAAGCAATTTCCCCGAATGAGGTATGTCCAAATAAATCAATGCCTGCAGACTTTGATTTGACAGAGGAGTAAATTTATAGTACTAATGAGGCTACATGGAGACATAGACTCCACACACATTTATGAGAAAATGCAATCAAACGGACATCCAAAAAAGGCAAAAAGCAAAGGTCGACCTAAAGCCTGTTCATACACATCCAAAACTACAAGGACCGACACGCCTGCAGCAAAAACAGTCCACCACCAACCACTATTAATGCACTAACTAGCCAATTAGGCCTACTTCTCGCAGCGAGGTCCAAATCGATGGTTCAAGGATACACCTCACAGTGATTTATACATTTGGATATCAAGGAAGTCTACACTGTCTTTTGAGTTGAAGTCCAACTGCTCAGATAAATTATGTTTATTGGAGTGTAATTTCACGAACATCGATTGACCTCAGACTATAATAGGGCTGTCTTCAATCATTGCTGTATGTTACGCAGCTTAACCATTCCTTAAAGAATAAAGTCAAGTTTTTGACTAATTTTGTGGCCTAAATTGTTCCACAATCGGCATATTTCTGATATAGTCCACCTGCGAGAGACAGGTGTATTTTGTTCCACGACGTAATTAGGTTGCGATATCATATTATGGTCGGTCGCCGTTTTCGATGCACCTTGGAGTCTGAACATGCTGCAAATTGTGTGCGAGGGCATAATAGAAGCGGCGGATAATAATTCTTCCTGTTATATCAGCATCGTTCACTTAATAGTTGATATTTTTAGATTACTGAATATAATATATAGGAATCTTAAGCTATTGAAGATGATATTTTGATGAAGCTTTCAGGTGACGCTGTTTCAAGTGCCTGAGTAATTGACTAATTCGATGATGTGGCAATGGTAGGCCTAATGGTTCTCGAATTATAATAACTATTCTATATGCGACATCTCTTTATGGTTGTACTTGGAAAGTAATGCTTGAAATGAAACTTGCCTCTCAAGTATCGCCAGATTTCCCTCTTGAATCGTTTTCTGGTGATTCTTTGATAAAAACAAACGTCAACTGATATGAGAGACCTGATAACTTCTTCGTCTCTCTGATTTGTTGGTGAATTCAATATCCAATGCATGTAGGACTTTTGTAGAATAATGTCCAACACTTCGAATGGAAGACGGTACAGCTGAAATGGAACTGTATAACAGTATGGCTGTAAAAAATGCCAGAACTTGTAATTTTAATATAAGGTAATTGCAATGTAATAAAATAATAATAATACGTAAGAGTAAATAAGACGGCAGTCCCCTAATATAACTGACCATGTAACCACCTGCCAATCATTTAGCGAGATATATAATAGTGTGGTTCACAGATACATGGTAAAAAATAAAGTTCAAGCCAGAAACCAAGACAACCTCTCAGTTTGTTAGACCTGTCAATTGTATGATTGAGACAAAATTTCAGCTTCCTATTCCTCCTGGAAGACGGTGCTCAACGACTGTGTTACTTTGCATGGACCAATGTATAGACGTTGACTGTACAAAATAATGTGTTGAGCATATATTCCTATACAATCGTATTTTATATCAATATAAATCAAATATTGCTGTAATATGACAATATGTGTGAAACTTAAGCAATTGGTCAGCATCAAATGTAAAATTTCAGTTGGTTTGAAAAATTGGAAATGTTCAAAATTGTCAAAAAACATCGTTTAGTCCATGAATGTCGATAGTTCTCGTTTTCTTACTCCAACATCCGATAAGGTCTTTATAATCCAGAAGGCTAAGCAGGAGGCACTGTGTCAACAGCAGATTTCGTTATTGATTGAGTGGGGACAGCTTTCCTACTTCCCTCGACCAATTGACTTTCTTCATCATCAGTGATGAGTCGATTGAATTCCTCGAACAACTTTTCACATCTCAAAGGTATGTTTTTCACCACTCTCTGACCAGTGTTGAATTCAGTATCTGCCTTATCATTTTATAATCCTCTTTCTCGATCTATTTTTCTGGTGGAAGTGTAAAAAAGAATTACCAATCTTCAGGCATTATGGTAGTGTCCTCATTTGCTGAGATGCAAAGTCACCCATGCAATCTCTTTTTTAGTGCAATAGCACAAGGCCTCACCATCCTTTCACCAGGCTTCAGAGTCATTCTGTGGAATATTTCACCTTGTCTCTAAATTATAGGCAAATGGCCACATAACCAGACCTACAACCTCACCTGAAAGGTACTACTGGTGGTTTTCTAGGACCTTCATGGAAGCAAGGCTGATCTCCTGGGCAACTGACTCGCATTTTCTATATCTGACCATATTGAAAGATCTTGTTCTGCAGCAACAACAGCAAGAGGAGTCTTTTATCCATGCCCTTGTGTGACGAAGGCCACCAAATTACATAAGTTGATGGATCTGAGTTTCTTCCTTCGAACTTAGATTGATTACATCATGTCGATCACTAAAAGGTATATTTTGATGGTGCGCAGTACCATCCAGTGTGCATTGTTTATTGGACTCTCCAGTTTCTTATTGAAGGTGACTTACTATGTCAACCATTAATAGCTCAATGAGTTCTTGGTAATTTTTCTAAAACTGACTTTATTTCAGCAGAGTACTTGAGAAAGCAGAATACTCTTGCATGGAGGGCTTCAGTACCGGATGTGACTTCCAGTTTTCAGATGTTGTCAAGTGTCACACCTTCACAAGCAGCATTAAATCTCTCAAACATTGGAATATAATGGTGAATTCGATCAATCACAAGAACATGCAGAAGGGCTTATGGCTAAAATCAATTCCTTCATATGAAGGTCAGCTACAGGAGCTCTTGACCTATCCTGTCTTCCTGCAAAATCGTACACTCTATTGAAAATTCCGGTGCTGGCATAATGTTGTATCAAAGCTCAAGACCTGAATATTATCAGTGAGTTTCCATCACTCCAGAAAATAATGAATGGCCTTGGATTTGATTTGTATCCTGACACTGAAGCTAATTTGGGCACTCCAAAGAGTTTATACACACACTCCTTCATGATCAAATCACCAGAAGTCTCATTTCCATAAAATACACTTGTCACTTATTGGCTTAACAACTGTGTAGTCTTAATTCTGGCACGTATGATAACACAACAGAAACTATTTAAAGCTCATCTACATGACAAAAATTAATGTTGAGTTTTTGACCAAACAAGAAAGGTATCAAGATTTCTAGCTAATACTACTACATGGTAAGTTTTGTGTGTCATTGAGCACCGTCTTCTAGTCCGAATCTGGGGCTGAAATTTGGTCTCAATAATACTAATAACAAGTCTAACAAACTGGGAGGTTGTCTTGGATTCTAGCTTGAATTTTATTTTTTTGGACCACACTAATATATAACTATAGACTATCGCCTTTGCTGTAGCGCCCTTTCCAGCTCTCTACACAGAAGCGCTCCCGGCTGCTCGTAATCGTAATCGTAGCCATAATTTCCAAATTTCAGAAGCGCTACTCGAAAGCCAAGCGTGTGACACCAGCTTATTCACGAGCGCTGCGTTGAGTCAATAATGGTTGTCCGTAAGAGTAGTCCATGGTGGTCCGGGTCGAGTTAGCATAGGTTCAGACGGACGGAACAGATACTAAGTCGGGTGTCGTCTAGACCTGGAATTGGATTATGATCAGATGAGACAGGGTAAGAGTTCTTGAAAAAGAGTGTCTTAAGTTTCGAATGAAAAGCCAGAGGTGTAAAAATGGATAGAAGAGCCTGAGGAAGGTGATGGTGTGTGATTTGTACTGATGGAAGGAACTGAAAAAGATCTATTCTGCATATTCGAAGCCATCAAAATAATTACGTCCCCCCTCCCAATCCGAGTGACAATTATCTAATCATGCCAGCATCCTGCACATCGAAGACCGTAAAAAGTTTGAGAACATTCTGAACTTCTCTGCATGCGCCATTCCTATAGCTTAATCCAAACACTAACCGAAGGACGATTACTAAAGATGTAGGCCTAAACGCGAAATTTGTCCCTCCCTTCAAATACAACTTCAGTGTCATATCCCTCATCCATACATTATTGTTCTGCTTACAAGTATGGAATGCCCACAAAATCATGACTACAGCTGGCATAGATATAGTGGCCATTGATGCTTTCATAAAAACCAATCAGCAATTGATGTAAATTTGCACACTGTTCTTGTAGTGAAGCTGAATAAATTGGAAAATGCACATTTAAAATATTTGTTTTCCACAGACGGGGCCCTCTGATAAAAGGAGGGGGCTCGCCACCATGGCATACATGGCATACTGGTTAATCCGGCGCTGATTCCAGCATCGGTCCCATAGAAAGATCTAAATAACGTTACAATGGCAGATATCACAACGCAAACGCAAACTGAGTTTTATATCCGGTTAAAAGATTCAAGACACACTGCAATGGACCGTTGCAGCAACTAGCAGCGGTTGATCATTGGATCGCAATAATTATAGACTTCGATATATTGTGTGTGAGTAATAAAGCCTACCTCGCTTGCGAAATGAAATAAGCCGTCTCCTTTGTTTGTGACTTTCATGGTGATTTTCGTCATTGACTCCCTTGATTTTCACTGCTGAAGCACCCATAGTTTTCGATTACAGCAAGTTATTGATTGTTACAAATCTGATAAGAACTTACTTAATATTTTCTTTGATAAACGTTAACCAAAGTAGTGTGTGTATGTGCGCTGTGGCAACACCAGTAACAAAAATGTGACTCGCAATAGAGATCTACTGCATATAAAGAAGGAACTGTGATGTCTCTATTCGCGTGTGCGCTCTAAACCAGGATATTAATTATACATTGGGGTCCACTTATAATATCAAGAAATTTAGGTCATCGCCTCATCCAATCTTATGCCGGATAATGTGCAATTACGTTTGTGCACGTAATAGATAGGGCCTAAAGTTCTATTTGCCGTTTGGGGCCACGCAGAACCTGATTGTCCTGGTAACAATTCTCAAGAAATATTGAGTCTCCGATGAGACATCTCTGACTGCAGACCCAAAGGACTATAATAATTATTTCACTCCGCAGGTCCCTGATGGTTAATTTTTCGAGTATATAATTATAGGCTTAATTCGCGTGTGTCTCACGAATCAGAATATCTAATTATTGGAATCCGTTTATTTCGACAAACCTAGGCCATTGCCTCTCTGATCCTATGGCAACTCGACCCGGACCATGCACCTGTGGACCCGGAACCACCTCTTGCAGACAACCCTTGTGACTCAGCGCAGCGTTCGTGAATAGGCTGGTGCCCCGCGTTTGGCTTTCGAGCAGCGCTTTAGATGTTTGGAGATTAGCCTACGATTGCCTCAGCAAGCTGTCGTAGCATCTCGCTATGTCTGTGCGATTGACAAATGAAGTTTGGCCTATCTTTTAAAATTCCTAAACAGTCGAGGAGAGTTTAGAGTTGATGAATGTACAGCTGTGACTCTGAAAAAACTCACAATAGGGCCCACCAATGTTGGTGTGCATCGATAAACAATAGATTCTCAACAGAGACATCGTTTACCTAGGGGAGGGGCTTTGTGCTATTATTTTATGGATTAGGCCTACTGTGTGACGCCTACATAGTTGACAGCATAGCTAGGGAACTGCTTTTGTATGACGGATAGTTGTGGTTTAATTCTTCTATTTGCCCATTCTTAGAATTTGCATAATTCATTGACTTTAAATTACTGTTGGGTGACAAACTATTTATAAGGCGAATATACCAGCAGCTTAGTTGTACCGCAGAACAAATGGGGGAAACTTTTGCGTTTATTCTATTCATTAGTCTCTTTAGTCTATCCCCTCTTCAAACTTGAACAACCCCACCACGCATGAGAGGTATTATGATTATACGACATAGTATGTCGCATATACATGTGCAAGAGTTGTTGCCTTGGCAACTTCGTGTATGGTATTTTCAGAGTAGTCATGTGAGCGAAGATTCCAAAGGGCATTATTTTAGGGAATTCTAGCCAGAGAATTTTGAATGAGTTGGAGGCGCTTAAGTTGTGTGAAATCAAGGTTTAAGAACAAGAAGTTGCAATAGTCAAGTTTTGAGTGGACGATGGACGTAGCAATGGTGGAAGCGGTTTTGAAATCAAGCATAGGTGACAAAGGCATGCACAAGTTTGTATGCGTACTTGTTATAGCGCCCCTTTAAGCGCTCTACTCATAGGCGCTCCCGACTACAGCGCGGAAACTGCATCGGAGTTTCACCCCAAAAAGCTGAGCAATTGCAAGTAAAGGACATGCCCAAGGTCCTTACGCGGCGACTTGAATTCGAACCTGCAACCCTCCGGTTGCAAGGCGACGAACATACCAACTACACCACCGCGTCCAAAAATGGACTTTAAAGCCAATGGACATTAGCAAGTATCCGAGTAGCACTAGCCTATGTGAGAGAGATCTTGAAGCAACTCGGTATTGCCGAAACTGGTAGTAGCAACTAGGAGTGACCAAATTGATATGCTTTGAGAAATTGAGCCCTTGATCCAAAGCAATTCCAAGGCCTCGCACTGTGATATAGAACGAGATAATTATCTGGGAAAGTTGCTGCTATTAAGTGCAGGTCAATGGAAGCCAACTCCCTGCGAGTACCAAAACCAGATGAACTGAGTTTTAGAGGGATTTAGTAACAAACGATTAGATGCCATCCATGATGATAGAGCATCAATGACATTGGACATTATTATGTATATTCGTTTAATTCAATAAACAACAGACAGAACGCTGTAGGTTTACATTAACAGTATGGCTGCTTAAAGCTTATGGTCAAAATAGTTAGTACATGTTTTTGAATAACATTCTTGGGATAAAGTTTAACGAGTCTTTATTGGGGAGGATGAAATTGTGAGCCCTTTCTCTAAAGTTATATAATGGATCACGTTGTAGTGGAAAGAGGTTACGGAGGACATGAAGTTCGTTTCCCAGATCAGAGAACTACGCCATTAGATCTTTTATATTGTCCATCCAAGTCTTCGCTGGTCTCCATCTTCCCTCTACGTACCCTTGCAGAGCTTCGGCTAGTAGCCTTTTGTTCTCCATTCACGTCACGTGTCAGAACCAGGTGAGTCTTCTTATATTATGTATGAAATAAGAACATAATGTATCGCAACTTCTTACAATAACTGCCATCAAATAACCGTGATATTACCACACACCGGCGAAACCCAAAAATTAATCATCCCCACGAAATCTTCACCACCAGAAAGGAACTAGCGATGCTTCATAGCCATTCAACTCTTAAGAAATTATTTATGCAATTTAATGCTGCGCCAGTAGAAAGGCTCTCTGCAGGCATGATTGTAAGGCCTAAGTGACGACGGTAACAGATGACTTGCCTCAACAGCTGCTGCTTCTTATGGAAAGTTGAATTAACATTTTCTTAAACAATAACTTATCCGAGAGTATCAGGAGATACAGGCCTAGCCTATATCTGTAAATAGCATGGATTTGCTGTTAAACTTGTTGCTTAAATATTTGTACAAAAACAAAATAATGCACAATCTTACCATTGTACTACATGGAGCTCTGTTCTGTTTACCTTTTGTATTCATGAAAATTCCTTAAAATAGAAATGCAGAAGAAATATTAAATTGTAATTGATGAAAAAACAGTCAGTCTCGTCCACTTTTTTCTCTTCATAGAAGCCCGTTTGTCCAAAGCAATAAGCAGCAATCTAATCTACATTCATGAACTTTAAAAACATTTAGTTGCCAGCTGCATTATTCAATATTTGTAACTAAATTTTTAGCTGCCACATTAAGTTTCAAGAGTCGAACTACGTCTCTTATGAAATATGAAAATGCTACCGAGGTCGATTTCTTGAAAACTTTATATTCTGTAGTCTAATTATTCTAATGGACATTAAATTTCTGACTCATCCGATGAGTCTCAATAGAGTGAGATTCCGATTCCACGGGAAACGGTTAGAATCGACAGATTTAAATGGCTGGTATTAAAATAAGAGCGGTAGCATTCTATTATAAGGTCCTTGATTCTCCTTCTTCAAAGGGCTAAGACAATCGTGACACGATATTTTGTTCATACCACTATATAGTATCAATAAGATGCTATGAACCGGAGTGTCTATGTACCTCTGGCTGCAAGATATGAAATAGCCTGCGATCGTTACAACACATGAAATCGACTCAGTGTTTGTTTGATCTTCCAACATCTAGACAACAAATGCTAATAATAATACTTGTTCGAATCTCTCTGAATTTCCTGATATACATGTAATATTGAATGGTCATCAACATTTTGCTTGAGGTTCAACTGTCACACAATGGCATGTCTTCTATAGGCATTGTGCAATGTGCATTCCAGCATCGTTTCCACAGTGTTAAACTGTGACTCGATGTACATGTAGGTCTTCTCGCAGAAAGATTGAAATACATGTTATTCGATTCTGGTAATTTGATCACGTCGCACGTTACAATGACAGATAGCACCACGCTAGGGCAAATTGAGTTTTTGTATCCGGTAAAGGATCCAGGACACACTGCAACGGACCGTGGAAGCAACTAGCAGCCGTTGATCATTGAACCACAATAATAATTAGTTATAGTCTTCGATATTTTTGTGTGTGAGTAATAAAGCCTACCTCGCTTGCGAAATGGAAGACGTCGTCGCCAGCGTTTGTGACTTTCGTGGAGATTTTCGTCAACGGTTCCCTTGATTTTTCTTGCTGAAGCACCCATAATTTTCGATTTTAGGCCTACAGAAAGTCGTACATTTTTAGAAATCTGATACTAGTTTCTTTGATAAACGTTAACCAAAGAAGTTTCTGTAACATCAGTAAAAAAGTAACTCGCGACAGGGCTAGGTTGTGTAGAAAGAAGGAAGTGTGATGTCAAAATTCGCGTGTGCCCTCTAAAGTCCGACTGAAGCCAAGATATCAATACACTGGAGTCTACGCATAACTATCAACAAATTAAGGTCGTCGCATAATCCAACCTTAGGCCTAATAACGTGTTATTATGGTTGTGCGCCTGGTAAAATAAAGTTCTATTTGGGTTTGTGACCAAGCAGAAACTGATTTTTCTGGTAATAATTTACAAGAATTATAGAGTCCCAGAGAAGATATCTCTGACGGCAGACCGATAGAACTATTTTTCGCTCGGTATTGATTCACTTTTCGAGTGTAGGCCTAGGCCTATAGGCTATAGGCTTAATGCGCGTGTGACCCCAAAACCAAGATTAATGATTGGAGTCTGTTTATTTCGACAAAACTAGGTTATAAATTATCAGAGGCGTAAGGAAGGGGCCCCTAAAGTGACCAAAAAATGAAGGTAGGCCTATAACTTGACATTTTGTTGATGCTATTGCACAATCCATGTGGGTTTTACTGACGAAACAGTTAAGTAAATAATGTAGGGGAGAACAGGCACCCTTGATCCCGATGCACCCTTGATCCTTTGTCGTTTTCTCTGGAATTACTTACTTACTTGACTGTTGCAGGGCACCAGACTATGTGAAATAGTGGTCATTTGCATTTAGCCTCGTTCTGGGTTTTAATTATTCCTTTGTTTACATGTTATTGCCATCACATGGTTTTGGTGCCGAAAAAGTAAATTTTTTCGTCAGCTAACGAACCTCATAAAATGAAACTTTCTTCAAGTCTCGTCATCTGCGTTACATATATTAGGACAGAAAATATATTTCTAACCATACAGATATTTTTCAGCGATATATTTGAAGCGATGATGAAGTTTTAATATTTTTTGTGAAAAGACTATGGGGTTGCACCCTTGATCCTCGCACTCGTATGGACCCATGATCCCCAGCTCAACGGTACGCACGTGAAGAATTATGTGTCCTATGTAAATATTATTGATTGTGTGCGCCATTAATTTAATTTCTCAAAATCATTCATTGCATCGCAGTTGAATATGTTATAAACAATTTGCAATCTGCTGAAGGCAGTGTTCAGATATATTCATTTACTGGTCAATCTTTCCTATGCTCTATCGAGGACCCTGATCTACAGAATAGCCGTAGACTCACAGTTGACTGCAATCAGTAAATTTGATCTGTCTGCGTGTGAGTTTGTTAATTTAATGAAGCAATATTATTTGTTTTTTAATTATAAGAAAAAATTGTTCTCCTACGGTTGATTCTTATATAATTCTTGGTGGATCTAAAGTATAGCTCGAGGCTCGTGTCATATTTTACATTATGAGGCCCCTACATCTGTTTACGCCATTCTGTTCCTTGCAAAACTGCATAAAGTTTAACAGAAAAATTGCTATTTTAGCCCATTAGCCCATACCAGGGTTTTATTCAGATTTCTAGCTTCGAGCCAATTTTAAGTTTTCTTAGTTGAACCAATTTTTTTTTAATTTTTCCAAAAAAACTTGAGTTAAAGCAAGATTTGTGTTCTTTTTGTCATTTCTACCCTAACTTTTCTTATTTTGATGAAAATAGCTTGTATAAAAGCATATTTCAGTATAGAGGATCAAGTGTGCCAATATAGGGGATCAAGGGTGCCAACCTGTGGGCACCCTTGATCTCTTTTGGGTACCTTGACAAAATCTGTAATATCTTTTGCAAATGAAATTTGTTCGGAAGATGCAATATCTTGAATGATGCGCAACTTAATTCTCTATAAAATGAAACCTTAACATATTTACTTAAGCTTATATATTCACTAAAATGCACAACAATCTAAAAAGAGGATCAAGGGTGCCCGTTCTCCCCTACACGGTAGGTCTCTGTAGCCTATAATAAGAACCCTGTACAGTGGCGGATTTAGGTTTTATTGCACGGGGGGGGGGGCGAGGAGAATTTCAAGAGGGCGCCTGTAGGCCTACTTACATAGCTAAAAACAGTAAATTCGTTATAATTCAACCGATTTAGTCGAATACATCAAACAGAATCAAGAATCTAAAACAGAAACTTTTTAAACTTGTGCGCTTGACTACTTAGGCTACTTGAGTTACAGAAATTTGTGCTTATATGTAACAAATATTTATTAATGCTATTTATAGGATATTGATCCATGTCTAAACGTGAATTATTCGCTCGTTGCAGCATTGTCATTTTTAATCAATCCAACTTCTAATTTGGCGAGAATCAGTGGCGTAGCAATAGGTTGTGCAGCTTGTGCAGTGCACAAGGGCCCCCGGCTGTTTAGGGGGCCCCCGCGTCAGAGTCATTTTTTTATTTTAAGAATGATTCAAAATGTGTTTATATCTGCATGTACGGCGGTGGCGTTGCAATGGATTGTGCAGACTGCACTAGGGACCCTGGTGGTCAGAGTCAAGTTTTACATTCAGAGTATTCAGAATGTAATCAAGTCTACATGTAGGCTACTGTAGTCATCAGTGCTGATCAGTGTTGAGGTGGTGTTGGCCCCAAGGCCGTAGCTATGGGGTTGTTTTGGGTATTTGAAGACCCCCCGAAATGGAAAATGTAAAAAATAAAATAGTGCATTGACTAGCACATGATGTAAAATCCATTTAATAAAACCATGAAAACACCCCCGAAATGAAAAATGTAAAAAATTTAATGAATTGGTGACATTTTTTGAAGATTTCAATCGGATGACTAAAAAATCATCCGTTTTTTTCGGGCGGGAAACTGAAGAAACACCCCCGAAATCAAATCCTGGGTATACGGCCTTGTTAACTGTTGGATATTGACACCGAGCAGTTCGGATGCATTACCAAAGGATTCAGTAACGACGGCATCTCACTTATTTTTTGCGCAAGGGAATTCGCCCAAGTGAACATAAATACTTTTATATTCCGGAATTTTCGGTTTCTTCTTTTAGACTCATCGGAGCAACCGAGACTTAAGTCACTTCACATTTACTACATTGTTTCTTTTTTAGTCAACTAAACTTACCCAACTGTTTGACAGAATTTATCGTGGTTGATGATCCTACTTCAAAAGATGAAGCATTTTTTTTATAATGTCAATTACTCTAATTGAATTTTCACTGGTAGCCTGAAGAAATAGAAACTGATTATAAAGACTAACGGGAGAAAATAATTAAAATTGCAATGAATGAATTTGATTTAATTTCGGGTTCGAAATAATGAAAATTAGGCTAATATAGTCTACCGCATAAGATCCAGGCGTTTTGCACAGCCTTGTTCTTGAAATCGAGGAGCTACGGAGGTTCAAGTTATGAAGGGGCCCACCACCGAAGCCCTGCACAAGGGCCCCCCAAAACCTTGCTACGCCGCTGGCGAGAATCATTGTAGGGGAGAGTTGCCTGGAATGGACCGTTGCCTTAATTGGACCGCAGCCATTTAACACCCTAGACGCATTTTTTGCTTCGTTTTCAAATGTTGTATTCTTGCGCGATTGAATATTGATCGTACCGCCGCAATCAGTTTTACGGAATTCTAAGCATTTATTTAGTTGCGGTAAAAACTATTTTTCACATAGTCTTGATCTAATTTTTGCCCTACCTGACAATGAGTGTAGGCAATGTAGGCAAGCTTTAAAAATTGCAGTCACGTTTGTTTTAATCATAGCTAGGTTTCATGTTTAAGCAACAATACTCGGTTTAGCGCTAAGACTGACACCTGTTAAACTATCACAGTGTGAGTAGAAGTAGTCCTTGTTGCCCGAAATGGACCACATTAAGTGTCCTTAATTGGACCGATAATTTGGGTGCGGTCCATTTAAGGACACCAGTACTTGCAATGTTATGGGGTGCACGTGGTCCATTTAAGGACACCGGTACTTGCAATGTCCTGTTGTGATTCTTTAACCAATTGCAATACGGTACCCTCTTTTGGCGTATGTTTTATCGAACAATAGTCGACAGTGTGGCATGGGATTTGGCGATGCTTCTGACAGGCATAGAACGAATAATTTCAAAAATATGCAATAAATGTCAGTTGTAGGTTTAATAGTTTTATAACATTTGCTCTGAAGCAATACAGTGCTATTATAGATGAAGATAATGTTCCTCTGTGCGAACTGCGTGCAATTCTTCTTGTATTAGATATACTCAAATAGATTTAACGGAGTACTAATGTAAGACTTCACAATCATTTATTCCCAGTATTAGCTAGGCCATAATTTCACTATATAGAGGTCTATATATATATAGTCTATATGTAGACCTGCACTGGTTATTATGGCAAAGTACTCCTAATTGGTCTAAAAACGTCTTTAAAATATTGTGTCCCATTCATGGCAAATGGTCCAATCAAGGACACCATGCGGTCCATTCAAGGAAGCAGGTTGCCTTGATTGGACTTTTTAGGGGTATAGACTTGTTTAGTTATTTCTCAGAAATCCACGAATATTTTCTGTCTTTTGCTTATTAATAACATAGATGAACAATCAACCAAGCATATGGCATGTTTTCCTTTTGGAAATTCAGTAGCATTTATGCAGTAAACCTAAGTTTGCCTTAGGTGGTCCATTCATGGCGACTCTCCCCTATCCCTATATATGCGTGAGGTCTTGCACTAGCTTCCTTTCCCTCAGCGCATCTCATTTAGGGTTGCATCTTTGGTGTGGCGATGCTTATCAGGCTGGGCAACCTCTTATCTGTGTGAGCTTTGCCTCCCTCTTTCCACTTGCATAGTCCGCCGCGCACTGCGCTCTGCTGTCCATGGTGACTTAATGGTTCCTTTCACTCGCTCTGTCACAATGCTGAGGCGTTTATTCTCTGTGGTTGGTTCAACAACTTCCCTTGACTATGCGACACCTCCCAAGCTCTTCTAAATTTCACAAACTGTTGAAGACTGTTTTTTCGCTTGATCTCGGCCGGTAGCGCCACTGAGTAGATACCTTGAAGGGGCGCTATATAAATTACGATTGATTAATTGATTTAAATAAAAAATAGGTAGGCCTAATGGCCGCCATATGAATAAATAAAAATAAGAAAAATTAATTCTGTAATGAGTGTTAAATTCAAGGTGTGATTGCATAAAGTCACTGGTAAAAGTATGAGAATTTAGTTTCCATGAAGGACATTTAAGGTTCATGTAATAAGTACGGACCGGGCCCGAGGGGCGCCATTTTTTACCCAACATGGGCACGGGGGGGCGACCAGACCCCCAGTCCTGGACTAAATCCGCCACTGACCCTGTAGCCTATACACAAAGTAAATACCGAATTCCAGTGTCTGCATTGTAAGGGGCCTCGCCACGTGCTTTGTAGGCCGCTGTTGGCGCCGATTATTGCAGGCTGCCTGGTCTGTTAAAAATTAAGATTTATATATTCTCTAATCTGAGTTCCTGTAAACCAGTGCTGTCCAACGTGCGGCCTGCGGGCCGCATGCGGCCCGCGAGGTGATTTCAAGTGGCCCGCCCGGGCTCGCTAAATGTTTGCACTTTAATTGTGTAAAATGAAGCAAAGGGTAAAGTCACTGGTCGACTTGAGCTTTTATTATTTTTTTATTGAAATGCGAGTGCAACTTCTTGCGCCGGATGCACAAGAAGCATATAAATAGAGAAGATTGAAACTGTCACTGCCACTGATTAAACCCAATAATTATTTAAATTAATCGATCCACTGTTCCTCTAATTTATTGCTAAAATTATAGTGAATCGATTGGTTAATTAGACTAATCAGTCGATCAAACAATTATTTGAATAGATCAACTAGTACGCAACGAATAGCTAGTACGCAACGAATAGCTAGTACGCAACGAATAGCTAGTACGCAACGAATAGCTGTTGACGTTGAATACATAGGTATAACGATGGGGACCGGATGTGCGTCATTAAACACCAACGGGAGACCGTTGGGCGGTAATCATGTCGTATACTAAAAGGGGGGCGGTAGCGCAATGGATGACACGCTGGCGTAGAGTGCGAGAGGTAGCGAGTTCGAGCCCCCGTTGGGTGAATGTGTTTTGTAGGCTGCTATTAGCGCCATGTATTGCAGGCGGTCTGCTCAGTTAGTATAGTTAAGATTTGTGTATTCTGTGATCTCCGTTCTTATGAATTGTTTAAACTGCATAATAATTGTACATTGTAACCAGATGCGGTGTGTCAAGCGGATTGTTGAATAAAAAGAGAATAGTATATAGGCCTATCACCATTCGCTGGTTGATACAACATGGTCCAGTGACTCAGAGCGCTATAACCATCTGCTAATCTTGAATGGAAATTCATCGGTTTATGGTCTGCGTCTGTAGGCCTACGTGGGCCAGCCACTGGTAGGCTAACCAATTCTAGTTTTATGTAGGGCCTAAGTTGTTTGCTTTGCAACAGAGTTTCTAGACCCGTTTTATAACTTTAATAATGGCCTATAATTCAAGCAAGCGTAGAGAGCGGCTCATGAAATGTTCATGTAAGTGGTGTTGTAAACATTTTCAATATGTTATGACTCGATCGGTCGTTCGCCCTTTGGACGCAAGCCTTTCTAATTGATCAGTCTTGATAGTCCACTAAGTATATTTGCCATCTCACGCCCATTCCTGGCTAGGCAAAGATCGTTCACGTCGTCGCATTAAGCACGCCACATTACTTGGCTACTCAGAGAAAATTATGCATGACAAAGCAGTGAATAAAGATAACGAAAAGCAGTGCAAAGTCAGATTTGTCAACGATGAAGCAACAGTTTGTAGGGCAAATTCATATCTAAGAGTCCTTAGCTTGTGAGTGTTAAGTCGGCTTATAAACTGTCAGTTGCAAAGTCAATATAAACATGTACGGTTAGTTAGTGGTAGGCTAATAGACTGTTAAATTTATCTATATTTTATGGAATTTATACAACGCGCATTCAAGATTTCTATTATTTTAGTGGCGCCCCCGATCCAGACACGTACAAAGATCAAGTAAAACATCCCCTCACAACGAAAGTAGCCTACTGGCCTATATGAAACCAAATATTTTATATGGTCGTATGAATCTTCTTCTTCTTTAAGTTCTCTGTCACTCGGCAGGTTTCAAATTCAAATGACGCCATTTTCTCTTCGCTGTGCTTTTCTCTTGAGTTCGCTGTAGGACTATCCGTCAGACAGCATCCATCCCAGCATCATTTGTCTCGATCTTCCTCTCTTTCTATTTCCCTCCAATCTCCCTTGTATGATTTCTCTAAGGAGGGAGTCTCCTCTTAATATGTGTCCAATCCAGTTCTTTTTGCTTTTCTCATAAAGTAGTCATCAATGTTTTTTCTCCTACTCTTTTCAGAACCTCTTTATTCGTCACTACAACCCACCTTTTCCCATCCTTCTCCACATCCACATCTCAGAGGCTTCCAATCTCTTTCCTGATGGTCCACGTCTCCGACCCATACTCCATAGGCTTACCAGTACTTTGACGAGTCTCTTCTCTAGATCTTTGCTCAACCCTATTCTCATCAACTCTTCTCTTTTCGCAAACGCATCTTTTCCCAGTGGCCTACTATTCGTAGTAGGAATGTGTGTCATCAAAATATACACAGTCTACGACAAGGGATTTTCCTTCGCCGATTTCATCGGCCAAATTTCAATATCAATAAGTATGAATTTGCGCTTGAAGAATGTACTTCATGCTTTGAAATGCAAGGTTTAAAATCGTAAAAAATAAGCAATTGACTGTACAACACAATGAGAATTTTTCTAAGCACTAAGCTTAGTTACAGAGTCATGTCGTTGTCGTCACCCCATACTTACAATCGGATCGGTAAGTCATCTTAGCTTGATTCCCCTTCTAACTCAAATTCTTCCCGCCTTCACCTGTTCACGTATGATCGGCGATCTGGCATGCAACACAGAACATTATTTTTAAAAATCCGTTCCTGCTATTATCATTGGAGATGGCTCAGAGCCATCATGCAGGGGATCTGCAGTGTCCTTGTCTGTCTTCATAACCATTGTTCGCGCCATATATGTCTGCGATAACTGCAACTCCTTATGACCATGCAGCCCTTCCGAAATTTCGTCTGTCACCCTCTAAACGGTCTTGAACTCAGCATGCGTAGCCTATAGGACAAACCACGCTTATTTCATACATCGGCCTGGATGACAAGCGAATTGCTTTGGCTCCCCATTGAGACTCGTGTCCAACTTAAGATACGCTGGTCTCTATAGCTCGTCATAGCCAGGCTTCCAGAGGCCAGGACAGCTCTTCTATAACTCAACGCTGTGCAATTGCAATTATTGCGAGTCCTTCCTCGTGTAATGACACAAATTTCGATTGGCATTTGAAGGGTACCTTCTTCACTTTGATCCGTTGATGTAACATTTTTATTTCCTTGGAGTGCTCTCGCTGGAAGCTCCTCTCATCTGTATTAACTGATAGAGGCGCTTAATAAACGTAAATTTCTAAGCAATACAATAAACAAACTGCTTCTTTGGCACTTTAGTAAGTAGCCGTCGATCATTTTCATGCATTGTCTATGTTCGAGAGGGTCTAGGACTTTACCCCCGGTCCATTACCCCCCGTAGGACATTACCCCCTGTCATTACCCCCCGGTCTGCTTACATTTGGGGCTAGTTTAGGTACGTATGTTTGTATGTATATATGTATGTATGTATGTATGTATGTATGTATGTATGTATGTATGTATGTATGTATGTATGTATGTATGTATGTATGTATTAGGGTGGCCCTTAGCATACAGTAACAGAATAAAAATCGTAAAATTTTGTCTGGCACCCTTTCAATCCATGCCAATTATAGAAATAACATTATGTTGAAAAGGATTTTGGAATTGCAAAACATTTAGGGGTGCCCCTCGAGCGCCAAACTTTATTCTTTAATACAAATTTGATCAATTGAATCATACAATTTCAACCAAACTATATTCAACACACTGTCACTCAGAATGTTACAGAGATGATTAAAATACACTCTAGTGATGCAACAATGCCAATTAAACAAGTGTTTACTGTTCAATTATAATTCAGTTATTGTCCACTGTTCAGCTGGTCACAGAAGTAAATGATCGGTACAGGACAATAAAATGCAGGAATCACTGCTTTCTACTAATTTGACACGATATTTCTTTTCGTACAGTCAGGGAACTGTCGTCGATGTTCACTGACAACCTGCAGGAGAAATTGAAGCTGGTCCTCATCTTTTGTAAGCTTTTTATTTAAGTCCTGGATGAGTGCCACACCTCATTCAGCTCTATCATTGACGATAGCCAACCCTTTGAGTACTGCTTGTGCTTCTCGAAATGCTTCATGCTCTTCCCAAAGAGCAGGATCTTTGGAAAACATCATCTCAGATAGTCCACGCAGACCAAGCATCTGGAACAGTTTCTTGAAGTTGGTTGTACAGAATTATTCCAGACCACTGGTGCCAAGAAATGCATCTGACTTCACACTGGGTCGTTTAGGCGGATGATCTGGGGCTGCTTCTTCCATGGCAGCAATCATTAGCTTCTTGGAGTCATTGGATACCCTTGAATCAAAAAGAGCAAGCCCAATAAGCTCTTCAGACAAATACCAAATTACAAATACCAGAGATGAAGCCCTAGTTTCTTGCTTGTAGCAGAAGATATTGTAGTATGTGGATATGTGAGAAGGTTTGCCATGAAAGTGAAGTCATTCAGAGGAGCCTCCACAGCAATTGGCGCAGTTATCCAGGTTTTCAGGTAGACAACAACTGAAAAGATGGCAATATCACGAATGCTGCGTTCTTCTGCAGCAGGCTTCTTGAACTGAGCATGAAAGAGCCACATCTTTATGGTATAGATGACTTTTGCCATCCATCGTGCCCGGTGCATAGCGCCAGGTATTCGAAACCGAATTCCACGAGAAGGAACACCCCCAAGAAAGACATCTGAGAGCTCGAGAAATTCCCTGTAATCGTCTCGTGGCTGTGCAGTTGCTAAATGCCTATGAGCAAACTCCAAGATATCAGAACGGTGTGGAGCCACCAATGATTCCACCAAAGGATCTGACGAGGCTACCTGAAATTTGTCGCTTTCAATGAATTTCCAGTGGTCTCGAAACCTCTTGAAAAGAAGAACGTCAGGTCCAGTAGAAGTTCCAATGGAAGTTTTTTCGAATGCAACCCCAACAATTAGTTCCATAACATGGTGTCGACATGCCAGGAAAAGGAAATCTTTATTCAATTCTTGCTCTATTAGGAAACATGCACCTGAGCGATGACCTGTGTTTCTGGCTGTGGTGCCAAAGCACAAAGCAACAAGCTGATCTTGAACATTCCACTCTCTCAAACACTGGACGACTGCAGATGCTTGAGCTGAGCCTGTTCCTGAGGATAGTTTTGCAATGCCCAGTAACTGTTCAATTCCTACACCTGAGATCAGAACTGGAAGACGGTCAACATGTTCGCGTGATGTCAAATCTTCCAGAAACTTGCCATCCCACTGAATGGTTAAAGGAACTAAGGCGGAAAATTCGGATTGAAGGCTGTTTGATTTGGTGGTTCTGTTGCTCGCCCTGTCTCGTTGAATGAAATTTCGGTTGATATTCAAAGTCTTGACGTCACAGCCAAGGCTGGAAGCCATTTCGCTAAGAACGAATGTAGCATTTCTTGACGAAATCTTTGTTCTGTCCAAAGCCGATGTCAGACTAGGAGACAGAATATTGATTCTGGCTCGTTTGGGCGCAGTTGCTTCATTTTTACTAGTGTTAGTGCCGCAAGTTTTGTTTCCTTTACATCCAACATCAGGCCCACCACTTTCATCACTTGATTCTTCATCACTTTAACAGGAATCGGTATCCAGTACTAACTGGCTTGTACACGCCGCGAGCTCTTCCTGTGCTCTTTTTGCGCATCTGTTCCACTTCCTTCCGTTCCTGTGCACGCTATCTTCGACGCATATCCACCATGTCAGCTGCACCAACTGAACCTGGACGTCCCTTCTGCCTTTGAGAGAGTAGAAAGTATCTGTCTTCAGGAATTGGAGATCATTGTGAGAGCGTCTGCATGGGCAATATCAAACAGGTCATCTTGTGAGCTGTAGCTGTTCGGTGTCTATGCTTTTGAAGACCTTTCCATTCCACGAACACCGACTCCAACTTGTCAATACAATGCTTTTGCCTCTTACAGGTATACCAGCTCGGTTCCAAAATAGAGTGGCTTTTTCTATAGCCTGCTGACTGGAATAACGGACTGCCTGCTTGCCAACTATGAGTAGATGCATGAAGTATCCAAAAGTTTGACGATATGATGGCGACTTTGCTCCAAGAATTTCAGGCTCATAAGAACCAAGTAGATAGACACTTGTTTTCCCTCGCGTTTGCATAATTAATTATGAATAATTATTAATATTTCGTATTTACTATGTCTGACAATGTAGGCCTATGTTTCCAATAGTAGACTAAAATCTTTCCTTGTATTAAGCAACTCTTCATAAAATATTGCCACCTTTTTTCAACCAGACAACAAACGTTAATCAAACATATATTTGAAATTGTGCAGTTACTAAAATTTTAGAGCTCACGTAATTTTAATAAATAAGTAAGTACTAAATATTAAATGTTGAAGCATTGCAAACATTAGTAGGCCGACAGAATGTATTAAAGCACCGAAAATTTCAGTTTGCGATTCCAATTATAATTTGGAAGTTTACTCGTACATTATCGAAACTTGAGAGCTCGGGGGGCACCCCTAAATATTGGCCTATTGCAAAGATTTTTTGCACAAATTATTTTCTTCATAATTGGAATAGGTTGGAGGGGTGCCAGCAGATTATTTTTAACTTTCATTTTTAAGGGCCACCCTAGTATGTATGTATGTATGTATGTATGTATGTATGTATGTATGTATGTATGGGTTTACTGTCAATACCGCCCACACAATACCGCGCACACAAAATCGCGATTTTCAATACCGCGCACCTTCAATACCGCGCACGATCGTTACCGCGTTTGTTTGCGAATTTGTTCAATCCAGCTTTTATTTCACACCTATAAATACCTTCATCCAGCTTCTATTTCTCGCTCGTTATTTTCGTCAATCCAGCTTCTATTTCAGATATAGAAACACCTTCATTGAGCTCTTATTTCTCATGCTTTATTTTCGTCATTCGAGCTTCTAATTCACCTGTAAAAAAAACCATCACCCAGATTCCATTTCTGGATGAGGGTATTTTTATATATGAAATAGAAGCTGGATAGACGAAAATAAAGCATGAGAAATGGAAGCTGGATGAGGGTATTTTTATATATGAAATAGAAGCTGGATTGACGAAAATAAAGCATGAGAAATGGAAGCTGGATGAGGGTATTTTTATATATGAAATAGAAGCTGGATTGACGAAAATAAAGCATGAGAAATGGAAGCTGGATGAGGGTATTTTTATATATGAAATAGAGGCTGGATTGACGAAAATAAAGCATGAGAAATGGAAGCTGGATGAGGGTATTTTTATATATGAAATAGAGGCTGGATTGACGAAAATAAAGCATGAGAAATGGAAGCTGGATGAGGGTAATTTTATATATGAAATAGAAGCTGGATTGACGAAAATAAAGCATGAGAAATGGAAGCTGGATGAGGGTATTTTTATATATGAAATATAAGCTGGATTGACGAAAATAAAGCATGAGAAATTTAAAGCTGGATGAGGGTATTTTTATATATGAAATAGAAGCTGGATTGACAAGAATAGCGAGCGAGAAATAGAAGCTTGATGAACCGAACACCCTCGTACATACATACATACATGCATGCATACATACATACATGCATACATACATACATACATACATACATACAAAACATACGTAATAATTATAAACTAACCCCAAATGTAAGCCGACCGGGGGGTAATGACAGGGGGTAATGTCCTACGGGGGTTATGGGGGGGGGTAATGGGCCGGGGGTAAAGTCCGGATACCGTTCAAGAGGACCTGCCTTCCACACAACGCTGTCAAAAAACTGGTCACTTTCCGATTAATGTGGATTAATTTCTTCATCTGATCTTTCATTTATTTATCCACAGACCCAATCGGGTGACATCGTTGAATACAACGAGGGAAGCGAAGCGAACATTTTGTGCAGCATCAACTTCTATCATATAGAGACGGACGAACTATTTCTGGAGTCTTTGTAATCGCAGAAACACTTACCAGACGAACGTAGGTTCTATGGCATCTGATCTCAGCTGATAGAATCATCCAACTCATGCCAAATTGGATCCTCTATTATATTCATTTTGTCCCATTGATTTAATTGTGCGCCATGCACCTCACGAGTCAGAGGCGTTAACTACATTGTATAATTATAATATTTACAGGGTGCGGCCGAAAAAATACCCCATTATGAATATTGCGACTTCTCGAAAACCGCTGAATATTTTGTTACAAATATTTTCGTTCATATTCGTAACATATTTTTACATAGGCCTATTATTTGAAAATTTTAAGTCAGTGTCTTTATATTTGTGATCATGACATCAGGCAGAAAAAAGAAGTGCATTTTTTCAACTGAACAAGGCATTCACGAAATAAGAAATCATATTTTTACATAGGCATAAAGTAACCGTGTTCTTCACTGATGAAAGGATCTTTTACATCAAGCCCCCATTAATAATCAAAAGAACGGCGTCTGGGCGAAGAAGAAAAAAAGCCGATATCCATCCAAGCCTCTGTTGGTCGAGAGAGCCAAGTTCTCTCCTCACATCATGGTTTCTGCAGGAGTCGTCTATGAGGGTAAAGGACGCTTACAAAGTAAAATTAATGCTAAGTGCTATGTGCAGAATCTTTTGCCTAAGCTTGTTGATGACTGGTGTGTTTTTTGGTGTGTCAAGATCCCACATTATTCGTGTCTTCCATCTCGTCTCCTAAGAAAATGTTTTTCTGGTCGATGGATTTCAGCGTTGTCTCTATCATGGAGAGTAGGTCCACGATTTCAATGTCCTGTGAGACGGTTATTGTGTAAGAATGCTTTGTCAAGTCCTTCATTCGCAATCATTTTGATCACTAAGCAAAGGCGCTTATTGAGTGTGAATTAATTCCATCTTTAAGCACGTATTTTATGCAAAGATTTTATCTACTCAGAAGCTGTCCCGACTACAGAGCAGATACTGAATCGGAGTTTCACGCCGAAACGCACGAGCAATAATACTGACAGTTAAAGACTTGCTCCGGGTTCATAAGCGGCGGCTTGAGGTGGATTTGAAGTTTTGAACCTGGAACCTTCGGTGACACGAAACGGAGTATCCCCCTGAAAGCTATCCGGGGGGATGAATTAATCTATCCCTCCGGATGGAATTAACCGGTCTAGACTATCCGGGGGATGAACCAGTCTATCTTCTTTTTTGAAAATGCGCATAATTGAAAAATTTGTGCTCTAATCAAAATTTGAAGTGACTCTAATTGTTTTAAGTGCCCTAAGCAATGTTCAGAGAAAGGCAACTCGAATTTATTTAGTGACTCTGAGTGTTTTTTTTAGTGTTTTAGAAGTTTTAAGTGCTCAAAAACGTTTGAAAAGGTCGAGGGCAACTACACGTTCAACGGTTTGAACCACGTGATAATTGTGATCACCTTTCTAAATTGCTCTGATCCAGTCAGTAAGCTTACAGCGCCAAAGACAAGCTCATGGTAATCGAGTTTGAAAATTGAAGTACCGATGGTGGAGGCAGGAGTAAAAATTTTAATGACAATTACCCCGGACAATTACTACCGAATAATTACCCCGTTCCAGTTACCCTAGGACAATTAGGCCTACACCAACATGCTGAAAGAATGATAAAACAACTAAGCTTAGGGGAGAGCGGGGCAAAGCGCCCATGGGAGGTAAGATGCCCATAGGCATTATTTCAGCCAGATGATATGCCGAATCCAAATTTTAGTTAGAACCATTTAGTTTTATGCATTTCCGGTTGAAAGACATCGTACTTTCGTTTTCCCTGTGAACAGGTCACTCGTTATCAAGAAAAATCGAATTTTGCGAAAGCTGATGTAAGGGTTTCCATTTTTCATTAATTTGTTAAAATTACTTAGTTTCACTCTTTCCCAAAGATCTATGCTTTGTTGGATTCATACTTATTTAGGTATGTTACAGTGAACTTAAACCTGCCATTGAAGTAGTCGTTTTAGGCGTGGAGTATGGAATGTAACTACTACTGCTTGGGGGTAAGATGCTCACGGGACTGGGCGTCTTACCCCACGTGACTGGGCGTTTTACCTTACATGACTGGGCATACATACCTACATAATACAGAAATACATACATACATGCATACATACTAGGGTGGTCGTATCTGTAATGGCAAATTTTCAACTTCAATTTTATTCTTTCTCCAACCCACCATTTGGTGCCACTTGGTAAAAGACTGATGTAGCCCAAAAATTATCCCGATTGAAAAATATTTAGGACTAGCACAACGTGTTTGAAGTTTTAAATTTTATTAAATATCATCGTCTTTTTGAGTAAAAGGATAATTTAGTCTATTTTTTGGACCCATAACTAGTTTCAACATAAAAACTACATTCTTTTACTCAAGAACAAATAAAAAATATGCTTGACTTATACAATGATGATAATGGTTTATTATATATTTTTTATGAACAATTGACCATCACAATAGTATTTGACGCGTGAGTCCCTGAGATCGATGACCGTGAACCTATACTAGTAAGCCAACACATTACTATGTTATTTTGATAGGCCTGATTTCTATCTACAGGAATCCTTTGTTACACTAAAGGCTCTTTATTGCATGCTTAACTTTAACACAAATTCTGATATAACACGGACAAGGACCTCAATAATAGATGAACTAGAGAAAATATACTGATGATATTTTCGTTTATTTTGGCAATCAGAGCAGAATGACACAGCGCATCACAGATAAAATTTACCAAGAGCTGCTGTAAACAAATGAATTAAAATAGATGTTGAAATTATTGAGATCGCAATTTTTATAGATCTATGAAATTACTTATTACAACATAGGAGTCAACTAGAAGCTTTTAAACAACTTCTAAAGAGAGCATCATAATTGAGTGCCTGGTGAGGCCTACTCACATTGTTGTCTGTTTCATAATACAGAATTTATCCCATTTTAAGGTTGAAAGAATGAACACAGAGTCAAACAATTGACACAGAAAGTGCTGTAAAGAGTGGACACAAATTACACTGCCTTTATTAGCTGTTGTAAATTAACTACCTATTATAAATTAGCATGAAAGGCGATGGTGTCAAACACGTAAGCTATGTGCAACTCAAAATCTCTACATCATGCTCAGCAATGGATCCAGCTGAAATTACAATGGCCACCAGGACATCCCAGACGACCAACCAATCCAAGGGAATAAGTATTGCACCCTCAAGACAACACCCATTGCTACACTCTTGGTGGCAGATGAACACCTTCTTTGGGCAACGTGCCAGAGATTTCACTTTGAAGGAAGTGTATCGTGAAAACTACACCATAGCTCAAACCCATGCAGAGAACAAATGCAAATTGAATTGTTCCTTTAATGTAACAGTCTAAGAACAATAAGCTATTATTATCAATCAAGACAACAAGGTAAAACATGTAGTATTTGTAAAGACATAAGATATGATAGATGTTATCTGTGATGCGGTGTGTTATACAGGTTTTCTTGCCTTTTAGGAATTTCTTTGAAGTGGCGCTATATAAATTGATGATTATGATTACGATAACAGTAGCATCATTATGTTGAAGTGTGGACCAACTACAGGTAGCTGAATTGATTCCTGGTTTGAAGATTCCTGGTTGATTACAACCATCTAGCTACTTTTGAGCATCAGAGGACTTGCTATTATAAGGGTAAAACTTTGATGGCGTTGTGCTAGTCCTAAATATTAATATTTTCTCTTATAACTTGTTGTGTGATGTTTCTGGGGAGAATGGAACCAAACGGCGCCTTGGAGAACAGTCAATTCAAACTTTCATTTTTAACGACCACCCTAATACATACATACATTAGAGTGGTCCAAAAAGACAAAATGTCGAAAATTAATTTGGGTCACATGTATTCTTGTTCCATTCACTTCAGATAGTATTTGAACCAATTTTGGTGTCATTTGAAGAATATCTAGGGGTGACTCAATTTTGAACGATAATTTTGTTTCTTAGAAAATTTCGTCATAAAGTAGTATATTGCATTTATGGTCCAAAAGTGTTTTGAAACAAGACCAAATGCAAATAACTATTTAGTGTTAACTGTTTAGTAAGTTCCTAGATAATAAGATCGCCATTAAAACAAGTCTTTATTGATTTATGTTCCTCTATAGAGAGACTTTTATGGCTCCGGAATGACTTGACAAAGGTATTGTCTTCGATTCTCGACTCTTGTCACAGAAGAGTTGAATATCTGGATGAAAGCAAAACCCTTTTCTGCGCTGTGGGTCTAATTTATTACTTTAACCTGCCTGGCTTTGTCTTTCAATTTGATATAAATTGAATGCAACTGACAAAGTGTGTTGGCGTCGAGAAGAAAGCCTAAGCCTCATCTGCCAGCCACTTGCTGGCTATGATCATATGTCGATGAATCAAGATCTTCGGCTTGTCCCAATGTCACATATGATTCCAGTGGATTTCCAAAGTTCAACATTTTGCATTCAATTCCGTTTGATGCTATATTCTTTTCAGAACATTTGAGCTTCGTAACCAAGGTGGTCTTTGCATTAAATCACATCAACGCGGGTTCAAAGAGACCAGGTGTCTCTTGAAAGCGGTTGTGGCAGCATTCTGCACAACAACGTTGCAAATGTTAAGTTCTGACTAGTTGAACAGTGTCAAATAATTGTTTGGAGCTCTCTCTTGTCCAAGCAAGCTTCATGACCATATTCCATAGAAAAGAGAGGCAAAAACGCTGACATTAGGTCTGTTAAAACTTTTTCATCCCATAATGCGGAGAGTCATTTGATTTTTGAGGATTTTGCTAGAAGTTGGTGAGCGGTGTTGCATGGTGTACTGTCCCAGAAGCTGGAAACGAAATTGCACTTCTCCTCTCAAACACCTATCAAGAAGGATGACATGCGATAATTGCAGAAGCTCGTCGTAATCTTCACGTTGCTGTTGGTTTTTCACAGAAATCGTTTGAACGAGCCTACATCTGGACCCCTGATTGATGCGAGGGTTGTGGTAGTAAAGATAACCACTGGATTTCATAGATGCGAGCACACAGCAGTGGCTCCTCATTGAGTGTCTGTTAGATAAGTGTACAACTGTACATGTGCAAGTCTCTTGAGGCCGTTTTATCAAACACAAGCTCATATAATACTCTGCTTCCGATTCCGATCATCCGACATTTGAAGACAGGCTGTTTTCAATTGTCTAATAAACTTGGAAACTACAAGAAACTTTTCTCTCCAGCTCCAGAAACACATTCAGAATGGTCTGGACAAATTCTAGTTAACTTTTGCCATCGCAGTGCAAAGGAGAGGTACCTCGGCTGAATAAAAATCCTGTTCAGCTGCAGCCTTAGCCTGCGTGTGGCAATTCTAATGCCAGAAAAAATGTTCAAGTTTGAGTCACCTCTAAATATCATTGAAGCCTTCTTATTTTTGGCATGTAAGCTCCCTTGATGTATAGGAACAAGGACAACTGTGACCCAATTTGATATTTGAAATTTCATTTTTTTACATAGTAAGATGGACCACTCTAACATACATACATGCATACATACATACATGCATGCATGCACACATACATACATACATACATGCATCCATACATGCATACATGCAAACATACATACATGCATGCATGCAAACATACATACATGCATGCATGCATGCATGCATACAATATCATACATATATACATACATACATACATACATACATACATACATACATACATATATACATACATACATACATACATACATTGTAGCCATTAGGTGTCTACGGCCCTTCTACTCTTCCGTACTCTTTCTGTCTTGGGATGCGTGGGTGTATTGAGGGTTGGGCATTGCCTATATAAGCCTTGGCTTTCGTGGCTAACGTCCCTGTTCTGCGGTTGTGGTGATCTGTGAGGCGTGTGGGTTTGATGTCTCCCGTTGAGCTTGGTCCGTCTTCTACGTCGCCGTCTCGCCCTGTTGGTGTTCTGGCAGTTCATCTGTCTTCCTGGGCTTCGTTAGCCGTTGTCTGCTGTGCTGTCGTCCGTACTGCTTCGTCTGGTTTGTCAACTTTGGTTCTACTAGACGGTAACCTTTGTTATTCGCTGTAAATATTGCTTGTATGAATAAATCGATCTTATTTTACAAAAGTTGGGACCTTATCTTTTGATAGTCATCCTCGTAGACGGCCGTGAACCTTACAAATGGGGGCCCTCCGTGCTTTTGCTCGTTTTGGGTGTTTTTGGTGAATGTTTGTTGGTGTAATTCCGTTGGGAAATTTCGGATATTTTTTGGTCCGTGTAGTTCGAAGGAATTTTGAGAAATTTGCCGTATTTGTCGGAAATTTTGCGGTGTCGCATTTCGTTTTGGGGGCCCGGGCTATTTGAATTTCGTGCGTTGGCAGAAATTTTGTGCGTTGTTCGCATTTGTGACAGTTTTGAAGTGGACTGTCGGGAGAATTGGGAATTTTGGGGAGAATTTTTGGTCTCCGTGGTCTGCGCAGGTAGACTAGTATGGCGTCCTCAGAGGAAGTTACTCTTCTTGAATGGGACGAGATAGTGGATTTGCCGGTGGACGAATTGAGAAAATATTGTGCGACGTTGGGTGAGGACGTTAAAGGGTTAACGAAAACTCAATTAATGAAGTTGGCTAGAAAAGCGTTGTCGCCTAAACAAGGAAGTGAGGAATGGAAACTTCGGGCACAAGCGAAGAGAGAGGCCGTTGAATTGGAGCGCCTGAAATTTAAGGAGGACAGAGAATTTGAGTGGGAAGTAGAGAAAGAGAAAATGAGACTAGCGGCGGAGGTAGAGAAAGAGAGAATGAGAATGGCAGCTGAGGCAGAGGAGAAGAAAATGCAGGCTGAGGAGAGGAAATTGAGGATGGAAGCTGAGGCAGAGGAGAAGAAAATGCAGGCTGAGGAGAGGAAATTGAGGATGGAAGCTGAGGCAGAGACAGAGAAAATGAGAATGGCAGCTGAGGCAGAGACAGAGAGAATGAGAATGGCAGCTGAGGCTGAGGAGAGGAAAATGAAGATGGAAGCTGAGGCTGAGGAGACGAAAAGGAGATTTGACATAGAGGAGAAACGGATGTCTTTGGAGGTAGACAAACAGAAGTTCGATATTGACTTGCGGACGTTAGAATTAGGAGGTGTGCCAGACCGTCCTGTGCAGCACAAGGAGGATTTTCGTTTTGGGGCGGCAATGAAATTCGTTCCTAAATTTGACCCCTCGGATATTGAACATTATTTTGCGGCGTTCGAACAGGCAATGGCTTTGCATAAAATTCCGATGGAAAAATGGTCATCCCTTTTGCAGCCACAACTATCGGGAAAGGCGGCAAATGTATTTGCGTCTTTGTCTTTGGAGGATTGTGTGAAATATGATGTTGTTAAATCCACACTACTCACAGCTTATGAACGGATACCGGAGTTCTATCGGAAGAAATTTCGGGGGTTGAAAAAAGAACCACGAGAGACTTTCGCAAATTACGCGTATCGATTGCAGATACCTTTCCAACGTTGGGTAGAGGGTACAAATTCGTGGGATGATTTGGCTAAATTTAAAGAGGTCATACAGATGGAGCAATTTGTACAAGCGTTGCCGCTAGAAGTACACAAGTGGCTTTTGGACAAAAGTCCTGAGACTGTAGCGAGTGCTGCACGACTGGCAGATGAATACGCTGTTTTGTATATACAGGGGCCGAGTAATTATGCTGGGGGATTCCAAAGGAATTTTTCTGAGCGTACAAACCGCTTCTCATGTGACGATAGTGAGAAGAAAGACGTGTGGGAGCGTCAGGGATCAGGGTACAAGGAAGGTGTACGCCATGAGTCAAAATGGAGTAAGCGTTCGCCTCAAAGAGGGACGTATGGCTTTAAGCAGCAAAATCGTAAAAATGATGACGTTGAGGGGTTTGGAGAGCAGGTCACGTGCTCGTTCTGCAGAATTCCTGGGCATTTGAGGTCCCAATGTCGGAAATTACAACGAAAGGAGGGGCCTGAAATTGAAAACTGGAGGGGTCCGAAACCCGTGGGTTTAGTACAAACTTTGTCGGCGCCTGTTAAGCAACAGAGTTTTCAGAAGCCTATTGAAACTGTCGATAAAATGTATGCTCCTTTCTGTGTGAATGGGTGTGTCATTAATGATTTGAATGAACGCAAGGATGGTGTTTTTCTGAGAGACTCAGGTTGTCTTCAATCTTTAGTATCGGCTGAATGGTTGGATGAACATGATTTTGTGCAGTTGAATGAGACACGCCTTCTGAGAGGTATTTCTGGTCAAATTATGGAGCGCCCTCTGGTGAAAGTGAACGTGGAATGTGCATTTGTGAAAGGCGAAATTCTCTGTTGTACGCTGAGTTCTTTTCCTATGCATGGTGTGCACGTGGTGATTGGTAATGACGTAGCGCTTTCGGGTGATATTGTGGATGTGGCTATTACGACCAGAGCTCAAGCTAAACAATATGCAGAGGAACGCAGTGCGACGGCGAGCGCTGTGTGCAGTGAACCGACGCGTTTGGAGCCGACGATTCTGGGTCAGAGTGCAGAGTCGGTCGATCGGGCATTATTGACAAATGATTTAATGTGTACGTCTAATGATCAAGCGAATTTAGACGAAGGTGATTTAGAAGCTTTATTCGAGTCGAATGAAATTGTTGACACTGACTGGCAGGATATCTGTGTTCCGAGATCAGAATTAATTATGAGGCAAAGAAATTGTCCTGATTTGATTCCAATGTTTCTGCTGGCGGAAAATAAATCGACAGGCGATGGCCGTGTACAACCGTATGAGTTAGTGGAAGGTGTGTTGATACGTCGTTGGGACGACAAGTTAACACCATTTAAGATGGGTGTGTCACAGATTGTGGTTCCACGTCAGTTGCGAATGAAATTGTTGCACGTGGCACATGATATACCAGCATCGGGTCATCTGGGAACACAGAAGACTTTAGACAGACTGTTGAAGCATTTCTGGTGGCCACTTGTGAATAAGGATGTACGTGAGTACTGTCGTTCATGTGATGTTTGTCAACGGTTGGGTAAAGGTAACAGAAATTATAGAGCGCCTATGGTTAGTGTGCCTGTTATGCAAGAAGTGTTTGAACGTCTAGCGATGGACATCGTTGGTCCGTTAAGTGTTTGTGCCTTAACGGGTAACAGATTTATCTTGACTGTGATTGATTTAGCATCGCATTTCCCTTTTGCATTTCCGTTAAAGACGCATACGGCCCAGGATGTTGCGAAATGTTTGTGTGAGGTGTTTACGATGTTCGGTTTTCCGAAAGAACTACTTTCTGATTGTGGGACTGAGTTCATGTCTGATTTGATGCAGGTGTTTGTGCATGAATGTGGCATTGTACAATTGAAGACTAGTCCTTATAGACCACAGACGAATGGTTCGTGTGAAAGATTCCATCGTACCATGAAAGATATGTTGAAAGCGGTGGCTGAAACGTATCCGGGTTCGTGGGATACCATGCTCCCTTGGATTTTGTTTGCGTATAGGGAAGTTCCTGTACAGGGTACTGGCTTTTCTGCCTTTGACTTAATGTATGGTAGAGATGTGCGTGGTATGCTTCAATTAATGAAAGAGGCATGGTTGTCAAAAGATGTTGTAAATGAAGTATCTGGAAAGAATGTGATTGAATATGTCTTGCAGTTGCGTGAGCGTATGCGTGTTGGGTTGCACATGGCAAGTGAAAATGCTGTTGTTGCTAAGACTAAGTCGAAGCAAATTTATGATAAACATTCGAAGGCTGTGACTTTTGAGGAAGGTGAAAAGGTGCTACTTTTGATTCCATTGGTGGGTAAACCCTTACAGGCCAAGTATTGTGGACCTTATGTGGTATTACGTCGTCTGGGTCCGGTTGATTATTTGGTATGTACGCCGGATAGACGAAAAACGGAACGAGTGGTACATGTGAATTTGATGAAGCGATATGTGGATCGTTTGGATATGATGCATGATGTGTCGAAAGATGATGTGATTGCTTCTGTGTTGTTGGTGGATACGGATGTGAAGGTGACTGAGTTGACTTTAGAGGATAAAGTCTTACAATGTGATGTGTCTGCTGAATGTCGTGATGAATTACGTGATGTTTTGCATGACTTTGCACATGTCTTTAGTAAGTCACCGGGTAAAACCAACATGGTGTCACATAGGATTGAGTTGGTCGAAGGTGCTCGTCCTGTTCGACAATCACCTTATAGGTTAAATCCTGAGAGGATGGCTAAGGTGGAGAAAGAGGTGGAACAGTTGTTGAAGGCTGAGATTATTGAGGAGTCTGAGAGTCCTTGGGCGGCTCCGATCGTTATGGTTCCTAAGCCAGACGGTACGGATCGCTTATGTTCAGATTTCAGAAAACTGAATGGATTGTCCGTAGCGGATCCATTTCCGATGCCCCGGGTGGAGGTCTTAATTGATCGACTGGGTAAATCCCGTTATTTGACAAAATTGGATATGACCAAAGGGTATTGGCAGATTCCAATGCATCCTGATTCAGTCCCGTTGACTGCTTTTGTTACACCGAAGGGTCATTATCAGTGGAAGTTCATGAGCTTTGGCTTGAAGAACGCTCCTGCCTCATTTTCCAGATTAATTACGAAAGTTCTGAATGGCTTGGATGATTTTTGTGATGCATATCTGGATGATATAATCATTTTCAGTTTGGAATGGTCGGATCATTTGATACACTTGAGGAAGGTGTTGAGTAGGATTGCGGATGCATGTTTGACTTTGAATCTAGCTAAATGTGTATTTGCAAATGCTGAAGTGGATTTTTTGGGTCACCACATTGGAGTGGATGGTGTCCAGCCACGGGTAAAGAAGGTGGAAGCGGTGTTGCGTTTTCCCAGGCCATGCAATAAGAAGCAGGTGCAATCGTTTCTCGGGCTTGCAGGGTATTATAAGCGTTATTTACCTCATTACTCTGACATTGCTTTGCCGCTGACGGCGTTAACGAAGAAAGGGATTCCTTTTCGATGGAATGAGGAAGCAGAGAGTGCCTTTGTGGATTTGAAATCTCGTCTTGCTTCTCGACCTATTCTTATACCTCCTGACTTTTCTAAACAGTTTTGTGTTGGTGTTGACGCATCTCAATTCTGTGTGGGAGCCTGCTTGTTTCAGATACACGAAGAACTGGAACATCCGATTTGCTACATCAGCAGGAAGCTGCTCACGCATGAGGTTCGATACTCAACCATTGAGAAGGAGGCGTTGGCACTGATGGTCGCGCTACGAGCCTTCAGTGTGTACTTCGGGTCCGCACTGGTCGTTGTGTATACGGATCACAAGCCTCTGCAGTTCATCCGGCAGATGGCTAAGAAAAACATGAAGCTCCTGCGTTGGAGTTTGGAACTGGAACAGTACAATCTGGACATTCGGCATCGTCCGGGCAGGTTAAATGTCCTCCCGGATATTCTCAGCCGTCCGTCTCAGTTGTCAGAGGACAGCAACAGTTCAGTCACTTCCACAGTAAAAAATAAAGTCGTCACAGTTGTCAAATAAGGACGTCCGTCAATTGAAAGTTTCGAAAAGAACACTTCAGTGAGTGTCTTGTCTGCGTGTAGCAGCCACTTTCCAGAAAAAGTGGTGGAAGCTTCATCGCCTTTTTCAAGAATTACTCAAGAGTTGGGGGTTCTTGTTGGGGGTTCTTGTTGGGGAAATTAGGTTCTCTGTTAGCTTGCAGTGGTTGACACTGTTCTCGTTCGTCTCGTTTGGCTTTGGCCAATGACATGTTAAAATTTTTGGCTCATTTTTGTATACACGTTGAGTGTCCAAAATTTTTTTTCGTGTGTTATAGTTTATATGATTCGAACTTTTGAATGACTTTGAATTATATGAACTCTCAGTTACTTATGATGATGCTTTAGTTAGTAGTTTGTGCTGCGTTAGTTGTTGCAATGAATTGCTTAGTACGCTAACTTGTAACGATATAGTGCTTTGCGATTCTTGATGCTATGAACTGGTAGGCGTAGCGTTTGTTGCTATATTTCGTCGTCCCTCAGGACTCCTCATGCTTTTGGGAGGGGGATATGTAGCCATTAGGTGTCTACGGCCCTTCTACTCTTCCGTACTCTTTCTGTCTTGGGATGCGTGGGTGTATTGAGGGTTGGGCATTGCCTATATAAGCCTTGGCTTTCGTGGCTAACGTCCCTGTTCTGCGGTTGTGGTGATCTGTGAGGCGTGTGGGTTTGATGTCTCCCGTTGAGCTTGGTCCGTCTTCTACGTCGCCGTCTCGCCCTGTTGGTGTTCTGGCAGTTCATCTGTCTTCCTGGGCTTCGTTAGCCGTTGTCTGCTGTGCTGTCGTCCGTACTGCTTCGTCTGGTTTGTCAACTTTGGTTCTACTAGACGGTAACCTTTGTTATTCGCTGTAAATATTGCTTGTATGAATAAATCGATCTTATTTTACAAAAGTTGGGACCTTATCTTTTGATAGTCATCCTCGTAGACGGCCGTGAACCTTACAAAATACATACATTAGGGTGACAATTTCCAACATGGGAAAACATTTTTTTAACATTTTTAAAGTCTCACACCTCAAAAGTGTTCTCTATAATATCAGTATCACAGGTGAAAATGTTTAAGGAAATTTGAAAACGTTTAGAGCTGACCCAATGACCTTGAACTTTCAATAGATAGGCCTACAAACATTGTTGAATATGTAATGTGCTAACTATTGTTTTGCTCCACCAATTACATCTCTAATTCTTATTGCAATGTTTGTCTGTTTGTATGTGCACGTTATAACGCCCCTTCAAGCTGACTACTCAGAGGCGCTCCCGACTGCAGAGCGGACACTGTATCGGAGTTTCACGCCGAATCGCTGAGCAATTGCGAGTGAAGGACTTGTCTAAGGTACTTACGTGGCGACTTGAGATGACTGCAAGGTGAAGAACATACCCACTACAACAACCGCCATGGGCGGAGTTTATCAGGGGCTAGGTGGGCTAAGGCCCCCCAAGAAGACCCAGATTCATTTTTTTACCGTACAAATGGTTTCTTTTCTCTGGCTTAGCCCACCCCCTAAGAAGGCTTTAGCCGCTCTAAGATTGGAAACCAAACTCCGCCCATGACCACCGCACCCCAATGTTCTCTGTAATCACTCATGGCATGCTTAGGGTATAGTTTAAGTTATTATTTAATTAAAAATCAATAAGTCAATTTGAAAATTATACAAGAAAGTCTTGTGGGCAATTAGTTATGTTAAATTGACTTGTGCACCTGCTGAAAAGAAGTTAAGAAGATCCAATGTCATTTTGAGTGCATGACATTGTGTCATTGCAGCATTCAACAGGACTAAAATTAGTGGCATACATGCGGCACACATTCTAGCAGCCAAAGGACAATCAATGGGCCGAGATACTGCTGAAATTGCTATCAATCAGAATTCCATTAGACAGTCTCATCATGAGACTTTTGTCAAAGAAATCTGTGCATTGTTAGGGCTTGAAGTTCCGCATAAAGTTCATTGAGATGACAGGTTGTTGAAGCCTTTTACGTCGTATAGGAACGCTGGCCTACAGTAACTGTGCTCTTACCAGATGAAAGAACAACGAAATCTTAAAGGGAAGCACAAGCTTCAGCCGTTTAACTTGCTTGAAGAGCGGAATTTAGCTGGCCGCATACGATCTATATTTTTCACACAACTTCTATCATCTACACTGTAACAGCAATGCTGGTCTTCAATCAAGAGCATGTGTTCTTCTGAAACGCGAGTCTCAGAAACGGTAGATCTCCTCAGCTTGGTTATAGTGGGGATAGTCTTCAATACTCTGATGAAAAACTCTCGCAGACCTACGAAAACACTGTTTGAGAGATTTGGTATTTGTTCTTCAGGTAGATCTCAAGGCATTGGCACACAAGCCAATGTCCAATGTCAGCTCCCTGGAATGACTTGCAACTGTTGAAGCAGCCCGTTGCTCACAAGGCAGTAATTGAGACCGCCGCTACAGCAGAAATACACATCTTTTCGACCCATTTGAGGTACATGAGTTAAATGTTGGTTCACCTGGTGTTGATTGATTCGGCTGTTTCAGATGACAGCGAGATTGCAATACGGTAGTAAAACGTCCGGGATACGATGAACCTCTTCGACATATCAAAGTTTATGTGCAGCAAGTAGCCTACCACTATATAAGAGCTGATATTTTAAAACTAAAAACACTAAGAAACTCTTCATTCCATTAGTCGGCATTAGATATTCTTGTAAACTTCCTACAGCTACATGATCTACATCCAAGCAGATATGGAGATAAAAGAAATCGTTCTCTTGGCTTGTCACTGAGCTGTTGGCCTGAATGTCGCGAATGATGCAGCTGAACGTGGTATCACACTGATCCGTTCTTTCCATGAAGAACTTACAAAATAAGAAGAACCAAGCAATACCTATACTCCAAGAGCTTATGAAACACAGGAGGTAATATCCAGACTAAAAAATAAGCAGTCATAGATGGAATTGATAAACAGTACTGGAATCAAATACCGATAGATGTGTATTTGCATTGTGTTTAACACAGACCATTAGGTCAAACTTCTGATGCGTTGGGCCAGCAATAAACATTAATGAATTAATTTTAAAAAAATCATGCATACTTATTTAATGGTACATAACCATTTAAAAAGGTGAGACATGTGAAATTCAAAAATTATTTTTTAACTGTCACCCTAACATACATACATACATACATACATACATACATACACACACACATACATACATACATACATACATACATACATACATACATACATACATACATACATACATACATACATACATACATATATACATACATACATACATACATACATACATACATACATACATACATACATACGTACATGTACGTACATTAGGCAATTATCTAGTATACATTATCATTGGGGTAAAATGCCCAGGGTATGGGCATTTTGCCCCCTAGGTGGGGCAAAACGCCCCTTTTGGACCAAAAACTTTTAGACAATTTTGTGCCTAAATTTGAATCCATTTAAGTTTTTTATTCAGTGATATTGTAGCATAAGTGCAGATGTTTATGATGATAAAAATTAACATAAGATGTTAATGTATTTTGCTCTCTACACCCAGTTTTTCCTTAAGGTGGGCGTTTTGCCCCACCCTCCCCCTAAGTGTTAGACATAAAAGACTTGCCACACACATCAAAGACTAATAATTTATTAATAAGTAATTATTAGACAGTTTCTTTTTGAAAAAGTCATGCACTGATGAAGAAGCACATTCATGGACATTGAGGGAGTGAAAGAATGATGATATCTCTGACTGGTCACCCATTGAGTCTGAGTAGTTGGAATAGCTCAAAGAGACACAGCTTGTGTGTCCTATTTAAGATTGGACACGATTCGATTGGCATCTGGATGGGTTCTGATGGTCTGTAGACCTTTGCCCGCTAGGCTACACCTCAACCTATTCTCGCCATTGTCTTCGCTCTAAAGCACAGGGTGACCTGACCGGTCTATCAACCAGTACGTCACAGTGCAGTTTTGAGGGGAAAAACATTAACTGATGAAGCACATTCATGGACATTGAAAGAGTGAAAGAATGATCAAATCTCTGGCTGGCCACCCATCACGATCTCCATGGAAGAAGTTTTCTGACACCAACACGTACAAGGATTCTGACCGTCGTTCGCAACTCCAAACCGCAACTGCGGTAGGAGCCAACCAGGAGCTTGGCATTGGTCTGTCCTGATTTCTGGCATAGATATGTTCGCAGTTTATTACTTGGGCTCCTTTTCTTGCTAGTTTCCAGGGCTGTACTGGTAAATTTTGAGGTGAGTATACGCTGATCTCGGGAAAAAATTTCGATTTTGCCGTCTGAAAAATCTGACGACCTTTTTTTAATTTTTCAGGAAAAAATATACAAATCAGCCGCCCAAAAAGTTGATGACCTTTTTTTTAGTCATCCGGCCCAAAATACCATCTTAAACAGCCGTATGCGCCTGATTTACTAGCGTGTACCGTATACCCTGTTTTTTTCCCGCGTATACCCTACTTTTCGGGAGGTGAGTAGGCCTATACGATGCCGTTTTCCCCCGGTAAGTATACGCTGTATACCCGCGTATACCCTTGAATACAGCCCTGCTAGTCTCCCTTAGCGTTGTGTTCGGGAAAATGATCTCCTGGTTTTCTGTCGTTGAGCCATTTGCGCCTTTAATGATACTCTCTGGGAAATGATTCATTTGAAATTCAAAATCGACTCGCTTAGATTCAACTCAAGGTAATTTAATTGAGATTGATAATTAATTAAAATTCATTTAATCAGTGAATGATGTGTGATTATTTCAGTGGTCAAAGTAACGTCGGGCGGAGCTGGTAAGCAACTGTTAATAACTTTCCATTGTCCTATTAGTAGTGGCAAAGCCATCTTTAGGGGGAATGTTTAGGGTGTTTGATTACAGTTTGAACCCCACCCCAATGATGAAATGTAAAAATGGAATAATGTAGGCCTATTTTACTAAAACACTCTGTAAGAACTGAGGGATGATTTGATAATATGGGGGGACTTCCATGGATTTGTAACATGAAGAAAGGTTGAAAATAGATGGACTAAGGACATTGGAGAAATGCAAGAAACGTAGTCCGTATAAGTTTAGACGATAGGCCTATATTATTCTCGGAAACTGGTGAAAACATTGAATTTAATTTCAAGACGAAAGTGTAAATAGATTAATACTAGGCCTACTGTAACTGTCAGCGACGATCAGTTGTTTCTTTTCTGCGTCGTAACACAATCTGTTTGTTTGTACATATCGTGAAAGAAGGACTCGATTCCACTTAAGATCGGAATCCAAGAGAATCACTCTGCGATTCCCATAGTCAGCCACAAACACTCGATCGACTGAATCGATTGACAGATATTTTTTAGAGCTGCTACTCAGTTTCTGTGCATTATTTGAAGGAATAAAACGACGAATGACCGTCTGTCCATCTCTGGTCACTTCGCAGATTCCCCATCTCTTTACCGTCTTTGCCCAACTTCGTCCATCATCTGCGAACTCTGTCCATTCATAAAGGATGACAAAATTCCCGATGGATGTTTCCACGACTTGAATGGGTTTCTTAATATCTGCTGGTAACCGAATAGACCGAATAAGTTGTCTGTTTGACCCGTAGACCCTTAGAATGGACGATGTATCACCGACCAGCAACAACTGACCATCACTGGTCACTGACATATTAGTACGTTGCGCGATATATTCCGGGTCCTTTAGATGATAATCAGTTTTAATCCATTTGATAGTTTTGTATTTGTAATCAGTTTTTATTGTTATCTTCCAGATGCATTTCTCATAATAGTCATGGACGTAGAGGCAATTTTCCTTCTCACAGGATCCAATATCAACAGGATCACTCATCTCATCTATTACGATGTCCCCTTGATGATCAAATGGAACTCGATTCTCAAATGCAAAAATTGCATTTGGAGAATAATAATGTGATCGACAGAGGACGTAGATTTCATCTCGCAGTTTAGTGACTCCGCACACTCTTTGATTTTCTGGCAGCCCGATTCTCTTGGTGAAATTGATGCAAATTGAACACACCACTAAAGTACAACCAAAAGCATTCATTTCTACACAAAAACACTTGACTACTGATGCATATTTTCATTGATTAATAATTATTTTAATCATAACTGGATGAAAGTATTTTTTCAGTCTTCATATATTTATTTATCCTTTATATTTACTTTAGCATAGCATATACTCAGAAACAGGCTGTACACCAGGATATACGCGGGTATACAGCGTGTACTCACGTAACAAATATTTCAGTATGATGTAGGCCTACTTAGTTCCGTAAACGAGGGTACACGCGGTTATACACCGTGTACTTATCTCACAAAGAGAAAAATAAATAAATGTAAAAAATGAAATTCTTAACAGAAGACAGCAATTATCTAAGAAATAAAACGATGAAGATTGTTCGCGTTATGCTGCGAGAAAATATGATGACCAAAAAATGTCATCCGAAATTTGTATTACCATAAAAGTCGTCGGAAAAATCCCTGCAACACCTTCATTGCCTGCTTTCCATTTTTCTACCTATCGTTATCTCACTTTCCATTTTATCATCTATCCGTCTCACTGCATGCCCTATGTTGCCCCTGCCTTTTCATCTGTATTATTTGTCTTTTAATTCAACCGTAGGCGACACAGAACAATTTAAGTTGCTTTACGATAATTATAATAGCTAGCATACAGTAACTGTTCTCTCGATCGATAAGGTTTTACTTTCTCTATAACAATTTTTCCCAGTCACTTCTTGGTAATTGGTTTTCATTTCTCTTCAGTCGATATTCACACACAAAAGTGACAAAAACAGCCTTTTCTTGTAGCTTTACCCTCCTGATTTTCTGTCTTTGTCATTTGATTTTATCAATCAAGCTGCATAATTAGCATAATTATGTCAGTTATGTTTTACATTTTATGTAGGCTATGTTGGGTGAGTATGCGTGAACTTGCCAACGCTGTTCTTGAATTGACTCCTGTCGATGTTGATCATTTTTGACGTGGACGGTTGAATATTTTTGAAGAATACATCTCTCAGTTGATTTGATTCGTACAACTTTTGAATATATTGAAGAGCTGTTTGTGAACGACACCAGATCCAAACGACCACAGTCCGTCTTTTCAGTTGAGAGTTGAGGATTTCAATGTTTTCATTTTGTAGACCTAGTTGACTGAGTCCATCGGTTTGATGTGATCTTGCTTTCGCTCCATCTCGGAGGTCGCTTATTCTTTCACGAAGCAGTTGTATGTCCATGGATTCCGCAGAAACTCTTCCAGAATTCTTCACTCTCACCTTTATGACGACTAAAAATGATGAGGAGGAAAAAGACATCAGAACGGGTTTAGAGAAACCTTATAAATAATACTGGACGCAAAATAGTTTGCATATTTGCTAATGGAACCAAAGGAATATATCCAACAGCTCTAATTGACATCAAGAGTGAAAAATTTGAAAGGAGCGCAGAGGCTTCAGTAATATAGAACTTGGTCAATGAGCTGATAATAAACCTAGGTCTATTCGAAAAGAAACTAATAAGGATTGAGTATATAAATAAACCCAGGGTCAAGGACGTTGGAGTGAATGCCTACGAGGGTGAAGTCACGAGGGGCGACGCTAGCAAAGAGTTGGACACTGGTGACGTCAAGAATACTGTGCGTAAAAGAGTAACGTTCAAGGAAAATTATTCGCAAATTGGTGAACATGATACACTTGAGGAAAAGACGGAGGGTGGTCTTGACACAGCATTAACCCTCAGGCTACCAAGCTTTTTTGTAACATGGACTACCAAGGGGGTTGCCATCCCCCCTGGATTTTGGGTTTGGTTTGAGAAATCATGACTTGCAATACACCATTGGATAGAGCATTCATTTCTACACAAAATGGTATATTTAGGTTTAAAAATATATGAATATACCTCAAAATTATACAATTTTTACCTGGGGACTCTTTGATTCCACAAAAGTGTACTTATGCATGGACAGAATATTAGATTCTGTGTGTTTTGAACATGTGTGTTAACAATTATGTATGTATATATGTATGTATGTATGTATGTATGTACTAAGTATGTATGTATGCATGTATGTGTTTGTATGTATGTATGTATGTATGTATGTATGCATGTATGTATGCATGTGTGTATGTATGTATGTATGTATGTATGTATGTATGTATGTATGTATGTATGTATGTATGTATGTATGTATGTATGTAAATATGTATGTATATATGTATGTATGCATGTATGTATGTATGTATGTATGTGTGTATGTATGTATGTATGTATGTATGTATGTATGTATGTATGTATGTATGTATGTATGTATGTTAGGGTGGTCGTTAAAAATTAAAGTTTGAATTGACTGTTCTCCAAGGCGCTATTTGGTTCCATTCTCCCCAGAAACATCACACACAAAGTTGTAAGAGAAAATATTAATATTTAGGACTAGCACAACGCCATCAAAGTTTTACCCTTATAATAGCAAGTCTTCTAATGCTCAAAAGTAGCTATATAGTTGTAATCAACCAGGAATCTTCAAACCAGGAATCAATTCAGCTACTTGTAGGTGGTTCACACTTAAACATAATGATGCTACTGTTATCGTAATCATAATCATCAATTTATATAGCGCCACTTCAAGATAAAATCCTCAAAAGCTAGAAAACCTATAGGCCTATAACACACCGCATCACAGATAGCATCTTTCATATCTTATGTCTTTACAAATACTGCCTGTTTTGCCTTGTTGTCTTGATTGATAATAATAGCCTATTGTTCTTAGACTGTTACAGTAAGCGAATAGTAATAGTATAATAATAGGGATAAATAAAAACAATTGTGGTTTCATATGTGTCCTACGTTATCTGCAAAACCACCAATATTCTTAATGAGGTCTGATTTCTCAGAAATATTTCTTTTTACACCGTCATTGTTCAAGGGGTTACTGGATACCGTACAAGGAACTGGTGTAATATTAAAAGTAGCAAAACATTTTAGATGCGAATTTTTATCTCAGATTTAGGCTAATATATTTTCGACGTGAGGCATTATTACCATGTCTCGCAATTCCAATTGCATTTGGTCTTTGCTTGGATTTTAGCTATGGTGTAGTTTTCTCGTGTTCATTTTCATTTTGGAGAAGTGGAGAAGTTCTGTTAGAGCCTCATCGTCGGTGAACATTTGATGGAGGAGAAAGCAAGTAGTTTTCTCGATACACTTCCCTCAAAGTGAAATCTCTGGCATGTTGCCCAAAGAAGGTGTTCATCTGCCACCAAGAGTGTAGCAATTGGTATTGTCTTGAGGGTGCTATGCTTATTCACTTAGATTGGTTGGTCGTCTGAGATGTCCTGGAGGCCACTGTAATTTCAGCTGGATCCATTGCTGAGCATGATGTAGAGATTTTGAGTTGCACATACATGTAGCTTACGTGTTTGACACCATCGCCTTTCATGCTAATTGATATAATAGGTATACTAATTTACAATAGCTAGTAATGGCAGTGTAATTTGTGTCCACTCTTGACAGCACTTTCTGTATCAATTGTTTGACTCTGTGTTCATTCTTTCAACTCTAAAAGTACACTTTTAATGTGATAAATTCTATATTATAGACAACAATGTGAGTAGGCTTCACCAGGCACTCAATTATGATGTTCTCTTTAGAAGTTGTTTAAAAGCTGCTCTTTAACTCCTGTGTGGTAATAAGTAATTTCATAGATCTATAAAAATTATGATCTCAATAATTTCAATATCTATTTTAATTAATTTCTTTACAGCAGATCTTGATAAATTTTATCTGTGATGCGCTGTGTCATTCTGCTCTGATTGCCACAATAAACGAAAATATCATAGGTATTTTTCTTTAGTTCAACTACTATTGAGGTCCTTGTCCGTGTTATATCAGAATTTGTGTTAAGTTAAGCATGTAATAAAAAACCTTTTGTGTAAGAAAGGATTCATGTAAATATAAATCAGCTCTATCAAAAGAACATAGCAATGTGCTGGCTTACTAGTATATCCCTGAGATCGATGACCATGAGGTCATCGATCTCAGGGATTCATGCGTCAAACACTATTGTGATGGTCAATTGTTCATAAAAATATAACAAACCATTATCATCATTGTAGAAGCTATAGGCATACTTGTCAGTTGTGCTTAGGTAAAGGAATGTAGTCTTTCTGCTAAAACTAGTCATAGGTCAAAAAACCTATGACTAGTGACTAAATTATCCTTATACTCAAAAAGACGATGATATTTCGTAAAAATCCAAAACTTCAAACACGTTGTGCTAGTCCTAAATATTTTTCAATCGGGATAATTTTTGGGCCACATCAGTCTTTTACCAATTGGCACCAAATGGTGGGTTGGAGAAAGAATAAGACTGAAGTTGAAAATTTGCCATTACAGATGCGACCACCCTAATGTATGTATGTAAATATGTATGTATATATGAATGTAGGTACGAAAGCATGCGTGCGTGCATAATATATATATGTAATTATGTATCTATGTATATTTGTATTCATGTATGTATGCATGTATGCGTATATGCATATATGTATGTATGTATGCATACATGTATGCATGTATGCATACATACATGTATACAAGTTCATTAGAAGCTGACAAAGTTTACACAGAAATATCGATATGCGTTGTATAAAACCCAAGTTTTTCACACATTTACATTTTTTAAAGCACTTCCGGTCATCAAAAGTCAAATTAATTGGTATGACAAAATAGCCCTAGGGGAGAGTGCTACAAGACGCCCAGGGCGGGTAAGATGCCCATCCCCTTTAAAACGGTTGAAAAGATGCATATTCGTGTTTTAGTTATCTCATTGCATGCAGCGACATCTTGTGAACCTCCCATAACAATAATATTTCAAAATTCGAGATATTGACACGATAAATCAATTTTCTAAATTTTCACCACTTTTGAGTAAGTACACATTTACGAATCTTCCTAATTTTCTCTTTAACCGTATGCAGTACCATTTCGCGCATTTCAACGTTTATTCTGTGCTTACTTGCAGTTGTTTTAATGGTTTTACATAAATCTTAAACATTGATCTCGTTAAATAAAATCGTTAAATAAAATGGCGTCAGTAGAGCAGGACTCGAAAATTACAAGATGCCCATGGTCATCTTGAATACATGGGTAGCATAGAGATTATAAGATGCACAAGGGCGTCTTGAGTGTATAGGAGGCCTAGAGATTACAAGACGCCCATGAGCGTCTTTGATACTATGAGCAAATGGCCAAAAATCGGTACCCACCATGACACCACCTTTTACTCATAAAAATACGGGGCCCATGTGCAAATTTATCAGTGTTTATTGAATCTATTTCACCCTTGCCCAAAACTTCAGTGAAATGGAAAGAATGCAGGAAGTGTAAATGTTGGTGTCATGAAGAATGTACAGACAAAAAGACATCCCAAGAATTCGTGTGTGACTTTTGTCACTAGTCTGTTAAAATGACAATAATGACTTACAACATGAGATTGGGTTTTTGCTTCTTGAGCTTTGAATTGCTTTGTATCTTTAGGACCTTTTAGCCTTCGTTCAGTTTGTTTTCTCCCATATGCAGTTTTTTGCTTTAGTCTAAAAATGCATGATCGTTTTAGTCAATTTCCATTGCTCCAAGATGGCCATCCTATGGGCGTCTTGCAGTATAGGGTTCCTAAGACGCCCAGTTTGGAGGGGTCTACTTTTTTAAATTTACACAATTTGTCTTATTGAATTAAGTTCTATAGTTGTTGTCAATGCTTCATTAATGATCACTCTTTGCATTGGGGTCAAACATGTTCTTCTCTTGGCATACATACCGAAGAAAAGCACAATTTTCCTTAGCATGGGCGTCTTGGAGCACTCTCCCCTACGTGCCATAT